>OZ034820.1:258417-663312 GCA_964030455.1 Linum trigynum
GACGTAGTCATCGTTGAAGAATAGTCTCAGGCCGAATCAGTGATCTGTTGCCTTCAAAATGCAAAGAAAATGGCCTTTCGACGCACACGAAATTACGAAAATGCCATTCAAAAATAAATTGGCCCAAATCTGTGTTTAATGAACTTATAATTCGTGGAGAATAGGATCAATAGACATCATTATCTGTGGAGAATAGCCTAGGCCTGGTTTCGTGATCTGTAGCCTCAAGAATCGAAAGAAAATGACATTTCGGAAAAATCGCCAAAAACTGTGATGGTACCCCTTTGCAATCTGCTAAAAATTGACCCGAAATAAATACGCCCAAATCGGTGCTTAATGGACTTAATCATCGTTGAAGAATAGTCTCAGGCCGAATCCGTGATTTGTAGCCTTCAAAATCCAAAGAAAATGGCCTTTCGTCGCCCACGAAATTACGAAAATGCCATTCGAAAATAAATTGGCCCAAATCGATGTTTAATGGACTTATAATCCGTGGAGAATAGGATCAATAGACTTCATTATCGGTGGAGAATAGCCTCGGCCTGGTTCCGTGATCTGTAGCCTCCAGAATCGAAAGAAAATGGCATTTCGGAAAAATCGCCCAAAATCTGTGATGGTACCCCTTTGCAATCCGCCAAAAATTGACCCGGAATAAATCCGCCTAAATCGCTGCTTAATGGACGTAGTCATCGTTGAAGAATAGTCTCACGCCGAATCCGTGATCTGTAGCCTTCAAAATCCAAAAAAAATGGCCTTTCTACGCACACGAAATTACGAAAATGCCATCCGAAAATAAATTGGCCCAAATCAGTGTTTAATGGACTTATAATCCGTGGAGAATAGGATCAATAGACTTCATTATCGGTGGAGAATAGCCTCGGCCTGGTTCCGTGATCTGTAGCCTCCAGAATCGAAAGAAAATGGCACTTCGGAAAAATCGCCCAAAATCTGTGATGGTACCCCTTCGTAATCTGCCAAAAATTGACCCGGAATAAATCCGCCTAAATCGGTGCTTAATGGACGTAGTCATCGTTGAAGAATAGTCTCACGCCGAATCCGTGATCTGTAGCCTTCAAAATACAAAGAAAATGGCCTTTCGACGCACACGAAATAACGAAAATGCCATCCGAAAATAAATTGGCCCAAATCGGTGTTTAATGGAATTATAATCCGTGGAGAATAGGATTAATAGACTTCATTATCGGTGGAGAATAGCCTCGGCCTGGTTTCGGGATCTGTAGCCTCCAGAATCGAAAGAAAATGGCATTTCGGAAAAATCGCCCAAAATCAGTGATGGTACACCTTTGCAATCTGCCAAAAATTGACCCGTAATAAATCTGCCTAAATCGGTGCTTAATGGACGTAGTCATCGTTGAAGAATAGTCTCACGCCGAATCCGTGATCTGTAGCCTTCAAAATCCAAAGAAAATGGCCTTTCGACGCACACGAAATTACGAAAATGCCATCCGAAAATAAATTGGTCCAAATCGGTGTTTAATGGACTTATAATCCGTGGAGAATAGGATTAATTGACTTCATTATCGGTGGAGAATAGCCTCGGCCTGGTTTCGGGATCTGTAGCCTCCAGAAGCGAAAGAAAATGACATTTCTGAAAAATCGCCCAAAATCTGTGATGGTACGCCTTTGCAATCTGCCAAAAAGTTACCTGGAATAAATCCGCCCATATCAGTGCTTAATGGACGTAGTCATCGTTGAAGAATAGTCTCAGGCCGAATCCGTGATCTGTAGCCTTCAAAATCCAAAGAAAATGGCCTTTCGACGCCCACGAAATTACGAAAATGCCATTCGAAAATAAATTGGCCCAAATCAGTGTTTAATGGACTTATAATCCGTGGAGAATAGGATCAATAGACTTCATTATCGGTGGAGAATAGCCTCGGCCTGGTTCCGTGATCTGTAGCCTCCAGAATCGAAAGAAAATGGCATTTCGGAAAAATCGCCCAAAATCTGTGATGGTACCCCCTTTGCAATCTGCCAAAAATTGACCCGGAATAAATCCGCCCAAATCGGTGCTTAATGGACGTAGTCATCGTTGAAGAATAGTCTCGGTCCGAATCCGTGATCTGTAGCCTTCAAAATCCAAAGGAAATGGCCTTTCGACGCACACGAAATTACGAAAATGCCATCCGAAAATAAATTGGCCCAAATCGGTGTTTAATGGACTTATCATCCGTGGAGAATAGGATCAATAGACTTCATTATCGGTGGATAATAGCCTCGGCCTGGTTCCGTGATCTGTATCCTCCAGAAAAAAAAAATGACATTTTGGAAAAATCACCCAAAATCTGTGATGGTACCCCTTTGCAATCCACCAAAAATTGACCCGGAATAAATCCGCCTAAATCGGTGCTTAATGGACGTAGTCATCGTTGAAGAATAGTCTCAGGCGGAATCCGTGATCTGTAGCGTACAAAATCCAAAGAAAATGGCCTTTCGACGCCCACGAAATTACGAAAATGCCATTCAAAAATAAATTGGCCCAAATCGGTGTTTATTGAACTTATAATCCGTGGATAATAGGATCAATAGACTTCATTATCGGTGGAGAATAGCATCGTCCTGGTTCCATGATCTGTAGCCTCCAGAATCGAAAGAAAATGACATTTCGGAAAAATCGCCCAAATTCTGTGATGGTACCCCTTTGCAATCTACCAAATATTGACCCAGAATAAATCCGCCCAAATCGGTGCTTAATGGACGTAGTCATCGTTGAAGAATAGTCTCAGGCCGAATCCGTGATCTTAGCCTTCAAAATCCAAAGAAAATGGCCTTTCGACGCCCACGAAATTACGAAAATGCCATTCAAAAATAAATTGGCCCAAATCGGTGTTTATTGAACTTATAATCCGTGGAGAATAGGATCAATAGACATCATTATCTGTGGAGAATAGCCTCGACCTGGTTTCGTGATCTGTAGCCTCAAGAATCGAAAGAAAATTACATTTCGGAAAAATTGCCAAAAACTGTGATTGTACCCCTTTGCAATCTGCTAAAAATTGACCCGAAATAAATACGCCCAAATCGGTGCTTAATGGACTTAATCATCGTTGAAGAATAATGTCAGGCCGAATCCGTGATCTGTAGCCTTCAAAATCCAAAGAAAATGGCCTTTCGACGCCCACGAAATTACGAAAATGCCATTCGAAAATAAATTGGCCCAAATCGGTGTTTAATGGACTTATAACCCGTGGAGAATAGGATCAATAGACTTCATTATCGGTGGAGAATAGCCTTGGCCTGGTTTCGTGATCTGTACCTTCCAGAATCGAAAGAAAATAACATTTCGGAAAAATCGCCCAAAATCTGTGTTGGTGCCCCTTTGCAATCTGCCAAAAATTGACCCGGAATAAATCCGCCCAAATCGGTGCTTAATGGACGTAGTCAACGTTGAAGAATAGTCTCAGGCAGAATCCGTGATCTTAGCCTTCAAAATCCAAAGAAAATGGCCTTTCGACGCCCACGAAATTACGAAAATGCCATCCGAAAATAAATTGGCCCAAATCAGTGTTTAATGGACTTATCATCCGTGGAGAATAGGATCAATAGACTTCATTATCGGTGGAGAATAGCCTCGGCCTGGTTCCGCGATCTGTAGCCTCCAGAAACGAAAGAAAAGTGCATTTCGGAAAAATCGCCCAAAATCTGTGATGGTACCCCTTTGCAATCCGCCAAAAATTGACCCGGAATAAATCCGCCTAAATCGGTGCTTAATGGACGTAGTCATCGTTGAAGAATAGTCTCAAGCCGAATCTGTGATCTGTAGCTTTCAAAATCGAAAGAAAATTACCTTTCGACGCCCACGAAATTACGAAAATGCCATCCAAAAATAAATTGGTCCAAGTCGGAATTTAATGGACTTATCATCCGTGTAGAATAGGATCAATAGACTTCATTATCGATGGAGAATAGTATCGACCTGGTTTCGTGATCTGTAGCCTCCAGAATCGAAACAAAATGGCATTCCGGAAAAATCGCCCAAAATCTGTGATGGTGCCCCTTTGCAATCTGCCAAAAATTAACCCGGAATAAATCCTCCCAAATCGGTGCTTAATGGACGTAGTCATCGTTGAAGAATAGTCTCCGGCCGAATCCGTGATCTTAGCCTTCAATATCCAAAGAAAATGGCCTTTCGACGCCCACGAAATTACGAAAAATGCCATCGGAAAATAAATTTGCCCAAATCGATGTTTAATTGACTTATCATCTGTGGAGAATAGGATCAATAGACTTCATTATCGGTGGAGAATAGCCCCGGCCTGGTTCCGTGATCTGTAGCCTCCAGAAACGAAAGAAAATGGCATTTTGGAAAAATCGCCCAAAATCTGTGATGGTACCCCTTTGCAATCCGCCAAAAATTGACCCGGAATAAATCCGCCTAACTCGGTGCTTAATGGACGTAGTCATCGTTGAAGAATAGTCTCAGGCCGAATCAGTGATCTGTAGCCTTCAAAATCCAAAAAAAAATGGCCTTTCGACGCCCACGAAATTACGAAAATGCCATCAGAAAATAAATTGGCCCAAATCGGTGTTTAATGAACTTATCATCCGTGGAGAATAGGATCAATAGACTTCATTATCGGTGGAGAATAGCCTCGGCCTGGTTCCGTGATCTGTAGCCTCCAGAATCGAAAGAAAATGGCATTTCGGAAAAATCGCCCAAAATCTGTGATGGTACCCCTTTTCAATCTTTCAAAAATTGACCCTGAATAAATACGCCCAAATCGGTGCTTAATGGACGTAGTCATCATTGAAGAATAGTCTCAGTCCGAATCCGTGCTCTGTAGCCATCAAAATCCAAAGAAAATGGCCTTTCGACGCACACGAAATTACGAAAATGCCATCCGAAAATAAATTGGCCAAAATCGGTGTTTAATGGACTTATCATCAATGGAGAATAGGATCAATAGACTTCATTATCGGTGGAGAATAGCCTCGGCCTGGTTCCGTGATCTGTGGCCTCCAGAAACGAAAGAAAAGGGCTTTTTCGAAAAAATCGCCCAAAATCGGTGATGGTACCCCTTTGCAATCCGCAAAAAATTAACCCGGAATAAATCCGCCTAAATCGGTGCTTAATGGACGGAGTCATCGTTGAAGAATAGTCTCAGGCCGAATCCGTGATCTGTATCCTTCAAAATCCAAAGAAAATGGCCTTTCGACGCCCACGAAATTACAAAAATGCCATCCGAAAAATAAATGGGCCCAAATCGGTGTTTAATGGACTTATAATCCGTGGAGAATAGGATCAACAGACTTCATTATCGTGGAGAATAGCCTCAACCTGGTTTTGTGATCTGTAGCCTCCAGAATCTAAAGAAAATGACATTTCGGAAAAATCGCCCAAAATCTGTGATGGTACCCCTTTGCAATTTGCTAAAAATTGACCCGGAATAAATCTACCTAAATCGGTGCTTAATGGACTTAATAATCGTTGAAGAATAGTCTCATGCCGTATCCGTGATCTGTAGCCTTCAAAATCCAAAGAAAATGGCGTTTCGACGCCCACGAAATTACGAAAATTTCATCCGAAAATAACTTGGCCCAAAGCGGTGTTTAATGGACTTATCATCCGTGGAGAATAGGATCAATAGACTTCATTATCGGTGGAGAATAGCCTCGGCCTGGTTCCGTGATCTGTAGCCTCAAGAATAAAAAGAAAATGGCATTTCGGAAAAATCGTCCAAATCTGTGATGGTACCCCTTTGCAATTCGCAAAAAATTGACCCGGAATAAATCAGCATAAATCGGTGCTTAATGAACGTAGTCAACGTTGAAGAATAATCTCATGCCGAATCCGTGATCTGTAGCCTTCAAAATTGAAAGAAAATGGCCTTTCGACGCCCACGAAATTACGAAAATGCCATCCGAAAAATAAATTGGCCCAAATCGGTGTTTAATGGACTTATAATCCGTGGAGAATAGGATCAATAGACTTCATTATCGGTGGAGAATAGCCTCGGCCTGGTTTCGTGATCTGTAGCCTCCAGAACCGTAAGAAAATGACATTTCGGAAAAATCGCCCAAAATCTATGATGGTACCCCTTTGCAATCCGCAAAAAATTGACCCGGAATAAATCCGCCCAAATCGGTGCTTAATGGACGCAGTCATCGTTGAAGAATAGTCTCAGGCCAAATCCGTGATCTGTATCCTTCAAAATCGAAAGAAAATGGCATTTCGACGCCCACGAAATTACAAAAATATCATCCGAAAGATAAATTGGCCCAAATCGGTGTTTAGTGTCTTAAAATCCATGGAGAATAGGATCAATAGACTTCATTATCGTGGAGAATAGCCTCATCCTGGTTTCGTGATCTGTAGCCTCCAGAATCGAAAGAAAATGGCATTTCGGAAAAATCGTCCAAATGTGTGATGGTACTCCTTTGCAATCCGCAAAAAATTGACCCGGAATAAATCAGCCTAAATCGGTGCTTAATGAACGTAGTCAACGTTGAAGAATAATCTCATGCCGAATCCGTGATCTGTAGCCTTCAAAATTGAAAGAAAATGGCCTTTCGACGCCCACGAAATTACGAAAATGCCATCCGAAAATAAATTGGCCCCAATCGGTGTTTAATGGACTTATCATCAGTGGAGAATAGGATCAATAGACTTCATTATCGTGGAGAATAGTCTCGGCCTGGTTTCGTGATCTGTAGCCTCCAGAACCGAAAGAAAATGACATTTCGGAAAAATCGCCCAAAATCTGTGATGGTACCCCTTTGCAATCCGCAAAAAAATGACCCGGAATAAATCCGCCAAAATCGGTGCTTAATAGACGTAGTCATCGTTGAAGAATAGTCTCAGGCCAAATCCGTGATCTGTATCCTTCAAAATCCAAAGAAAATGGCCTTTCGACGAACACGAAATTACAAAAATGCCATCCGAAAAATAAATTGGCCTAAATCGGTGTTTAATGGACTTATAATCCATGGAGAATAGGATCAATAGACTTCATTATCGTGGAGAATAGCCTCAGCCTAGTTTCGTGATCTGTAGCCTCCAGAATCGAAAGAAAATGACATTTCGGAAAAATCGCCCAAAATTTTTGATGGTACCCCTTTGCAATTTGCTAAAAATTGACCCGAAATAAATCCGCCCAAATCGGTGCTTAATGGACTTAATAATCGTTGAAGAATAGTCTCAGGCCGAATCCGTGATCTGTAGCCTTCAAAATCCAAAGAAAATGGCCTTTCGACGCCCACGAAATTATGAAAATGTCATCCGAAAGATAAATTGGCCCAAATCGGTGTTTAATGGACTTATAATACGTGGAGAATAGGATCAATAGACTTCATTATCGTGGAGAATAGCCTCAGCCTGGTTTCGTGATCTGTAGCCTCCAGAATCGAAAGAAAATGACATTTCGGAAAAATCGCCCAAAATCTGTGATTGTACCCCTTTGCAATTTGCTAAAAATTGACACGGAATAAATCTTCCTGAATCGGTGCTTAATGGACTTAATAATCGTTGAAGAATAGTCTCATGCCAAATCTGTGATCTGTAGCCTTCAAAATCCAAAGAAAATGGCCTTTCGACGACCACGAAATTACGAAAATGTCATCCCAAAAAATAAATTGGCCCAAATCGGTGTTTAATGGCCATATAATCCGTGGAGAATAGGATCAATAGACTTCATTATCGGTGGAGAATAGCCTCAGCCTGGATTCGTGATCTGTAGCCTCCAGAATCGTAAGAAAATGACATTTCGGAAAAATCACACAAAATCTGTGATGGTACCCCTTTGCAATTTGCTAAAAATTGACCCGGAATAAATCTGCCTGAATCGGTGCTTAATGGACTTAATAATCGTTGAAGAATAGTCTCATGCCGTATCCGTGATCTGTAGCCTTCAAAATCCAAAGAAAATGGCCTTTCGACGCCCACGAAATTACGAAAATTCCATCCGAAAATAAATTGGCCCAAATCGGTGTTTAATGGACTTATCATCCGTGGAGAATAGGATCAATAGACTTCATTATCGGTGGAGAATAGCCTCGGCCTGGTTCCGTGATCTGTAGCCTCCAGAATCGAAAGAAAATGGCATTTCGGAAAAATCGTCCAAATTTGTGATGGTACCCCTTTGCAATCCGCAAAAAATTGACCCGGAATAAATCAGCCTAAATCGGTGCTTAATGAACGTAGTCAACGTTGAAGAATAATCTCAGGCCGAATCCGTGATCTGTAGACTTCAAAATCGAAAGAAAATGGCCTTTCGATGCCCACGAAATTACGAAAATGCCATCCGAAAAATAAATTGGCCCAAATCGGTGTTTAATGGACTTATAATTCGTGGAGAATAGGATCAATAGACTTCATTATCGGTGGAGAATAGCCTCGGCCTGGTTTCGTGATCTGTAGCCTCCAGAACTGAAAGAAAATGACATTTCGGAAAAATCGCCCAAAATCTATGATGGTACCCCTTTGCAATCCGCAAAAAATTGACCCGGAATAAATCCTCCTAAATCGGTGCTTAATGGACGCAGTCATCGTTGAAGAATAGTCTCAGGCCGAATCCGCGATCTGTATCCTTCAAAATCCAAAGAAAATGGCATTTCGACGCCCACGAAATTAAAAAAATATCATCCGAAAGATAAATTGGCACAAATCGGTGTTTAATGTCTTATAATCCGTGGAGAATAGGATCAATAGACCTCATTATTGTGGAGAATAGCCTCATCCTGGTTTAGTGATCTGTAGCCTCCAGAATCGAAAGAAAATGACGTTTCGGAAAAATCGCCCAAAATCTGTGATGGTACCCCTTAGCAATTTGCTAAAAAATGACCCGGAATATATCTGCCTGAATCGGTGCTTAATGGACTTAATAATCGTTGAAGAATAGTCTCATGCCAAATCCGTGATCTGTAACCTTCAAAATCCAAAGAAAATGGCCTTTCGACGCCCACGAAATTACGAAAATGCCATCCGAAAATAAATTGGCCCAAATCGGTGTTTAATGGACTTATCATCAGTGGAGAATAGGATCAATAGACTTCATTATCGGTGGAGAATAGCCTCGGCCTGGTTTAGTGATCTGTAGCCTCTAGAACCGAAAGAAAATGACATTTCGGAAAAATCGCCCAAAATCTGTGATGGTACCCCTTTGCAATCCGCAAAAAAATGACCCGGAATAAATACGCCTAAATCGGTGCTTAATGGACGTAGTCATCGTTGAAGAATAGTCTCAGGCCGAATCCGTGATCTGTACCTTCAAAATCCAAAGAAAATGGCCTTTCGACGCCCACGAAATTACAAAAATGCGATCCGAAAAATAAATTGGCCCAAATCGGTGTTTAATGGACTTATAATCCGTGGAGAATAGGATCAATAGACTTCATTATCGTGGAGAATAGCCTCAGCCTGGTTTCGTGATCTGTAGCCTCTAGAATCGAAAGAAAATGACATTTCGGAAAAATCGCCCAAAATCTGTGATGGTACCCCTTTGCAATTTGCTAAAAATTGACCCGGAATAAATCTGCCTGAATCGGTGCTTAATGGACTTAATAATCGTTGAAGAATAGTCTCATGCCAAATCCGTGATCTGTAGCCTTCAAAATCCAAAGAAATTGGCCTTTCGACGCCCACGAAATTACGAAAATGCCATACAAAAATAAATTGTCCCAAATCGAGAATAGGATTAACAGACTTCATTATCGGTAGAGATTAGCCTTGGCCTGGTTCCGTGATCTGTAGACTCCAGAATCGAAAGAAAATGGCATTTCGGAAAAATCGCCCAAAATCTGTGATGGTACCCCTTTGCAATTTGCTAAAAATTGACCAGGAATAAATCCGCCCAAATCGGAGCTTAATGGACTTAATAATCGTTGAAGAATAGTCTTAGGACGAATCCGTGATCTGTAGCCTTCAAAATCCAAAGAAAATGGCCTTTCGACGCCCACGAAATTACGAAAATGCCATCCGAAAATAAATTGGCCCAAATCGGTGTTTAATGGACTTATCATCCGTGGAGAATAGGATCAATAGACTTCATTATCGGTGGAGAATAGCCTCTGCATGGTTCCGTGATCTGTAGACTACAGAATCGAAAGAAAATGGCATTTCGGAAAAATCGCCCAAAATCTGTGATGGTACCCCTTTGCAATCCGCAAAAAACTCACCCGGAATAAATACGCCTAAATCGGTGCTTAATGGACGTAGTCATCGTTGAAGAATAGTCTCAGGCCGAATGCGTGATCTGTATCCTTCAAAATCCAAAGAAAATGGCCTTTCGACGCCCACGAAATTACAAAAATGCCATCCGAAAAATAAATTGGCCCAAATCGGTGTTTAATGGACTTATAATCCATGGAGAATAGGATCAATAGACTTCATTATCGTGGACAATAGCCTCAACCTGGTTTCGTGATCTGTAGCCTCCAGAATCGAAAGAAAATGACATTTTGGAAAAATCGCCCAAAATCTGTGATGGTACCCCTTTGCAATTTGCTAAAAATTAACCCGGAATAAATGTGCCTGAATCGGTGCTTAATGGACTTAATAATCATTGAAGAATAGTCTCATGCCAAATCCGTGATCTGTAGCCTTCAAAATCCAAAAAAAATAGCCTTTCGACGACCACGAAATTACGAAAATGCGATCCGAAAATAAATTGGCCCAAATTGGTGTTTAATGGACTTATCATCAGTGGAGAATAGGATCAATAGACTTCATTATCGGTGGAGAATAGCCTCGGCCTGGTTCCGTGATCTGTAGCCTCCAGAATCGAAAGAAAATGGCATTTCAGAAAAATCGCCCAAAATCTGTCCTTTGCAATCCGCAAAAAACTCACCCGGAATAAATACGCCTAAATCGGTGCTTAATGGACGTAGTCATCGTTGAAGAATAGTCTCAGGCCGAATCCGTGATCTGTATCCTTCAAAATCCAAAGAAAATGGCCTTTCGACGCCCACGAAATTACAAAAATGCCATCCGAAAAATAAATTGGCCCAAATCGGTGTTTACTGGACTTATAATCCGTGGAGAATAGGATCAATAGACTTCATTATCGTGGAGAATAGCCTCAGTCTGGTTTCGTGATCTGTAGCCTCCAGAATCGAAAGAAAATGACATTTCGGAAAAATCGCCCATAATCTGTGATGGTACCCCTTTGCAATTTCCTAAAATTGACTCGGAATAAATCTGCCTAAATCGGTGCTTAATGGACATAATAATCGTTGAAGAATAGTCTCATGCCAAATCCGTGATCTGTAGCCTTCAAAATCCAAAGAAATTGTCCTTTCGACGCCCACGAAATTAAGAAAATGCCATCCGAAAATAAATTGGCCCAAATCGGTGTTTAATGGACTTATCATCAGTGGAGAATAGGATCAATAGACTTCATTATCGGTGGAGAATAGCCTCGGCCTGGTTCCGTGATCTGTAGCCTCCAGAATCGAAAGAAAATGGCATTTCGGAAAAATCGCCCAAAATCTGTGATTGTACCCCTTTGCAATCCGCAAAAAACTCACCCGGAATAAATACGCCTAAATCGGTGCTTAATGGACGTAGTCATCGTTGAAGAATAGTCTCAGGCCGAATCCGTGATCTGTATCCTTCAAAATCCAAAGAAAATGGCCTTTCGACGCCCACGAAATTACAAAAATGCCATCCGAAAAATAAATTGTCCCAAATCGCTGTTTACTGGACTTATAATCCGTGGAGAATAGGATCAATAGATTTCATTATCGTGGAGAATAGCCTCAGCCTGGTTTCGTGTCTGTAGCCTCCAGAATCGAAAGAAAATGACATTTCGGAAAAATCGCCCAAAATCTGTGATGGTACCCCTTTGCAATTTGCTAAAAATTGGCCCGGAATAAATCTGCCTGAATCGGTGCTTAATGGACTTAATAATCGTTGAAGAATAGTCTCATGCCAAATCCGTGATCTGTAGCCTTCAAAATCCAAAGAAATTGGCCTTTCGACGCCCACGAAATTACTAAAATGCCATCCGAAAATAAATTGGCCCAAATCGGTGTTTAATGGACTTATCATCAGTGGAGAATAGGATCAATAGACTTCATTATCGGTGGAGAATAGCCTCGGCCTGGTTCCGTGATCTGTAGCCTCCAGAATCGAAAGAAAATGGCATTTCAGAAAAATCGCCCAAAATCTGTCCTTTGCAATCCGCAAAAAACTCACCCGGAATAAATACGCCTAAATCGGTGCTTAATGGACGTAGTCATCGTTGAAGAATAGTCTCAGGCCGAATCCGTGATCTGTATCCTTCAAAATCCAAAGAAAATGGCCTTTCGACGCCCACGAAATTACAAAAATGCCATCCGAAAAATAAATTGGCCCAAATCTGTGTTTAATGCACTTATAATCCATGGAGAATAGGATCAATAGACTTCATTATCGTGGAGAATAGCCTCAGCCTGGTTTCGTGATCTGTAGCCTCCAGAATCGAAAGAAAATGACATTTCGGAAAAATCGCCTAAAATCTGTGATGGTACCCCTTTGCAATTTGCTAAAAATTGACCCGGAATAAATGTGCCTGAATCGGTGCTTAATGGACTTAATAATCATTGAAGAATAGTCTCATGCCAAATCCGTGATCTGTAGCCTTCAAAATCCAAAGAAATAGCCTTTAGACGACCACGAAATTACGAAAATGCCATCCGAAAATAAATTGGCCCAAATCGGTGTTTAATGGACTTATCATCAGTGGAGAATAGGATCAATAGACTTCATAATCGGTGGAGAATAGCCTCGGCCTGGTTTCGTGATCTGTAGCCTCCATAACCGAAAGAAAATGACATTTCGGAAAAATCGCACAAAATCTGTGATGGTACCCCTTTGCAATCCGCAAAAAAATTGACCCGAAATAAATTCGCCTAAATCGGTGCTTAATGGACGTAGTCATCGTTGAAGAATAGTCTCAGGCCGAATCCGTGATCTGTATCCTTCAAAATCCAAAGAAAATGCCCTTTCGACGCCCACGAAATTACAAAAATGCCATCCGAAAAATAAATTGGCCCAAATCGGTGTTTACTGGACTTATAATCCGTGGAGAATAGGATCAATAGATTTCATTATCGTGGAGAATAGCCTCAGCCTGGTTTCGTGTCTGTAGCCTCCAGAATCGAAAGAAAATGACATTTCGGAAAAATCGCCCAAAATCTGTGATGGTACCCCTTTGCAATTTGCTAAAAATTGACCCGGAATAAATCTGCCTGAATCGGTGCTTAATGGACTTAATAATCGTTGAAGAATAGTCTCATGCCAAATCCGTGATCTGTAGCCTTCAAAATCCAAAGAAATTGGCCTTTCGACGCCCACGAAATTACGAAAATGCCATCCGAAAATAAATTGGCCCAAATCGGTGTTTAATGGACTTATCATCAGTGGAGAATAGGATCAATAGACTTCATTATCGGTGGAGAATAGCCTCGGCCTGGTTCCGTGATCTGTAGCCTCCAGAATCGAAAGAAAATGGCCTTTCGGAAAAATCGCCCAAAATCTGTGATGGTACCCCTTTGCAATCCGCAAAAAATTGACACGTAATAAATCCGCCTAAATCGGTGCTTAATGGACGTAGTCATCGTTGAAGAATAGTCTCAGGCCGAATCCTTGATCTGTAGCCTTCAAAATCCAAAGAAAATGGTCTTTCGACGCACACGAAATTACGAAAATGCCATACGAAAATAAATTGTCCCAAATCGGTATTTAATGGACTTATAATCCATCGAGAATAGGATCAATAGACTTCATTATCGGTAGAGAATAGCCTTGGCATGGTTCCGTGATCTGTAGACTCCAGAATCGAAAGAAAATGGCATTTCGGAAAAATCGCCCAAAAACTGTGATGGTGTACCCCTTTGCAATTTGCTAAAAATTGACCAGGAATAAATCTGCCCAAATCGGAGCTTAATGGACTTAATAATCGTTGAAGAATAGTCTTAGGACGAATCCGTGATCTGTAGCCTTCAAAATCCAAAGAAAATGGCCTTTCGACGCCCACGAAATTACGAAAATGCCATCTGAAAATAAATTGGCCCAAATCGGTGTTTAATGGACTTATCATCCGTGGAGAATAGGATCAATAGACTTCATTATCGGTGGAGAATAGCCTCTGCCTGGTTCCGTGATCTGTAGACTGCAGAATCGAAAGAAAATGGCATTTCGGAAAAATCGCCCAAAATCTGTGATGGTACCCCTTTGCAATCCGCAAAAAACTCACCCGAAATAAATCCGCCTAAATCAGTGCTTAATGGACGTAGTCATCGTTGAAGAATAGTCTCAGGCCGAATCCGTGATCTGTATCCTTCAAAATCCAAAGAAAATGGCCTTTCGACGCACACGAAATTACAAAAATGCCATCCGAAAAATAAATTGGCCCAAATCGGTGTTTAATGGACTTATAATCCATGGAGAACAGGATCAATAGACTTCATTATCGTGGAGAATAGCCTCAGCCTGGTTTCGTGATCTGTAGCCTCCAGAATCGAAAGAAAATGACATTTCGGAAAAATCGCCCAAAATCTGTGATGGTACCCCTTTGCAATTTGCTAAAAATTGACCCGGAATAAATCTGCCTGAATCGGTGCTTAATGGACTTAATAATCGTTGAAGAATAGTCTCATGCCAAATCCGTGATCTGTAGCCTTCAAAATCCAAAGAAATGGCCTTTCGACGCCCACGAAATTACGAAAATGCCATCCGAAAATAAATTGGCCCAAATCGGTGTTTAATGGACTTATCATCTGTGGAGAATAGGATCAATAGACTTCATTATCGGTGGAGAATAGCCTCGGCCTGGTTTCGTGATCTGTAGCCTCCAGAACCGAAAGAAAATGACATTTCGCAAAAATCGCCCAAAATCTGTGATGGTACCCCCTTTGCAATCCGCAAAAAAATTGACCCGGAATAAATCCGCCTAAATCGGTGCTTAATGGACGTAGTCATCGTTGAAGAATAGTCTCAGGCCGAATCCGTGATCTGTATCCTTCAAAATCCAAAGAAAATGGCCTTTCGACGCCCACGAAATTACAAAAATGCCATCCGAAAAATAAATTGGCCCAAATCGGTTTTTAATGGACTTATAATCCGTGGATAATAGGATCAATAGACTTCATTATCGGTGGAGAATAGCCTCGGCCTGGTTTCGTGATCTGTAGCCTCCATTTATTTTCGTAGAAACCAGGCAAGGCCTTCGGTTCCTGGTTCGAGTGTGAAAGCGAGGTGCCGCCATATTGAAAGATTTTTAGGGACCAACACCGGACAGGCAGACCTCTAATCGTTGAATCCTATAAACAGTTTCAGGTACGTTAATATTAAATTAAAAAATTTATTTTCATTGAATATTCACAATAATTGTTACCAAACAATAAACATTTTAAAATTTATTTTAAAGAGTGACAATCTATAAATTTAAATTCAACTCATATTCTTCATATTCTCTAGTCTCCACGAACCCTATAAGTAATTGTCAATGTTGTCAGAACCGAACCGGAGCATGACCCGATAATGTAAACGACTCGCACTTTAGTGGTCCAACCGACATTAGACCGTTTAAAAACCATTAGAAAACCGGTACCTAATAAACGTTATCAGTATAAGTAGTGGACATTTCTCATCTCTTTCCTTGAAAATTGTGAAATGGAAATAAGGATTCAATTTCAGAGCCCGACGTTTTTTATTTATTTCAATTTTCAATTTTCTGCAAATTTTTTTAATTAAATTTAACGGCTGAATGGCAAAAACCGGACGAGCGGCTCGATCGGTTCAAGCGGTTAACCGCTCGTCAACAGCTACATAAAACCGGAGCAGTTTTTAGACTTTCGAACTGATTTTGTGACCGGGTGACGATTTTACCGGTCAGGCTGAGCAACTCGGCTTTAATAATACGGGTAATTGTGATAGAATGGTCCATTGTCAAGGCTATGTACCTCGCTCGATTCTACAGGGAATGGGGCAATCCCTGCACTATAGCTAGTCAGATAATACCCGCGAAATGAGTTCATATTGCCATCATTACATATAGGTTTACTTAAGAAAACAAAATGATTACCATGCCATAGTTGCCGCTATTTTTCAGTTAGATTGCACAAACCATAGAAAAATAAGGGATACTCATCATTCCCCTTACATAGATTTCCACTTCGAGTAGCTACTGGGAATCGGCAAGCAATAAATGAACTTATGTCTGGCTTACAAAAAGGTTCCAGTCCGACATAAAGCTTCAAAGGTTGCACAAAATGGAACATCTAGACCAATCTCTTAATACCCATCCATGTCTGTTACAAGATCCACTTGATAGTCTCCAGAATATGGCACCGAACAGAACGACAGATGAAGTGCAAAGCACCAACCCTTTTACCTGAGGAATAAACCAACAAAGCTAAGAGAGCTGCAAGGATAAGTGACTAGCTAAAGCCAATCAAGAGAGTTTCCTGGAATAAGGTCAGTGTACCGGGACAAACTCTTGCTTCTGCTACGGCTCCTGCTGCCACTAGGACTCCTGCTAACACTCCGCTTCTTCGGGCTTTTACTCACGTGCTTCTGATTATGCAGACAATGAAATATGTTAGTCACTAGAAGAGCTGAGAGTGGAAAAAATTGTCTCACTAATTGTAACCTACAACTATTCACATTGACAAAAGGATTTGACACAGTTGATCTCCTGAGGTCAACTACACAGCTTATCACTGCCAATACTGAATTCAGTTTTCAGACCCAAGTACATTAGACAAACAGAAACCAAAAGAGTAGAATTCAAAAAAACATATTCTTAGCAACTGCACATTGGCCTCCAAATGAGAACTACTTACAGGTGGAACTGGAGATCTGGATCTGGACCTTGATCTGCAAAAAGTCCCACAAACAATCCAAAATTTAAATTCCACACGTTCCTGTTAACTACTGTGATCCAAGAGCCTTGATGCCACTTCCACGTCAGAGATACCACATTCAAACCGAAAATAAACAGAAAACCCACAAAACTTTAGCCATTAAGAAAAATGATGAATAATAATTGAAGGCTCAATTATCATAATAATAATGCCAAGCAGAAAACAAACCCAACCCGTTAAAGTTGGAACAGCAACGTGGCCTTTTTTAGTTTGTTGAACATGCCAAAAGCATATGCATCCAACTGTACCAAAAATCCACAAGTAGTCCAACTAGCAGATCCTATTAGCCTGGCAATTGTTGAAGTAGAAAAGCATAATCAATTTTGTTTCCACTGCCCATTGCTGGTGACTTCCAGATCCACTGGCAGTTAGTTCCAGCTCTACTATTGCAATCCATTATCTCCTTTTGTCCCAATCTAGCACCCATGGACAGTTGTCATGCTAAATACATTAGAACATAGAGACTGCAAGGTTTCCAAAGCTGTCCATCTTAAAAACAGCATACCTCTAAAACCCCAAAAATGACGAGGGAACTGAACCATATCCATCAAGATCCTAAGATCCAATTCCCAGATGGCTGCATATCAAACAAGACAACTTTCATACCGCAAAGTGCATATCACGGTGATTTTGTAGTGCAGAACTAATCTCTGCACTCCACCACTTACTAAAAAGAAGAACACTAAAGTCAAAGAACAGAACAGCTACAGAGATACGAAGTTTTAATAGGCTGTTTATAGAAGTTTCTCATCGAAGGCCTAAATACGTTTTACCCCGACCAGATCCCTATGTAGAGCTTGGTAGAAAACAAGAATACACATCAAGATTCAAGAGCGTAGATGGTTAGACACCACAAGCTATCTTAGCTAAACTGCGGGTAATTAATCAGTTCCAGTCATAATACAATTCCAATCAAATCCAGTCCGAACTGGAAGGAAACCAATAAGTAGTAAGTTGCCTTGGAGAAAATAAATAGCAAAAATTATTCAATCTAAGCATTTTCATCCGCAAAATTATGACGCACCAACTTGGCAGAGATAAAATAGAAATTTAAGCTTAATATACAAACTAGAATATAAAGATTATACATACTTCATCTTAATAAAGACTAGTAGCAACCACAACTGATACCTGGACAAAGAGCGTGACCTTGACTTAGATCTGGCTGGAGAATGACGAGAGGATTTATTCTTAGGCGACTTGCTGAAGCACAAGACAAACAAATCAGTAAACAGAACATAATAAAAAATGTGGGGAAACAGGATTCAGCCAACAAATTACGAATATAAAAAATCTGTACACCCAAGCTCAGAAACAACAGAAGATAGCCCCTGATAAAGCTTATATGCCATGTTCAACACACAAAAAGAGAGTGAGAGAGAAAGAGAGAGACCTCAGACTCCGACTCAAACTGCGAGCACGGCTGCGGCTTCTGCTAGGACCTCGTGAACGAGATCTACCACGACTAGGACTCCTAGAGAAGTCTCTCTTGGAGTCGTACTCCCTTACCTGAAAGCAATACAGAAAAAGTAACCTTAATGAATCTCAAAGGAAGATAATAGTCAAGCTACACATGCCCACAAACGAAGGGAAAAATGGACAGAAAAAACAATACTCATACCCGAACATATGAACGGGAAAAGGCATTTCGAAACTCCGAGTCATCGAGTTTCTTGATCTACAGGTGAAACAAGTATTGTGCATCAGAACACCACAAAGACTATGGAAACAAGTTGGCAATATGTCTTTCAAGTGTCAACAGCCAAGAAAAACTTACTGCATACTTCATGTCTTCATAATTCGTATAATCCACAATACCTGTAGTGCCTGAAGACAGCCATGAAAGTAAAATAAACACGTTGAGACAGAGTTGATCAACAAGCTTCTAAAGTCTAGGCTCAGCAATCAGTTAGTATAATGTTACTGGACAATGGACAAAGCACGTCATTATACTGAAACTTGTTGGGTTGAGGAAGAGAAAGAACCATGATCAAGCTAGGCCATTATCCAATCTAAATAAATTGAATCCCAAGACTTTTCCGTTAAATATGCAAAAATCTGGGCGGAAAAAACATGATATTAATTGTCCAAATAGCACCATGGAAATTTTTCAAGCAAACAACCCCAAAGGAAACTAAAGGACAAGTCAGAGACTAGCATTCAGAATAAAAGCAAAAGTCTTACCATTGTCATCACGGAACACCTGGGAAAAACAGACATCGCCAGCTCGCCTCATGTGATCCTGGGAAAGAAAATATTTATAACTAATCAGCCAAAATGAGAACCAAAAAGGTCACAATTGCATAGAAATAACAGACATTTGCATACATTATGCTTGACTCTCGAAACATATGCAAATATATTCACGAATGACACTCACGGACGTTATAGCCCAAATACATTATGAGAAAAAAGGGAGTTCCAGTAGTCACCTTGAGGTCTTGCCATGAAGCGGAAGATGGTAAGCCAGAGATCAATACTGCATCACAATCAACCCCAAGTTAAAGATAAAGATCTAGCCCCAGCTAATTTTCCCAGTGAGTAGCATAATGAAACAAAATTGCATGCTAAGCAATACACACCACGAAATTCAGATCGTCTAGAAACACCACGCCCCCGACCACCACCGTGACTGCTGTGACGGTCTGATGAGGAATTCCCACGACCCCCATGTGCAAGTTCTACCTACAAGACACAAGTAATTAACTCACCAATGGGCAGTTTACATACCAACTCACAGAAAAGAAAAGTATTTATATATCAATAAAGAAAGTAACAAACCCTCAAGCGATGCCCGTCAAAGTCATACCCATCGCGACCACGAATAGCATCTTCAGCATCACGAGCATCTTCAAACTGAGGGGGGGAATCATCAACTAGGGCAGTAATGATGCAAACAAGATCAGGTAAGAAAACTCACCTCCACAAAAGCATAGCCCGGAGGCCTGGGTGGAACCTTCAAATCAATGTGAGCAATATGTCCAAACTGAAACAAAGTACCACAATCAGATTTCCCAGAATAGGTTATTTCCTGATAGAAGAGCAAATGCAATCGCATCTTTGTTGTCTCGTCTAACAGCTTCCTTCTTGCACATCTAAAGTAATCATCATAAACTAATAGTTCAGCTACCCTTCATACCTAGCTAAAGCCTGAACAGTTTCCACTACTGTACAGACATGATGTCTTACATATATGGGTAGTAGGCAATATATACGGTAAATTATGGGTTAAGCAACAATAAATTAAATTCTAAAACCTCAAACAGGCAAAAATAGCAATACCTTGTAGAACAAATCCTCCACTTCCCTCTCCCGGATATCTCCAGGCAGATTGCCCACATAGACAGTCCTGCTGGCACGGCTACTCATTTTATCCCTAAAATTAAAGACAAGGGCTTTCACAATCTAAGCAACTTATAAGTAACAATCCAAACCGAAATTCTGTCAAGAAGTTCCACGACTCAAAAGACAGAAAAGAAGAAGACCGATAATTTCAACCAGGGAGGAACCAATTCGTGGGACGTCGTACATATATAATGGGAACTATTGAGTATTAAGTAACGAGCAATAATGTTGGTGAGATAAGGTAAAATAACGGACGCAGGCGTCCAGCACGGTAACGAGAAAGAAGAAAGATTGACGAAATTGATCTCAAGTACTTGCAGCGATTAGAGGATAGAGAGAACGAGACGGATGTAGGGACTGAGAGGGAGAGAGTTACCTTTCGATGATACTGTAGATGAGTGCCGAAAGGAAGAATTGGAATTAGGGTTTTAGAATGGAGAAGACGGGAGACTCCGCCTCGTAAATAGGGGTGAGTACTGAGTGGGTCAACAAACAAAATGGAAAACCGACCGAACCGTCTAGCCCAAACCGACCCACTTAATCAAGAAAATTCAATTTTATGTGTAGGTGTCGACTTGAAATTTTGAAAACTGTGGCATTGTGATTGGGTGCAAATTTTGATGGTTATTACCGGGGGAAAAATTGATGGTTACAACTCGATATTACCTAAACCTATGTGTGATACAATATTATTCATAAAAGTTTTATATATTTGATATATATATATATAATATATTCTTCTAAATACAAATATCTTTAGTTACTTCTTACCTATATCATTTGTTTTCATAGTTATAATTGATAAATTATAAATTCAATAATTGATTAAAATGTTCACTTAAGTGAAATATTGTTTAAATTTTTTTATTTGTCTAGTATGAATTCACATATTAAATTTTATATACTTATATTGAATTGATTTTTCATCCAACCGACCCAAATTGTGACTCAAGAAACACATAGGATCTTGAACTTAATGGGTGTGTTTGGATTATCGTAATTCAATCTGTAACTCATTGATTTGGTGGTTAAAATGCTCGAAACGAACACAAACTATCTATGTACATTTCTAGAGGTGCACATTTAGTCGGCTCGATCAAAACCAAACAGAACCCGATTAAAATGGAATCAAAATACCCTCAATTTGGTAATCGATTTCAAGTCAAGCATTAATTTGTTTGGTATGTTTCGACCGAAAAAAGTCGAATTTGGATCGAAAATGATCGGACAAACTGTAATATATAATACTAAAATGAGAACCTTCTCTACCCCCAATGCCTCTATCCATTTTTCTTTCTCACCCTCACTGCTTTTTGTGAATCACTAGTCTCCTCCCTAATCTATTGGTCTCTCGTGCACTATTTTTCTTTTAGAATAGTGTATCTCGATGGTGGGACGACGAGCTTAAGACGGCGTTCAAGTTTCTGGATGCCTTCATAGGGTAATTTACGCAACAACACGTTGGGAGAAGCCATGCTGGACCTTTGTGGGGCGATTATATTCAGAGGATGACTGTTGGAGACTGACATAAAGGAATGGATTGGATGATTTGAAGAAGCAGGGGGTGTCGGGGGTGCTTGGCGTCGGAGGTAGAGCTAGCGGTCGTTTAGTACAACAATTGGCCATTTGTTATCTCCAAATGAGAGACAGGAGTTGGATCATGAGGTTTGGGTTTCAAGGTTGGGCACAGGAGCGTGAGTGTGTTCCAGAGGGTCTGAGTCATGCATTTGGCTGGGTGTTTTGTTGGTTCGGAGGTTTGTGTCAAAAATCGAAGTTCGGTTTCGGTTAATTTAGAGCTGATGGGCAAAGTAAGTTGTGCCGCAAAATGAAAACTTATTAGTCAATCAAGTGCTAGTTCAATATAATTTGATTTCGGGTCAGTTTATCTTTATCAAAATGGATGCCCACCCCTACTCTTAAATTCTTATCAGAAATAGGTTATTGGAGGAGACGCAGAGTCCACCTCTACAACAAAAGTTAGTGTGTTAAATGTAATTTGTTATCATGGTGATAACATGAACCCTAACTATTAGGGGGAAAAATCCCCTTCATTGACTTTTATATTTAAAAGTGGGTTACACTTGTCATTTTTAATAATTATAGGGAGAACACGCGTGTGGACCACAAGTGTCATAAAACATATAAGAGAATTCAGACAAAAAAACAAGCCTACATTCCACGATAATAGTAAATAAGGTTATTGAGGTGACATAGTGCGAATGACTATTGCATAAGATTATGAAACATTTTTTACATCTTTGGATGTTAAATCTTGAAATCGGTCTATGTGCTCTGCTCCTATGATGGGCATTGCCTTGAGGATTCCTCTCCATAATGGTAAGTGTCTACTGGTTTTTATAGAGTTTAAAGCACCATCCCTATGCCTAAAGTATTTGCTTTGAAATAACTACACCCAAAGGGCCTTTTCATTGTTAAGGATTTGCCAAGCCAACCTTACAAGGTAAGCCATATTCAACTACGAATACTCCTAAGTCCAAGACCCCCTAATCTTTGGGTTTACAAATAATATCCAATCAATTAAGTGCACTTTCCGTTTGCCATCCTTAGCTCTCCACACAAAGCCTATATGATCTTTCTATGAATTTCATCACACTGACATAGGTAAGACAGAGGATTGCATAACATAGTTAGGGATGAAGTTCAACACAACAATAACTAGAGTGGCTCTACCAGCAAGGGAAAGGTTTCTAGCTTTCCAAGCATCTATCGTACTATCCATTCTCTCTAGTATATGTTTATGTATATCCCTAGTAACCCTTCCATGCAAAACAAGGGCGCTTAGGTATTTTTCTAAGTCAGAAGTAGTTTGGATGCCAAGGCGATTACATATAAGAGTTTTTTCCAGGTTTCTGACATTCGTAGAGTAAAAGACCACAGAATTCTCCTTGCTAATAAGCTCTCCTGGGTCAAGGCAGAACTTCTCAATCCATTCCATTACAATTTCTTCTTGCCTCGGATTAGCTTCAGCAAAAACAACAAAGTCATCAGCAAAGAAGAGGTGTAAGAAAGTTCAAGTCCTCCTTTAGAAAGTCTAATAGGCTTTCATATACCTTCCCTAACTTCTCTAAAAATACAATGGCCAATGAGTTCAATGCACAAGGTAAAAGAGATATGGAGAAATGGGACATCCCTATCTGAGACCTCTTCCTGATTTGAAGTTCTTTGTATCACCTTCATTCCAGAGGTCTTGAAGCTCTGTTATGGTGACACAAGTCATGATTAAGCGAACTTCATCCGTAGGGATTCCCACAACTTACAGAGTTTCTTTCAAAAAATCACAGTCAAGTCGACCGTATGCCTTGACAATGTCAATCTTGAGCAAAAATATCTCCCTTCTTTCTTGACTTCCATTACAATAGTGGACAATTTCTTAAAGAATCGGGATATTCTCATTGATAGTTCTATTTGGCACTAAGCTTGATTGGTGGGTTTGGCTAGGGAGTTCATCAAGAGTTTAGGTCTCTCTATAAGACACTTAACTAAGGTCTCAAACTGTCCCTCTTTCCTTCAACAGGAGAGGTTCTAAAAAGACTTCAAGGTACCTTTGACTTCTCTATGTTCTTGAATGGTTTTCTCCGTTGATTGTGAGTTTTCCATATACAGCCGTTGTTGTTGCTTCGAACATCAGTTTTAAATTAATTGATGTTGTTTGGAGATGTGAAAATGGGCAGATGGAAGTCGAAGATGACTATGAATCTATGATGGAAAGGGTATGTCTTGGGCTGGACAATCTTTTTCTTCTTTATGGGCTTTTACAGCCCACTCCTCGTCACCTGCCTCAAGGCCCAATATTCAGGAGCTTCTATTCTTTGACCATTCTGCTTGGGTAGGAGCCAGGAGGAGAGAACTGCTGCTGTGACAAGCAAACCCTTATCTCTTCTATTTTGCATCCTTGTGGTTGTGGCAGCAGCTAAGGAAAGAATAAAGGCTACTCTTACCTCAGAGATACAACAGATGAACCTTCTCTGTTCAAAATTTGGCTGACACCAGATTTTTGTGTACAAGAGCACAGTACATAGATACCACGACCACTAATCCCGAAACAATTAGTAGATACTATTAATTAACAATGTATAAAGTTCCCTATCTAAGAGTGATGAAGCAACAATATTTACAATAACAAGCAGAAAAAGCAGGTGTCAATGCCACCCAAAATTCAGCTACTTGACACCAAAGAAAATTGGTTTGCGCACCCAGTCATAAGTCCATTGTTTACCTCTCCTTTCCTGCAATGCAGGGAGAAGCTGCTCTGTGTAATCATCTAAGTGAATCAACCATCCGGCAATCGTGTTTCTTCCTACGGCACCTGTAATGGGTCTTTTGGTCGGTGAACAATGTGTTCTCCCCAACCATCTCCATTTTAGTATCTTCTGCACCCTCTGAAAAGAAAAAAACAAACAGAATCCCAAGAACGAACTTAGACCTCGCTCTCCCTCATACACAAAAGCATGTCTGAAAGCCACAAACTTGGTGAATGACTGACTGAGGCAACCCATGGTTTTAGACTGAGCTCCCCTCAACCTTTTTTTCTATAAGCAAATAGTTTAAATCACTTCCAGATTTCACCCAGTTGCAGTAGCAACAATGACGAAGGAACCACAAGAATAGGAGATGAAGTTGCTATGCTGAAACCATTAAGATATAGAGCAAGAGAGGATAGAGCTTTTTCTCCATAACACTCTTACAAGATTTCATGCATCCTTCCGATAAATCCCGCTCGTGCAATGTATTCACTAGACAAGGTTTCTCCTCCAGCATTTCTAGATCACTCTTGCTAGGCTAAAATCTTGCATTGTATTTTAAACAAATCTTAAATCTTTTCTTTTGGGTAAACCCTTTCCCTCATTACAGACACAAGCTTGATCTCTCCCTGTCTACCATATCTTACAAAACCAAAGCATAGATTGAAAGAACGGAAGGAAAAGAAGAAAGGAAAAAAAAAGGGACTGAAATGAAAGTATGGTTGGTTACCTTCAGAGCGACGGCCCCAAAACAGTGGCCGGGCATCTTCCTCCTCTTCGTCGAATTCATCGCCATAACCCAACTCTGCATCTCCTCTATACCCAGGCTCGCTCCCATACCCTGAATCAGCTCCCACATGTGCATCCAAATTCCCAAATTGCGCCCCACAACCACTCACCAAACACTCCTTCTCCTCCTTGGACGAGTTCCTGGCCGCCTCACTGACATCCGATGCCCAATTCGGATCCCCTCCGTTCCCGAACAGCTCGCCGCTGGAGTCCGTCCCGATGGCGACGGGGAAATCGGAGCAGGTGCCGTGCGCCGCCGAGGCTCCGATCGAACAGCACCGTCGATTGGCGCTGCGATCGGAGCTGCGGCCGGAGACGGAGCGAGAGGCGCCGCGCCTGCGCCGGCGCTTCCGCGGGCCGAGGAGACCGAGCGGCCCGGTGCGGCGGTAGGGGCTGACGGTGTCGTCGAGTAAGGAGAGGCGGGAGAGGTCGATGGAATCGATGGAGAAGGAGGTGGCGCGATCGGAGAGGCAGGGACGCTTGGCGAGGGAAGAGCAAGGATCGGGATCTGGAGGAGTAGGTGAAGGAAGGAAGGGACGCCATGAGTGGAGGTGGAAGGCACAGGAGTCGACCGAATTGCGAGGATCCAACACAGCCAGGGGCTTGTGCGGCGCCGGCGGGACCATGAGCCGAGGACAGGGGAGCTTCCTTCCCGCTGCCGCTGCAAGTAGAGCTATGGAGAAAGCGGGAAGAGAAGATCGAGAGAAGCCAGCTGAAAAGAAGCAAAATGAGAGAAGAGAGGAAGGGCAGAAGCAGAAAGACAACTGACAGCTCAGCTGGAGTGGTGGTCTCAAATGCTTCTGGGAGATACTCCAACTCCACCCACATTGGCCCAATGGGGCCCGCCACAGCTTTTGGCCCATATCTGAAATAACATTCCCCTATTTTTGTTTTATAATATCACACTATCTTATATATTCATATTTGCTTTTGCTTAATAGCTGCAGAGTGGAGATCTCGTGGTAAAAGAAAGATTAATTCCCACAAATCCATCAAATTTAGCCATCAATATTATATACACAAATTTAGCCTCATTTATTTCATTTTTTACTTCTAGTTCACCACTCTCAAATTTAACTCCCATATTATTTTTAATTTCTTTTGAATAAATCATATTTATGTGCATTCTAATATATTTTTTCACATTATTCTTTTATAGTTTTTTAAAATATTAATTACTAATGATTTACGATATCATTATTTCTTAACATAAACCATAAAATGTAAACAACATGTGTAGTGTTAATAGAATTTTATTAAATAGTAATACCTTAATTGTCTTTCTCGAAGTTATTTCCCTTTATCTTTAACCATCGTTGATCTAGTGGCCAAAATGCTAAGAAACTTGTTGTTAAGTATTTGGGTTTTAAAGCTATTTCCCTTCATTCTCTCTAAATTAATCTAGTGGCTGATATTAGTGGTCCGTGGTATATGTGCCAAATATAAGGTAATAAACCTTCCGGAACGCGTTTTGGGACGTCATTCGTGTCATGTGGTTATCAAATGCAACGCAAGTCCCTTGCCGTTGGATCAGCGCAACACAAGTAATACCATTCAAGTCCTTATCACGAAAACCGGAAAAGATGTAACTTTTAACCCCGCAAGCTTCAGGCTTGGCAAAGTTGGTAAGTAGAACGCTGAATCAGTAAGAAACTACGGTTCAACCATTCAACCCAAGATTATGCAGACATCTGCGGGCGCAAGATCTCTCTCTAAGAAGCCAAAATCTCTGTGCAAAACAACTGGTTTGGTTGGCAAGTAAGTGTGTAGTGTACCATCCAGGCTCTGCAGCTGCTAGTCTTCATAGTCAAGGCAGCTACAGCCTCAAACCCCTCACGACGCCATTGAGGCCGCGCAGATCCAATGTGGAAGAGCTTCTGCTGCGGCTATCGTCTATGCCCCATAAACCCTTCCTGATTGCAGCTCTGTAATCGCCCAATTCAACATGGCTGGGCGGGCACATCTCAAACACGTACGCCACCGTCTTGTAAACCACCATCGCCTTCTGGCTCGCAACCGATCCAGGGATCTTCCCAAACGTTCCTTCGTCCAAAGGGAATGACTCCCTCAGGAAGAAGAAGCATTCTCTGCCCAGCTTTTCCACCTACGTAGTAGTGTAACAAAGTAGATAGATAACCTGTCAGATATACATGGCTTCGTTTCTATCGTCATGATATGATAATACCAACTAGATATGAAAGAGTGTCGTTACGCATCACAAAGGACTCAAACGCAGAAAAGTATGATGAGATAATAATAATAATAATTAAACGTCAAATCATAGGAAGTATACTCGCCTGCAGCTGAGAGAATTTGATATTGTTGATGATGAGGATCAGTCGTGCTTCGCACAAGTCATCGGCTAAAATTCGGACGGCTAGACGCTCAAACAACTCCTGCACAACAACTTGCTGCTTCTCCCAGCTCACGTCGTACGTTTCCAAGTTGGGGGACCACAGAATGCACTCGACTGCGCTCCATGGGACCTCATCATCCCACCTGCCATCAGAAATGAACGTCTCATGGGGGTTGCTGAGTCCCCAGAGGATTCGAACGCCTCGCAACGCTGGGTCGTAGATGGAGGTGTTTGACATGCTTGTCGTGGAAATTATTCTCGACGGATCATAGTGAGAAGTCAAATTCGAAGTTAGGCGCAAATCAGGGTCGTCTAATAGTAGAACGAATCCATCGCAGGAAAACGTTGGAAACAGTCGTAAAAGGGATCCAGCATCGGCTCCATCGTCCTCAGGGGGGCATGGGGTTGAAATGAATGATGAGAGTGGTTGTCCAGAATCATGAGAATAGCGACATGTCTCCCCATTGCGACAACCCTGAAAATCGTTTTTCTCCACACAGTTAAAAGTGATGATCACAGAGTTGCAACTTAAAAACGTTGAACAGATCTTCCAACCATATGCCTCATAAATCATCATGTAAGGGATTGTGAATGGAGAGTCAAATTGATAGTGAAAACTGAAAAGGCCTCCTGGCATTCACATGCTCAAAAGAATCTAGTTACCTGCAGAGAGAAGAAGAATTTGCATGGAGCTCTCCTTGCTTGCGATGAATGAGAAAACAAGCACTGATCGCCCCTGTGGCAGTATCCATTTGCAAAATATGCACATTGAAGAGCCATCCCATTGGTATAAGAAGAATCACCATTAGCATGATTAGAAAGATTTGTAGGCATCTCCTCCGTGCTCTGGACTCGCACCTGTTGTTACACAAGACAATATACGTGTGCCCGCATTTAGTAACCCATCATTTCGTCCTGTTCTGGAAGAGAGAATTATGCAGCATGCCAATACCGAATTCAAGTTGAACCAATAGGTTAATGGCGTAATGCGTACCTCTTTGACAATATTTGAGAAATTTCTGGCTACTTCAATGGTTTTGAACTGATCAGAAGCAACATATGGTGCCCCAGTGCACTTTTCCATTTCACAAAATTCTTCTTGGTGCTCATCTTCTGCAGTAGCGAACACTGCATCCCTGCGTGGCTCACATTGTGGATGACAG
The DNA here is from genome assembly GCA_964030455.1 of Linum trigynum. Lineage (NCBI taxonomy): Eukaryota > Viridiplantae > Streptophyta > Magnoliopsida > Malpighiales > Linaceae > Linum > Linum trigynum. Next base: position 287,199 of record OZ034820.1, read on the forward strand.
GTATGAACGTATTGATGAGGCTCATAATAAACTGGTAGGCCATCGCATTGGCTGAGAAATTTTGGCCGAAATCGATGCAGCGAAGTCATTATATCCTCATCTGCAAGTGACCAAACAAAATACAAAAAAGGTTCACGCTCAGCTCATCCCAGATGAGAATAGATATGCATAACGATGAAATCGTAACTAAATTGTAAGAAAAGAGAAGGTCAAAAGTGCACTTAATCCATACATCTCTCTGATACATGATGTAATGATTCCTTTACAAGGTTATGGAATGAGCACCACTCTTCTTCCATCGCTGGAAACAGGGAAATCAAGCCTTCCGTCCCCTTTGATTTCGAGATGTGCTTCAATCGTTCCATCCGGTGCTTATCCTGCATAAAAGAGCCAACACTTCAAATCACTTGTTGCAAGTATCGACACTACTGCATCTACGAACCAGATACAAGTGTTTACCCTGAAAACACGTTGCCAGAACTGATATGCATTTAAGTTCCCGAGCAATTCCATCTCCTTTGGACCCATTTTGACTTTACTGCTGCAATCACCACCATAATCGCCACCAGTATATTGCTTATACTGAAGAAAGATGGGAACTCATTAGTAGGGTAAAGTAATTCGGACTTCTGCTATTGCAACAACCACCACATCGGCACGAGCATATTCCATACTCTCAAGAAAGCTAGGAAACCATCAGTATGATAAAAGAACGGAAGATCCATAAAAGAGGAGCAGCTAGGTAGTACCAGATGTTCCTCTCCAAAAGGTCGAAGAATTGGTACAGGCACAGTGTCCATCAAAATAGCCAAAAGCACACCCTCCCGCAGCATTCCAATGCTCCCAAGCTTAACAATAAGAACTGAAGCATCAAATGTCAGGGAGAAGCTGGCAAGTAAGTGCCCATAAAACGTTGGCACGCATCGACCACTTGGATTAGTTCTATCAAGAGCCTTCACTCTAACAAGCAAAGTTAAAGCATCTTCAACAACTTCGGGACTGGGAGGATCCAAAGCCTTGCGTAGTAAGCCTGTAACAACAAAAGAGCATTACCAAACCTCATCAGTCTTTCAATTCTGACTTCCAACTATGATTATAAAAAAAAAACACCTACTAACACCTTAGGCATTATGACACTGCGCAGGCATCAAGCACTTCAACCATAATCCTGGCAGCATTCTTACACTAAATAGGGCATTGGCTCAACTAAGTATAGCAACTAGCAAAAAAGATGCAGCTAATCTGATATCCATGGATGGAATATTTACATTAAACTTAAGATCATGAAACCTACCCTTGGGATCATTTATAGTCCTTGCTGCAGCACAGCTAATCAGAAGCACGTGCAAACGCAATGATAGCTTCTGTATAGTTGGACACTCGTAATCCTCTAGTTGACCGAAAAAAGATCCTGGGACCAACCGATATATCTGACCATCACAAGTTCGACCAGTTCTCCCCTTGCGTTGATCAGCCTGAAGTACATCCATGAATTTGATTGACAATGACACAATGATAATGAATGTTCAAAATAGCTTTTGAGATTCAACAAATACCTGAGACTTAGAAACCCAAACAAGCTTTGTACAGTCTCTTTTCAATGTAGGGCTCCAGAAAACTTGTAGAGATCGACATGAATCGATGACATGAGCAACATTGGGTATTGTCACGGATGACTCGGCAATGTTAGTGGCCAATATAACCTGTGCATTAACGAAACACCACAAACAGCGATTGCCGATTAGTCACACCCATGTCCAAACATTCATAGGAAACCAAGGTAACGTAACAAAACATAAATATTAATGACGAAGGTAACATGCCAGCAAATTGTAATGCTTTTATGAGCCCCATATCATCAAACTAGTCATCTAGCAAATGTGATTATATCTTGCTGCCCACAAGTGCACTCCATGTAGCCATCCAAAAAATACAATACAAATTCATGTAACAAGCCAAGGACATCACTGCACTTTGGTCATTAACCAGCATCCATCCCGGCAATCAGTCAGTCACTCAATGAGGCAAATCCAGTTCAAGGCATACCTTTCGATGGGACTTGCAGATTCTCATAGCCAGAAGAGCTTCACTAGTTTCAATACTACTATGTAGAACATGAACTTTGAAAAGGTGAGTGAATGGCTTCAAGAGATACCACTGCTGCTCCAAGTCACGGTAAGTTGGAAGGAAAACCAAAATCCCCTTTTCAATATCTGGATCAATTTGATGAATGTTCTGAATAAGATCGTGGATGATTTTATGTACATCAGGCTTCATATCAGCACCAGCCACTGAAGGACTGGGTCCGGAACAATATCTGGAAGCTAGGGATTCTGAACTGAATCCAAGTAACCTTGTAATCTGTTTGAAAACATAATGCTCTCATCAATTATGTAGTGGATTGATCAGGTACCATAATTGATAGAAACCTAACAGTGTTAGTGGCCTAACTTCATTCATCATAGCAATAGAAAGGATCACATAAGCATTACAGGAAGAGATCAGTCATCAAGTCAAATAAACTTGGGAAGGAATTTCTGACATGAATTTGCTTAAGGGTGAAAGCTTTGTCAACAAAAATGGTTCCAGACATTAAGATCTTCGCACAACCTGATTGTGACAGCTATCATGGACTCTTTCCAAACACCTAGGTCACCAACTAGACCATGCACTTTGACCTCAGACCAGAACAATTAACCTTAGGTTGCATAGCTCGTTCTAAAGAATCTAGGTTTGGGAAACAAGTCCTTGCCTGTTCGAGATATAACACCTTTTTCTGGAAAACAAATTGTTCATCAGGGCTAGGAATGGCAAGCACTTCAACTCTTTCTCCCCTGCCAAGATCTCTAAAATAATCTCTATACCTTCCAATATCAGCAGTTGCAGACATCAAAACAACCCTGGGTAAAAGTCACATATGGAACATCAGAACAAAATGCTGTATGTTGTCTAGTAAGAAACTGTCACATAAAGAAACCACGCATACACACATAAATGAACAGTCAGATTTAAGTTTAATCAGGTGGGAGCGCAGAGTATATTCGTCTGACCAAGTCACAGAACCAAAGAACAAGGGTACTGAGCAAAACAGGAAATAGATATAACACTATATGTTCACAACAATAATTGCTTAGGAGTCTAGCAAGCACCTTAGATCATTGTTCCTTTGAAGAAACTGCTTCACACAGACAAGGACAAGATCAGACTCAACAGATCTTTCGTGCACTTCGTCAAGAATGATGACCTTGTACTTGAGTGCATTAAACCCTTTATCCCGCATTTCATCAAGCAAGACTCCAGCAGTCTTGAACACAATCTTTGACCTACAAAAGAAAATGTGTGAACAAGGAAATGGCCGCATACTATGGACATCACCTTAATTACAAGTAACATCACTATAGAAGTAGAAGAGTGTCCCAAACTGTACAGAGCATTGAAGGAACATTACTTGTACATGAAACAAAGTAATGCATGTGATGTGAGAGATTACAACTTAAATGCATATCTGACAAAATTGTTGAAAGCTCTGTGGCGTATTATTTTCTTTCACTTACAGACATAAAAGCTAACTTCATGAAACCAAGATGCATTTTCCTAGTGCTAAGATATGGAGGATCATGCGGGCAAAAACAGGGAAAACAGAGAGAAACGAGCATCCAAACTCAGCAGCCATCATTTATTCTTACGTGGTTGATAAGACCTTTGAATGGCCTATGTGATATCCAACCTCTCCTCCCAGCTCACAGTTACGAGCTTGCGCAACCATTTTTGCCACAGCAACAACAGCAAATCTCCTCGGCTGTGTGCATAGAACAGGAGCCATGTCTTGCTCCAGGAGAAACTGCGGAACCTGAGAGCTCTTCCCTATTAGACAAAAGGTAACACAGAGCAGTATCAGTTCTCTAAGAGGAACAAGAAACTTACGCAGCCATGGCCCAAGGCGTTGTGTGTTTAGCTTCGCAGCCGAGGGTTAACAAACTCATAGAAGAAACTAACAGGTAAAACTTCCTTTAATTCCTAGAAATGAGAACTTCAGTATATACGGCAGGTGATGTAAACTGATAACTGATCAGCACATAGCCTACCAATTTTCTCGAGAAAATTTTCTCAGCATTGTTACTTTCTGTCAATGTAGTCGAGAAACAATTAGCGGCAACGTTGAAAATGAAAGACGGAAGAAAATTATCGGATTCTCTTCTCCACTTACAACCAGAAATGAACAAACAAGCAGAATAAGATGCGTTCGATGCGATAACTCTACTACGATTAAGCGACGACGTTTCCGCTGTTAAAATTTTCTCAGCAACCAAACACTTTGCTCGGTATTACATGTAACCAAGACCGAGAACAGACTGAGCTACGGAAAATGCAATGACGTTTTCGGTTTTCCCTTCCAGCTTCTTTCTAGATAACCAAACAAACACATATCGCTAAGCAAAGAAGATAGTTCAGAAACAGTGAAGCGACGTTGAGAGCGGGAAAATCAGAGCAGAAAGCCAAATAGACAGAAACAGAAGAGAATACCGCAGCCAGTCTCGCCGACTATGAGAGTAACGCGATTTTCCCTGATTTTCTCGACGATTCTGTTCTTGAGCGACGCTACAGGGAGGACGGCGAACGGAGACTGTGAAACCGGACAAGATTGTGCGGAGCCACACGGAGAAGTTGGCGACGAAACCTCCTCCATTGCAGACAATCTGGAAAACTCTCACTCTCTTCACTCCTCCTGGTATGGGTTTTCTGTTTTCCTTTTTTCTTTCTTGTTAGGATGCCTTCTTTTTTTCTTCCTTCTTTCTTCTTCGCCTTCTCGGCGAAGTAAACGCCAGTAGGATTTCAGAATTCTGCAGTTTTAATGGGACAAGGAGAGCGGGCAGGCGAGTGTCTCGCACCCACTCTGTCTATCAGTCTCCCCGAGTCAGGCATTTATTTCTTGCGCACGCGCCACGATCAGGGAACACGACAGAATTGCGTGGGCTTAGGCCTTCGAGGCTTGGACTGGCAAAAAGTCGAGCACTATGGCCCATAATATTTCACAATCAAATTTCACCTTCTGATTAATTTAATAGCTAATAAAAAAATAGCTACAAAGTGTCAACCTTTTGCTACAATGTTTTTGGCTAAATACATTTGCATAACCATAATTATTCACCTTGTGACAAATATTAGGCATGTTATTTAATCGAACCGCATCATCGGTTATCAGAGGTCTAAAATGACCCAACATCGCTGATAGAGGCTGAGACCGACAGACCCTTCGATTAACCTACATGCATTCCAAAGTTTAATTTATTGGATTTCGCTTGCTTGGACTTAAATTTCAGCAAGCCTAGTTGGTGTACCCACGCTAAGATTGATTCTATGAACTTCTAACTTGAACAAATTGACGAGATGTACTCTCCATCTTCTCGCTATAAAAAATGAAATATTTTAAGTCACCGCCACTCAAACATCTTCAGTCCATGCTTCTACCAATATTATTACTTCTATTTTAAGGCGGAATAACACTCTAATCACCACAAAATAGTTGATTCTTTAAATTTCACAATTTGATATGTAGTTGAAGTTTATGTGTGTGCAATACAGGCTTGCAGACCATCGTTTGTTGTGAATTGTATTTGTGCATATTCCTCTCAAAGTCAATTTTCAAGTTAAATTGACATTGAAATTGAAAATGAAAGCAAACCGTCGAATTAGATTAGCGAGAGCATAATGATCCATGATTTATGTTTTACTCTTCCTTTTCTTTTCATTTATTTCGAGAAGCAGCGAGTAAGAAAAATCAATTAGCAAAAGTTTGTTTTCATGTTACTCTTGGTTTGTCCTAGACACAATACACATTTATCTACTGACATACATTTTTTTTTAGATTTGACTTTAATTTTAAGTCTGTTTTTAGAGAAATCTGTACTATCATTAAGTACATATATATTAGGTATACATGTATTCTATTTAACATGTTTTCTATACGTTGTTTGATATTTTCTAACTCCATCAATAAAGTATTCCAAATATTTTCCTTAATTATTCATGATCAACTTTCCAAATAAATAAATAAACTTAAAGGATCCAAACTAAGTTTTTGGAAATGAATTACTCACATAATAGTGATAACACATATACTTTAAAGTTGAATACATTCATGTAAAAATATCAAACTCTTTCAGCCAACGAACAACGAACGGGCGAGTCGATAAAAATGAAACAAGAGGTTTGCTTTGGATTTTGGAAGGATATAAGAAAATTACTATTGTTATTATTTCTAACCTAATATCATTTTCTTTATAATACTAAAATACCTTTTACAACTTCCACCGGGGGAAAAAACCCCTTCTACAACTACTCAAATTTACCTCATTATTATTCGTCTGCATCCAACTACTTTGAGGTAATCAAATCCCCAAAGAATCCTAATATATCATAATACGAAATAAACTAAATAAGTCTTAGAACGATAAATAATGAAAAGAAATCTTGCAGCAATCTCCACCACTTCATAGCAACTTTGTCCTTGAGATTGTGCGCCTCCACTCGTCTTGCATGCCTCAGCCTCTCCTGCCTCGCTCTCAAAGGGTACAAACAAGCAGCATCAATGTAGACATGCAGATACTCTATCAAACCCAGGGTTGCGATTGTTGACTTGACCTGCATTTGCCCCAGACCACGCCCCAAATTTTATTCAAGTACGCTCCAGCCTACCACAGAAAGCAGGCAAGGAAGGACAGTAACCAATTCTAGTAACATGACACATCCAACCATTTTCATGGACGTAGATGGGCGGGTTTCCACAAAGCTGCTTCTAAGCCTCCAAGGTTTCTTGCAGAGCCCAATGTCTAACAGGGAACTGAATAATCAAAGCCAGTCGACGCTGTGCATCATTGCTTACTATCGAAGGACAAATCAAAGTAGCTACGGGCGGGGGTTTCGTAATAACAAGAGTTGTAAGTTCTTACCCCCAATGAAGTAACTGTCAGGATCTTTCAAGATGGAATGAAGCAACGAAGAAGAGCAAGCAAAAACCATTTAGTCTTTGTCACAGAACCCCAATAAATTCATTAACAGAAGGAAGAAATAATCCAGGATTTTGATGGGTAAAGTGAGCGAGTCAAGAATATACTATACCTGTAACCTGTCATTATTTGTGCGCCGCATAAAGTCCCCGAGCTCCTCCAACGTGAGGCTATTGGAGCTGTCTTTCACACTCACCTGCATCTTCAGTTGAAGGAAGTGAGGCTAGGTATGAGTCCAAGGAAATCGAAAGCTCCCTTCAAAAGTTCTGATTCTTTCAGTTGTGAATCTTGGTAGTCTGGCCCCTATATTCCTTTTCCTGATCTGTGCGTAGTCTCTATATACCAGCGGATCTGCAGCCCTGCACACAACAATTACACAGTTTGGAATTCAGTTTTCCTGAATTTGTGCTAAGATTGCACAGACTGTGACGTCAATCGCACGATTCACCGACCCAGTAGAATGCTTTGGCTCACTGTGCCGCCTCTACATTTCTGTCAAGTTAGTGTTAGGATTCTAAGGAACAAAACTAAAAGCATTGAGTGCAACCCCGATCAGCCCATGTTGCTTACCCTGCAAATACGGCTGAGTAATATTGTTCTCAAGTACCAAGAAATTTTGGACCATTTTAATCTTATTATTAGACTTAAACTACATTAGATTACCGTGTACTGCAAACCAGAGAATCTACAGTTCTTCTTGAGCATCACTAAATAATACACGAGTACATGAGATGACGCTGGAAAGCCTGTAGAAAACTGAAGGTTGACCAACCTGATAATTTTTTCTATACAACGCAACGGTTGAGACGTGTGCCAGGAGGATATTGTGGAGAACCAGGTAAGGTTCTGTAGTGGAATTGTCACGATCACATGTTGCAGTCCCAAATGGGGGCGAGCAGTGATGTGGTCGGTTTATTCCTTGATCGTAGCTACTCTGCGCTAATATGTTTGGCTCATTTATGGTTGTCCAATGAGAAACCCTGTACCCAAACACCTGAAGCACACCTCTGCTTAAGCTAGCAATCTTCCCTGCAAAGAGCCCCCAATCGAAGGGAATTATTCCATACATTTGAAGCCTCATTTTGCAAAAGAAAGGAAACTACCAAATAATGCAACAATGTTGGACAGTGAAGAATCCATAACTGTCAAGGCTATTGAAACTCAGAAGGCTAGTTTCTTTCAGAAACATAGAAAGACCAACGGAAAAATGAAGTATGGGAACATTAAAGAACATAAACATACCATAATTTGTTTGACGGAAGTGACCAATACTTACTTGATGATACCTTTCCCTGTCAGAGCATGCCATCCCACCTTGCCTTGTCTTCATCTCTGGTAGTAGAGAATTCAAATAAAAGAACTTTTTATTGAAACATACAACGTATACTAGTAAGAAGAAATGTCTTTTTTACTCTTTTTAATCAACTTAAGTAGAAAGAGAAGGAGAAGAAGGAAGGGTAACGGTAATGGAAGAGAGCATCAGGCACCTGGAGATACAAGCACAGAAGAGGGCATTTGGCAAACTGGCATTTTCTTCTTTTCCAGTTTATACTTTATAGATGATCCTCATGTCGCAACCACAAATACATCATATGCATTATAGCTGGATGGATGATTTGGATGCAGGCAACAAAAGCATCCGCAGCAGTAACTAAAAATTACACTCTGACAAACCTTCTTTCAACAATCAGCACTAGTATACCTAGGATGGTCGGTTACAGAATCAAGTAATAGAAACCATTTTGCATCATAATCTTCCAGTCAACAAGGTCCCATAAATATTACGCTAGCCTTGGACACTGGTAACAATCGGCCCGATTGAAGCAAAACTAAACAAACAAGCACAATAAGTTCACGACTTTCTGATTGATTGCAAGGCTCTATTCAAATAAGAAAACCATTTATTACAGAATCACAATGAATTGCAGCATACAAGCAGGCAGCATAGGCAAATGAAAAAGGCAGAGTTCGTATGTAGTCATACGGAAGCCACATTCAACACTACAGAGTCATTTACAACAACAACCTGAATCAATGTCAAGCAACAAGACTAAACCGCAGCAGCGAACCAGAATATCAAGCACCTGAATGAATTTGTTCATACCAATAAGACTGCTGCAATGGATTATGAAATGATACAAAAAAACTAAACAACCGCTGAGGGATGCTACCAATCATCCTCAGTCAAGTATACAACGGCAAGTCGGTCCAGGCGCCAGAAACATGGCCATTCTCACAGACATAAGCTCGAACAACAGGCTCGCCGTCGTCATGGAACCCATAAACCCTCCTCAAGCAGAACGCAGAATGGAGATCCCAGGTCTGCCTACACTCGCAGAAGGCGCAATCAAGATCGATCTTCCTCCTGTTGCCATCGTTTATCGTCCTCCAGACCCTAGATCGCTTGAAGTCCTTGAAGATACCTCTGAACAGCATGTAGTTCCTCTTCTCCTCGATGTGAACACAGCCTGGCCAATCGCAGATGTAGAGACAATCCCCTCGGAATCTGCTGGCGAGCAGCTTATTCCCTTGCTCGCGGCTTAGGTTCCAGACGCCCGAAGCCAAATGAGACCTCATAGATCTGCAGATTTTCCGCCGCTTGCGAACGGGGGCATCTGTTCCAACCTTAACAGTGGCGCCGCCGCCGACGCCGACCTCTGGGGTCGCATCCGAAGGACCTTCAGATGATTCATCTACGCTGTACACCGCATCGTGATACAGATCGTCGAATAACGACCAAGAGCAATCGGCGACGTCCAAATTGGCATCGGAAGAGGATTGGGAAGGCGGAGGCGGAGGTGGCCGGCCCTTGGGTAGCGATAAATATGAGGAAGGCCTGGGGAAATTCTCATCCGGGCCGAGTTCCAGATCGAGGCCGAAATCGGAGTGTTCAAGGAGCACGCCGGAGTGCAGGAGGCCGGGACAGCAGACGGCGAGCTTGTGGAGCGCAGACCAGCCGCCGGGGACAGCGGAATCGGGAGAGGGTAGGAGATCGGCGACGACGGCGGGGATGGTGGCTTTGCATTTGGATTTCCAGCAGGCGTTGCGGAGAAGAGAGGAGAACTTGGAGCAGACGCAGGCGAGGCGGGCCCAATTGCGAGGGTCGTCTTGAAGCTTGAACAGGATTTTGAGGAGTAGGTCGTCGGAAAGCAGGAAGAACTCAGCCGGGGCGGTCATTTTCCAGGCGCGTTTCTGTGTTCGCCGTACTGTGATATTCTTTTCCTTTGCTTATTAGTTTTTCGAGTACTGGAGGAAGAGAAGAGGAGGTGGTAATTATTGACTAAGTGCGCCTCCGAGGATAGGTGGTTGTGACTTGTGGTGGTGATTGGCGCCTGGCAAAGCTGACTGCTGAGTGATGACTGACAATGATAATTTTGGATTTTTTAGTTGGCATTGATTTCTTGTATAGTTAAAACTTTAACTTTTGTGCTAATAATAGCCAAATTTAGAGAAATACCACTTATAGCCACTTTTGTTCAATTCTTTAACGGTGTTACCTTTAACTCTAACAGGAAAAACGAAGATGCTGACGTGGCGAGCTCTTATTTCCAATTTCATACGTAATTGTCCACGTGTTTAATGATTAATTAGCTATTCAAAAAAATTGATTAATTAAAAAATTTCCATAAAATATAGAAAAACCCTCATTTGACCAGAATAATCGTTCTTATCTTCATCTTCTTCGAAATCCCCTTGTCGTCGATTGAAGCGGTGATTCCTCACCGCTTTCCCGGCCTTCAAAACCAAAGTCCCACTACCTCCGTTGTCGCATCGTCGCTGTTAATCCAAGAAACCCTAGCTCAAGAAAATAATCGTCGATTGTCTGGTTAGGATCGAAGGGGAGGACGATCTCATTGGAAGTCCTCTCGGTGAAGAGATTCGTGAAATCCGAATCCTGCATAGATTCCAGAGAATCAGGTACAGAGTATCCCTCCTGTAAGCTCCTTTTCCTCCAAGTCGACGGTGAATTCCGGGATCTTGAAGTACTCATAAACATGCAAGCGATCTTCCATGAATCTCCACCATTTTGGGGGAGGTAAATCAGCCCAGTCTTGAACAGAGCCACGCGAAGCAGATAAAACAGAGCACCAATGGCTATCGCAATAAGCATCGAATGGTAACGAATCTTCATGGTTGCGATTTTTTCCAAAAACCAAAGCGCAAAAAATCGAGCTAACCAGAGAAGGATGAGCTCTCCAATTCGGCTTAACAGCAAGCGGATGTGAGAACAACAAGCTACCCTCATTAACGGCGTCAGACAACAGAAATCGTCATTTTCTCTGATTTGCGACAAATTTGGGGAGGAATCACTGCTTCAATCGCCGCCAGGCAGGGGGCAAACCCTAAAAACTAAATCGGGGAAAGAGGAGGAGAGACATCTCGTGTAAAGCCGATAGGGTATATGAGGATTATGAAGTAGGAAAACATTTATTTATTTTTATTAATTTATTATGTGTAAATATTAAATAATTTTAATATATGAAGTGTCACTTTCATCTTATTTGGCGCTGACGTGTCCGCTGAGTCGACGCCTAGTAAGCAAACCGTAAAATAAGTTGACGGTGTCATCACCGTTAAAATATCTAACGGAAATGGCTATATTTGTCATGAACAACTCTAAAAGCTGGCTATAGGTGGTATTTCTTCAAACTTGGCTATTATTGGCACAAACGCGAAAGTTTTGGCTATACAAGTGTATTTTGCCTTTTTAGTTTGGGTTAATACCTTATTTTGGCCTGAACTATGACCATATAATCAACTTTGGCTCGTGGTTTCAGAAATTAACATCTTAGCCTCAACTATGTAACATATAGACTCAATTGCGCCGACACTTAGTTTGACCGTCAATTTGGATGGTCAACACCATTGACCGTTAGTCAACACGCCATGTCATTGTCTCGTCAGCCTAAAAATCATTCAAATTCAAACTATTTTTTAATTTTTATTATTTATGATAAAATTAACAAAATATAAGTTATATAAAACATAAAATAATTTTTTTTATTTTTGTGTAATTTGAAAATTATAAATTTTATAAATTAACAAAAAATTATCAAATTATGTTATATATTTAACAATACACAAAAATAAAATATATCATTTATATAATATTTGTAAATTTCAAAAATTTAATTTGATAATTTTTGGTTAATTTATAAAAATTATCATTTTCAAATATCCCAAAAATAAATATATATTTTTTAAATTTTATTTTTTGGTTAATTTAAAAATGATTAATAATATAAATTAAGAAAATAATTTGATTTTGATTTTTTAAATAATTTTTAGGTTGACGAGGCAATGACATGGCATGTTGATTAACGGTCAACGGTGTTGACCATCCAAATTGACGGTCAAACTAGGTGTCGGGCCAATTGAGTCTATATGTTACATAGTTGAGACCAGGATGTTAATTTCTGAAACAACGGGCCAAAGTTGAATCTTAGCAATTTAATTTATTTTCTTAATATCCCAAAACAGAACATCTAGATACGAATTAGAAATCTTTTCAAGCAATCGTAATAATTCACATAAGAGAAAGGGCATGATCGACAATTAGCTGAATCATCAATAAGAGAGCTTTTTTTACCACAAAACGGACAGCTCTTGGAGACCTACATGACATAGGCAATATCCACGACTTCTACCCTATGTAGGTAAAAATCACGAAACCAACCATACTTGAAAGTGAGGCAAAGAAGCAAATCTTGCACCAATAATGTAGGGTGATACGCGACCGATAGAAACACTCCACCATGCACCTGCAGAACAAACAAACGAAGGAGCCACATGCAAATAGGCTCATGAAAGAAGCTCAACCAATGCAGGAGGAGATAGAAGCGTCAACGCAAAGGATGCAGGCTTTCTCGCACTTCCAAAGCCGTAGAATCCACTTCACCTGCAGTATGGGAAAATATTTGAGAAATTTTTAAACACGTACAAAGAGTTCACAAATTTTTTAATACATAACCCACTTAAAATTGTTTCAAAATCACAAAAATAATAATTTATCTCTTCTAAACTCATGATAAAACCATGTGTTTCATACATAATATATTTACCAATTCCATAATTCACAAATTCAAATACTGCTTAATATAATAAAATAAAATGGACGAATTTAACCAATTATAGATACAAAAGTGAATTTTTTGAAGAAATACGAAACAACCTGTAAACAAATCTGAAAAAATACAGAAAATTTTAATATAAACTAAAATAAACTTTGATGTGGCTGCTGACTTCTCGAAATCCAATGAAGTGGCGCTCAAGGCCATTAACCCACATCCTCTGATGCTGGAAGTGAAAGATTTGTTCTCTAACATGAAGGAGATGAAAGCACTAAGGAAGGATGCTTACCATGCCCTATTCTACCAAAGACGCTGGGAGTTGATTGCAACTCACTTCTATAAGTTTGTACCTTCATGATTTTTGAACCCAGACCTTGTCAGAAGTATTAATGGGACCCTCATGCCATTTATTCCCAAATCTGAAGCACATCAATGAGCCAATTTCGACCAATTAGCCTTTGTAGCGTCAGCTATAAGGTCTTGAGATGGGTGAATTGATTCTTTCGCATCTCCTATAGGTTCGGAGTGGAGGCAGGGAATCTAGTATTCTTAAGCATGCATGCTATTCTACCACAGCTTGATGGTGGTAGCTCAACTCCCAAAGGTATATGCATGTAAATTTCTTCTCACAAATCTCCATGTAAGAATGCATTTGATATATCCATCTGCTTTAAGCTTCAATTCTCCACTGCAGCTATAGTAATAGAACCTTAACTATGTTTATCTTAGCTAGTGGTGATAATGTATCCAAAAATTTTATCCCATAGGTTTGTGTAAACGCTTTTGCCACTAGTCTTGCCAATCAGGAACTGGCATTATCTCTCAAGTCTGGTTTTCCACTAAGGCTCTCGGCTCCTCCATCATAGCTCTATTCCACTCAAGAGGCTTGATTGCGTCATGACATGAAGTAGGTTCCATCTATGCACGAACACTCAATGTATACAATCTATCATCAATATTAAGAAATATAGGATAGCAAGTCATTAAGTTTATAAATGCATCAAATATCGTTGATCTTGTGGACAATTGATGATGTCTGGTAGGTCTTCGTGGTAGAGCCTCTCAACCTCATATTCAGCTCGAGTCTCTAATTCTAGTTCTAGGAGGACTGAGAAGGCTTAGATATTCAGCTAGTCATTAAGTTCATAAATGCACCAAATATCTCGCCCCCTCATCAGAGGATTGATGAGGCTCAGAGAGAGAAAATAATGAGAAGGAGAAATAACCTTTGATAATGATTAAGGAACGAAAATAGATGGTGCTGGTGGAGGTATTAGAGAAGGAGGTACTGACTGTGTCAATTGATCATCAAGTTGTGTAAATGACAAAATAAATTCATGGAACACAATATCTCGTGAAGAGGCTCTATGATCTTGAAAATCTAAGAGTTTATATCCTTTGATACCTGTAAGTATTCTTAAGAAGACATATTGTCTGGCTCGAGTATCAAATTTAGTTTTACCATGACTAAGGGTGCTGTCATTGAAAAGACTTCCAAGTACTTTCGTATGTCCAAGGTAAGTTGGCTTTTGATATAGAAGTTCATAAGGTGATTTATTTTTCAATATTGAAGTGGGGATCCTATTTATGAGATAGAATACATGAAGAACACAATCACTCTAATATTGTAGTGGGAGATCGGACTAAAATCTATGAGCACAAGCTACATTTAAAATGTGTTGATGTTTTCTCTCGACCCTTATATCTGTTCTGGAGTCCATTCACAAGACATTTGATGCTCTATGCCATTCTTCATGTAAAACTCACACATGTTAAACTCTTGTCCCTGGTCACTACATATGGTTTGATTCTCTTACCAAATTGATTATGAACCAGATTAAAAAACCTCTAAATAACTCCCTTGTTTCACTTTTATGCATCATCAAGAATACCAAAACTAAATGTGAAAGATTATATGCACATCTTTTTTACTCATCTCCAACTGGCAAAACAAAACTTTTGGCTCTTATTGTTATTGTCATTTCTCTCACTCTTCAATTTTTGCTCATGCTGCAATAGATCATCCACTACATTAGAGACAGTGAGCAAAGGTTTTGCATTAGCAACTTTGTCTTGACAACTTCAATATATGGGTCTAAGCCTCTCTGAAACCTTATCAAATAATCAGTTTCTTGCCTCTTTGTGTAGGCAAACTGCATCACAAGGAAGTGGGTTTCATAGTATACATAATACAATTACAAACAATAAGTGGGTTGTACTGGATGTACTCCTCCCAGAGTCCTTTTTATCATTGTCTAGTATTGGTTGATAGAGTACGATACCGTTTACATAAGGTTAGTTGAAATAACAAAATGAAACAGGAAACGTTCTCCAGGGATCACTTCTCGAATCCTCTTCAACAAGGACTTCACCAACTTTCTTTTTATGCTGATATCATATTGCATATATTAGGGTCCGTAAGAAATCTACTATTCATTTGCATTCTAAATGTTATACTAGCAAACAATAAAATCTGCTAATTTTATTTAGTCGACTAGTTTATAATAGATTCAGCTTCAATCGGTTTTATTACAAATAAGTTTCCTTACTGAAAGGAAATTAAACTTGTTACAAGTCCAACTAAAAGACAGATAAATTACACAAGAGAAATCAGGAAAGGCCGGCCCTGAAGCCCAGCTCCAATGCAATCGACCTCTCCTGAGCCCAAAGAGGTCCGTCCAGTCGGTCGGTGTTGTACTGTTGATGTAATTGCAAGAAACAGAGAGAGGGGAAAGGAAAGGAAAGGCACTTTCCCTAATCTCGACGCCTGCCAGCCGTTTACTTTTCAAACAAATGCAAAATGAAGCAAAGGGGAAGAGGGGCCTTCTCGTAACTTCGCCCCTAAACCAATCTCCTTCCTTCCTTCCCCCTTTATATAGTCGTCCCCAAAAACCCCCTTCCCCCAAACCCGAAATCCCATCCTCCATCATACATCCCCGCCGATTCCTGCGGCTACTCTCTCACTTCACTTCCTCTCTCCCACTCCGACTGACCAAATTCGAATTCCGGCGGACGGAAACGAATTGACCCGAGATGGCGTCGGAGCTGATATTCAGAGGCCAGAACGAGTCGCATCAAGCGGCCGACTCTTACTCCCCGAAGCCACCGAAGCCGTGGCTGCTCACCCTCCGTCCCATCCGCTACATCCTCCGCGAGCAGCGCCTCCTCTGCGTCCTCGCCGGCATTGCCATCGCCACCGTCATCTTCGCCCTCCTCCCATCCGGCGGCCACCGCCACACCGAGCCGATTTCGTTCGACTCCTCCTCGGCATTCACCCACCCGATGCGGCACAAGTACTACGAGCCGGCTATGGTCTCGGGGCTCGGAGCAGCCGGGAGGAGCACGGGAGGCAAGATCCCGCTGGGGCTGAAGCGGAAAGGCCTGAGGATTGTGGTGACCGGCGGTGCCGGGTTCGTGGGGTCGCATCTGGTGGACCGGCTCATCTCCCGAGGGGACAGCGTGATCGTGGTGGACAATTTCTTCACCGGGAGGAAGGAGAACGTGATGCACCATTTCAAGAACCCGAGGTTCGAGATGATCCGGCACGACGTGGTTGAGCCGCTGCTGCTGGAGGTGGACCAGATCTACCACCTGGCGTGCCCGGCGTCGCCCGTCCACTACAAGCACAACCCGGTGAAGACGATCAAGACGAACGTGGTGGGGACGCTGAACATGCTGGGGCTGGCGAAGCGGGTCGGGGCCCGGTTCCTGCTCACCAGCACCAGCGAGGTCTACGGCGACCCGCTCCAGCACCCGCAGGTCGAGACCTACTGGGGCAACGTCAACCCCATCGGTCGGTAACTCCTTCCTTCACGCCCTTTTTTCTTTACTTTTTTTTTTTTTGGTATGTTGAGGTGCATGTTAGCTGGAATTGGTAAGGTGCGCCTGGGAAGTAGTGTAGGAAGGAAGAAGTCAGTTGCTTTGATTTGATTGGTTAGTTCATTTGCAAAAGCCAAAAGGGGACTAATGTGGGAGAGTCGTGATGTTTACTTTCAGATCCATCCATCACCGCCACGTGGCTGGGGGAGTTCGCCCTCTCCCCTCTAAACCTTGAAAAGTCTTTTAAAAATTGTGGAACCGCGATTTGCGGGTCTGTTCACTCGTTGATATTTTCGTTTGCCGCCCCTAATTTTTTTACCTGTTTCTTTATTTATTTATTACTGCTGTCATTTTTTTTTTTAAAAAGAGATTAATTATGAACTATCTAGAAATTACTTAAATTATTAGAACTAATTGGTTTTTGACGGTGGAAATGTGGTGTTCAGATGTACTTCTTTACATGACTTTGGTAACGTATCATTTAGAGTTTACTTATGCCTTGTTTATTATATATATGGTTAGAATCCTTTTTCTTGAATGAAATTAGATTTTGTGAAATCATATTTGTGTATTTGATGATGTATTAGCCTAGGTTCCGGATGATAGATCCATATCATTGTATCAGGATCTGCATCCACTTCGATCACCCAAATTGTTGATAGGCTAAGCCTTCTTTTTTTTTTTATTGCTCTTCCTTTTCTTTTGTATCTATTGTATTATATCAAAATAAAAATTGTGATAAAAGAAATGGGTTAGTTTAGTTTAGTTTAGCCAGCGTATGTTAGTTATGTATTTAATTGATAATTGTACGTTAAGCAATGAATGACAATAATGATAAAGTGAGAGGAAGGAAGAGGGAAGAAAATGGGGAGTGGTGGGTTGTGTTTTATATTGGTTAAGTTGGTACCGAGCGTTGAAAAGAGTTTGGGATTCTGATGGAGAAATGTGGACAGGTGTCAGGAGTTGTTACGACGAAGGGAAGAGGACAGCGGAGACACTGGCCATGGATTATCACAGAGGAGCCGGTGTTGAGGTGAGGACCCGATCTCTCCTCTCCTCTCCCACTTTTGTATCTTTCTTTTATTTTCACTCTGTTTGCAGAAAACAACTAATAAAAAATTAAGGGGTCGTTTGCTCTTTCGATTTCAGTGGTGTATTTGTCACCTAAACCCAAATATGATAGATTTAACAAATTTTACTGGTTGTTGGCTTAAAAGATTGAAACTGAAGCTTACAAATTTGCATATCCAACCTTTTATTTGGGAGTCTATTTATGGTTAGGAAAACGTGGTACAAAAAGTTGTATATTTTATATAAAAAATCATCTACACTAACAATTCTCCGTTTTAAATTCATAATAAAACAAATTTATTATAAATTCAAAGCTACATTTTCAATCTGGACCTAAATATGCTGGCATGGTATTGCAGGTGAGAATTGCGAGAATTTTCAACACGTATGGACCCAGAATGTGCATTGATGATGGGCGCGTGGTTAGTAATTTTGTTGCTCAGGTAATGTATATACTCAACACACACCATCTCCATCGCTTCCTTTTTATTTGTTAGGTTGTGTTATCACCGCCCCCAGCTCCAACCTGACTTTGACTACGGATGGTAATAATAACTTGGGTAGCCTTCTTCTTCTTGTTCACATTTCCGTACTAATAATATTTGTTTACTTTGAAATTGACACCACAAACAGGCGCTTAGGAAGGAGCCCATGACCGTATATGGCGACGGCAAGCAGACCAGGAGTTTCCAATACGTCTCTGATTTGGTGAGTTTGAGCCACACTACACCACCCTTCTCTTTCTTTACTCTCTCTAGTCTTTTGCTTCTGCTTTACTTCATATTCTGCATCATGAGATTATTAGGTAACAAACAAACAAACATATTATATTAGACTAGAGGAAAGGAGGATTGTGACAGTACCATTACAGTGGTAGCAGTTGGATGAAATGATATTTGGTTTTGCTGATGAATGAACTAAAGGAGAACAACACAACATACGCCCTCTCTCACTCTGTCGGCAGTGTCTAGCTTTTGGTTGTACAGAATCGTCACATGTAGCAAACTGAATTTTGCTTGTTTGCTGTTTATTTGTTGGGATTTGATGTTTCTCCCTTTTGGCGGGTACACCACTGCACTACCCTACGATATCTGAACAAATAAATGCCACATGTGATTTGCAGAGGCTGCCTTTAACTTTTTCTTCCTTTCAACTATTGGATTGAATACTGCTAAATTTTTTACAGGCCACACATAGATACCCACTGTTTCTCAGTTTGCTACTTTCTTTCGTTATCGTTCCTATATTAGTGTCATGGTTTAATAGGTTACGCTAGATAATATGAGGATATAAAAATGAGTTCAAAACCCCATTTGGAAATTTGTGAAAGCTGCTGTTCCCACAATGCTGGGATGGTGGTGGGGACTCTTGCATTCAATTATAATGGGGTCTCCTCCTCTCCTTACTCTGGGACCAGAGTCTATTAAATTATTTTCGAATAGGGATGGTCCTAACTCCTAACATTACCATTACAGCAACTTAGTTTTCTCAGCTCCTGATGTGGCTTTCTGTTATGTAATGTGGGTTAATGTTGGCCAAAAAAATTTCTCAGGTTGAGGGTTTGATGCGGCTGATGGAAGGAGAGCATGTCGGACCTTTCAATCTTGGCAACCCTGGGGAATTTACCATGCTTGAGCTTGCACAGGTAATGCATATAAATACTTTCTTCATCTCCTGTATGAATTTCAAGCTCCAAACAGAAACTGAGCAGTAAGACTTTTTTGTTTTTATGAACAGGTGGTACAGGAAACAATCGACCCAAATGCAAAGATAGAGTTCAGGCCAAACACTGAAGACGACCCACACAAGAGGAAGCCAGACATCACCAAAGCCAAAGACCTTCTCGGCTGGGAACCTAAAATTTCCCTCCGGAAAGGTCTCCCCCTCATGGTCTCCGACTTCCAGCAGCGCATCTTCGGCGACCACAAAGAAGGCAGCAGCACCACCGTCGCCACCACCACCACGGCGGCATCCACATCCTAAGTTTGGTTGAGCAATGTCTCTACCGCCAAAGGCTGGTGCTTAAAGACTGAAGGCGGCAGATGTGTTGTATAATTGTTGAGTCAGATAGCATAGCCGGGAATGGATTTGGCGCTAACCCCCAATTCGAAAACAAAAATACGAAGCAGCCTTGTTTTAGGCTGGCAGAAGATCATCCTCCACCAGGCTATACCCCTGTTTTGTTTGTAGAAGAAGAATACTATATGGGTATGGGAGTTCAGTTTGAGGCTCTATTTACCCAAAAATATCTATGATTTATTATGATGAGCTCTCTTGTATTTTGCAACATTTTCATTACCAGACATTATGCTGTATCTCTCTATTGTACTTCATACTTTCTGTATACTATATAATTGAGTAATATGATTAGCAGCTCCTCCATTCCGTCTTTACTTTTATTTCGGGTAGTTAATAAACTTTTTCAATGCCCACAATTTTTAGTGCATACATTTTAATTTGGAATTCAAAAATTTTTGGGCAAAAATCAATTTTTTGCTTTACAAGATGACATCCATTTTAATTGTGGTGGAGGAATTGTCGAAATATCCAAAGAGCAACAACGATCGAGGCAGAGGAGGAGCTATCATAAGGTCTTATTGTGTCATAGGGAGGACTCTTCGGAGGATTCAAATAGTAAGGCAATCGTGGTAGAGGAGAAGACGTCGATTCTAAGAAATATCGGTGGAGGAGGAGACAACAATCTTAAACGAAAAATGCAATGAAGATTTAATTTATCAACAAAATATTAAAGAACTACCCATACCATAGCAAAAAAGACACTTATTGATAGCTCAACTTTATTAAATATAATTGCTTTTACTCTGTGCTTTGTACTTGTAAAACTTTTTATTTTCTAGCTTTAAGTTAGTAGTAAACCATAGGACTTCTCTTTCTAAAGATGGTCCAAGATATTAAGAGTAACCCTTACATAATCGAGTCACTGATTTCAAAATGTCTTTTATTATCAGATTTTTTAAAATTGTCTTTTATCTTTTTTGTTTTAACTTGGATTTCAAATTTTTATACACAGATGGAACGAGTTCGTTGTGATCTACAAACCGATATTTACTTTTAATATATTACGAGTAATTTTTCCGCACACCACCCATACCACTCGTTACCACCTTCAACGTGATCAATTGAATAATTTTCGTGATCAAATACACCACCATATACCACCCTAGTATACTGTGGTAATAGGTATAGGTGGTAAACGTTGATGAAAGGTGGTAAAATGATCATTATTATATTCATACGTATATAACCACTTTACACTCTTGTATATATTCATACTAGCATGGTACACTTGGATACCAGGTGATATAATCTTATGTACTACCAAACAATATCACATGATATAGACTAGTAATACGACTTAAAACGAAAGAGAAATCATATGTTAAAATTAATTGGCAAAGAAAAGTAGATGACATATATACAAGATTAATGACCCATAAATTATGCATTATATCCGATTGATTTATCCGTCGCATGTCAAGACAGAGAAGTAGGATCAGACACGAACAACAATCAAGCACGGCACTAATTGGTTAGATATTTGAGCTGATGCTGATCTCGACGAGTAGAATTGCAATGGCAATATATGAGATGAGATGCAAACACCTTTCTTTCAGTTCAGGTGGCCACATCCAGACCGACCGGAAAAGCCTTTCCAAATTCAATCACGTCCATTCCACTTTGAAGGAAGAGTCCAAACAAAAGATGGATTCAGATTCATGATTACGACCACAGGCAGGCATTACAAGACTTGCCTAGACATCCAATTCCATGCTTAATTTGACTTCTTTTCACTTTTGCTTTCTTAATAATGGCATTTGTTGAACCATATACATTAACAGTAAGAAATGGCAAACTCCCTGATTTAACATTTCACCCAAAATGGTCAAGGATACCGCCCGTACTCGATGGAAAGAAACTACATGCCTGTTCATCAGTCATTCATTCATTCATATTAAAAAGAAACAGATAGCTACAGTATCATCTAATCCTCTACTTGCACACCAGAATTCAACAGAACGACCAACTACTACTGGCTTTCCACGGTTCTTAGAAAGATGGATCATAATAGGAAGCAGCTCCTGAGTTTGATCCATGATTACTACCTCACCTCACTTAGGATTCCTAAGAACAATGATTACTGAATCACCGCGGAGAAACATTTTACTGATGAACCTATCTTTGTTCACTGGTTGAGCCTTCTTCTTGCCTTTCCCTGTTTTTGGCACCTGATATTTTTCAGCATGGAGCAAGATGCAGATATTGGTTCAATTAGTGTGAATAGCAAAATGTATTTAAGAAAAGAGAATAATATGAACCATTCATTCTTGGATAGAAACCAAAACCAACCTCAGTCCACATCTCTCTGACATTTTCCAAGACCATGTTGCAGTGACGATCGAATGCCCTCACGCGCCCAAGAAGCTTCTTGTTGTTACGGCAATTTATCAGCACCTGCATACCCAACGCCCAATTAGAGTGCTAGTCAACAGAACAGAACAAAATATAACAAACTGACTTGAATGTTTATATCTAACCAATCACTAAACTTGTCCTAACAACCATTACTGAGATAAACCCTTCATTGTTTCTTGATAGTTTTGCTTAAAACAGACATCGGGTAATGAACAAAAATCTACCTGGGTGTTATTCTTCACACTCATCATCAGAACTGAAAGTGGACCAGTGCTGAATTCTTCCTCCTTGCTCTGCAAATGAAGAAGCATCAAAATCAGAGTTGATAGCATATAAATTTCCAGCAATTGCATACACTATGAGCAAAGACAACGTGACATGACTCCAATAATATCAATTTAAGCTCCCAAGTCACTTGTATTTTGCATCACTAAAAGGGTTATCATGCAGCACAACACGATGATGCAGAAGACACAGTGCAGATCAGAGTGTGAACACTTGCATCAAAACAGCATCTGAAATTTACTACTGCAGATACCTAAACTATATGCAACAGAACAGTACAATAAGGCTAGCTACACCAATCATCACACAAAGGTTTTTGCTTCCAGATAAGTTACATTCCCTCTTAGTGCTCAGGTTAAAAAACACCACCCTGAGACATGCTGTGGAAGTAGTAACCATCATGAATCCTAGAACAGTGCTGTGACTTGTTAGTGCTTTAATTGTATATATATCTCAACAGTTAATCATATAACTTGAGTTAGTGTATTTATAAAAATAATATCCTAGTTTCCATCAGACATTTACAGCACTTAGATCCTTTCATATTCTCTCCCGCTGCACCAGAGGCATGCTGTAGAAAACTGGCTAGCTCAAAGCCTACAACTTTCATAAAAGGCCTGAAAGGACAACTTCACCTTGTTTCTAGAGCAGGGTACGCCCATAGGCTTCTCATTTGATTTTACATGTGAGAGTCGTTTGTAAAATATTTATCAGGAGAAAAACTAAGCACCCATTTGTTGAACAAGCTTACACTTTGTACTAGCACTTCTAATCCATCTTCACCAAAATAATGGTCGATAAAAACCAATCTTGAGTTGCTGGCACTAGAACACAGCTGTTACTCTAATTCAACTTGCTTGAGCAGGTAAGAAGAAATCCTACTACATCACGTCTTAGTTCTCTTACGTTATTTGACAAATTGGCACTATGGATAAGGTAAGAAAAATATCACTCAGGAAGCAAAAATGCATATGCAGCAGAAAAGCATAGATTTATGAAACATCCGAAACAATAAAGAATTCATTAAGGCAACAAGAACTCACTGGAGCATCCTCTTCCATGGGCCGACTGCAAAAAAATGACAAACCAACGTGGAAAGCTGTCAGTATGTTCATCACAAGATAGAGCAACAAAACAAATTTGCGCATCAATGGTGCGGCTGCACAATCAGTTTCCTAACAACGAACTCATTATAAACTAGGGTTTTGAATTGGCACACAGAAAGATATTCGAGGGCAGTTGGCAAGTCCCCTCCACATACTAAGAAGAACGAAACGGGGAGGCTCCAAGTCTTACCTCATGGTGGCGAGTTCAGTTTCTCCCTCGAACCGTCAAAGAAACCTGCAAACTGGAAGGCAGGCAAATTAGGGTTAAGCTCACGGAATGTATGTGAGCAGTAATCGGAACAGAGAAACGCAAACGAAGACCAAAAGGAAACAGTAAGGTACCGAGTAGAACAAATCAATAGAAGGAAGAGTGAAGAAAGCTACCGATATCGGGAGGTTTATGTGCTCGCCGAGCCGAGCCGAGGCGGATAAACTTGACCTTGACCGGGGAAGCAAGGTTTGCCGGAGGCGGCAAGAGTGCTGCGCGCAGGATTTTAAATTTACTTCGTTGAAATTTTATTTTATCTAACCCACTTAAAATATGGGCGTTATGAGTCTTATAATTCTAATAATATGAATAAGTTTTTGATGTTATTAGTCATTATGATAATATAGTTGAACGAATTTTTATTTTAATAATATAAGTATGTGTATTATGATAATATAGTTGAACGAATTTTTATTTTAATAATATAAGTATGTGTGTGCTCGATGAATTATTTTTGGTTATGTGTGGGAGCCCATACGTACCGTTGCACTTGCACATGACTCTTGTGGTACTGTCACGACCTTACTCTCGATCGTGCGGCCCTAGCTCTCAATTCCGTTAGAGCGCTAGGCAGCCTTTCTCTCAACTCACTTGAAAGCAAAGAACAAGAACAAAGACAAAGGAAATGGGAGAACTCTCTAGTGTGTATTACTCTCAAAAATGATGGAATGAGTACAAATGAGGGAGATGGCTCCTTATATAGGCCTCTCCACATACAAGGCATCAATGCCCCTCATAAAGTCCCTCTACTACATCAATACACCCCATTAAGTCCCCCCATTATGCACTCTATCAATGTCACCATTATGTGACTCATAAGTGCACTATAAAGCTCTACATTATGGTGGAGAATCCTAGGAGCATCTCTATGCTACTAGTCTTCCATGCATGCCACATGTGCTGCTGCCATGTTGTCACCTTGTTGGCGCCATGTCATCTGCCACATGTGACATCCTCCCCCACCTATGCTCGCGACGCCCTCGTCGCGTCCTCTTGATGGAATGCCTCGATCAAGTCCTTGTTCTTCCAAAGCGTGAGCTCTTTCTCCCATGTTGCTCCACTCTCCGGAAGGTTGCGCCACTTGACTAAGTACTCCACAAAGCTTGGATGTACGCCGCGACGAGGAATGACACGACGCGCCATGATTTCTTCGACTTCATGGTCGTGTGTCTTGGTGACGAGTGTCGGTGCGCGCTGCGGCTCCCTTCGCTGCTCGTCCTCCTTGTCTTCGTGGTAAGGTTTGAGTTGGCTCACATGAAAGACCGGATGGATCTCCAAGTGCGTCGGCAGCTCTACCTTGTATACCACATTGCCAATCCTCTTCACGATGGGGAATGGCCCTTCATAGCGGCGAAGCAGTCCCTTGTGCACGTTCTTGAGATGCTTGTAGCGATGAGGGTAGAACTTGACCATCACCATGTCTCCCTCTTCAAACTCCAAGTGCCGCCGCTTCTTGTCCGCCCATTTCTTCATCTTCTTACTAGCGCGGGCTAAGTAAGACTTGGCCATCTCCATCTTCTCGTGCCAACCTTTAGCGAACTTGTAGGCCGCCGGACTGTTGCCTCTATACCCCGTTGCCACCGTCGTAGGTGTCAAAGGTTGCTGCCCCGTCGCCAACTCGAATGGACTTGTGTTGGTCGACTCGCTGCGGTGTAAGTTGTAGGAAAACTGCGCCGTGTCCATCAACTTCACCCAATCTCGTTGGTTTGCACTCACGTAGTGCCGCAAGTACACTTCCAACAAGGCATTCACCCGCTCCGTCTGTCCGTCGCTTTGAGGATGAAATGCCGTCGAGAAGTTCAAGTTTGAGCCCATGATCTTGAACAACTCTCGCCAAAATCTGCCCGTGAAGCGCCCATCTCTGTCGCTCACAATGCTGCTAGGAATGCCCCAATACTTGACCACGTTCTTGAAGAATAGTCGTGCCGCATCCTCCGCCGTTAAGTCTTTTGGCCCAGGAATGAACACTCCATACTTCGAGAATCTGTCCACCACAACCATGATGCAACCGCATCCATCGACTTTGGGAAGTCCGATGATGAAGTCCATGCTCACACTCTCCCATGGTCGTTGAGGCGTGGGCAAGGGCTCTAGCAAGCCTGCCGGGCTTCTCTGCTCCATCTTGTCTTGTTGGCACACAAGACAAGTCTTCACATACATCTCCACGTCGTCTCTCATACGCGGCCAGAAATATGCTTCTTCGATGAGCGCTTGCGTTCTCTCGATGCCGGGATGGCCCGCCCACTTGGAATCATGGCACTCCTTCATGATCTCCTTCCTCAAGTTGGCCCATCTTGGCACGAACATCCGCTCTCCCTTGGTCATGATGAGCCCATCCTTCATCCAAAACCGCCGAGTTTTACCTTGCTCAATGTACTCCGCTACGGTTTTGGCGAAGGGGTCATGGCCAAGGCCTTCAACGATCCGCTCTTTCAAAGGAAACGTGGGCTGGCTGATGCTTGCGGCTGCACTCTTGCGGCTAAGAGCATCGGCAACGGAATTCGCCTTGCCTGGATTGTACTCCATAACGAAGTCGAACTCGGCCAAAAAGTCTTGCCACCTCGCTTGCTTAGGAGTGAGCTTCTTCTGCGTCACAAAGTAGCTCGTTGCCACGTTGTCCGTCTTCACTACGAACTTTGACCCCAACAAGTAGTGCCTCCATGTGCGCAAGCAATGCACAACGGCCGTCATCTCCTTCTCTTGAACGGTGTATCGCCTCTCCGTCTCGCTGAGCTTCCGACTCTCGAAGGCAATGGGATGCCCATCTTGCATCAACACACCCCCGATTGCAAAGTCGGATGCATCGGTCTGCACTTCGTAGGCCAACGTCGGGTTGGGGAGCACGAGCACGGGCTCCTTCATCACCGCTGCTTTCAAGGCCTCGAACGCTTCTTGGCACCTTTCCGACCAATCCCACGCCTTGTTCTTCTTCAAGAGATCCGTCAAGGGTGCTGCAATGTTGGAGTAGCCCTTGATAAACCTCCGATAGTAGTTGGCAAGGCCGAGGAATGACCGCAACTCTGGCACCTTCGTCGGCGGCTCCCATTCTTGGATTGCCTGCACCTTCGCTCCATCCATCTTCAACTTGCCTCCACCAATGACGTGCCCCAAGAATGGAACCTCCGTGGCGGCAAATGTGCACTTCTCCCTCTTGACGTACAACTCGTTGTCGCGAAGGACTTGGAAGACTTGGCGTAGATGCTCGGCATGCTCATCGAGTGTTTTGCTATACACGACGATGTCATCCAAGTAGACCACGACAAACCGGTCCAAGAATGGCTCGAACACTTGATTCATCAAAGTGCAAAACGTGGCTGGTGCGTTGGTGAGACCGAATGGCATCACAAGAAACTCGTAAGAGCCATACCTCGTCACACAAGCCGTCTTTGGCTCGTCGCCCTCTGCTATCCGCACTTGATAGTAGCCCGAGCGAAGATCTAGCTTGGTGAACCACATTGCATCTCCAAGCTGGTCGAACAAGTCGGCAATGTTGGGAATCGGCCACTTGTTCTTCACCGTCAACTTGTTGATGGCTCTATAGTCGATGCACATCCGCAACGACCCTTCCTTCTTCTTTTGGAACAGCACCGGTGCTCCAAAAGGTGACTTCGATGGCCGCATGTAGCCTGCGTCCACCAAGTCCTTGAGTTGCCTCCGCAATTCTTCTAACTCCGGTGGCGACATGCGGTATGGTGCTCGCGAAGGGGGCTTCGCTCCTGGCTCCAACTCGATCTTGTGGTCCACCTCTCTTCTTGGTGGCAGCTTCTTGGGCAACTCCGATGGCATCACATCATCGAACTCTTTGAGGACACCTTCGATGATGGGAGTTGTGATTCCCGTTGAGCCTCCTTCTTCCTCCGTCTTCAAGGACACAAGAAAGGTTGGTTCATTCTTCTTGAACCCCTTTACCACTTGCATGGCCGATAGAGCACTATGGGGACCATCTTCTCTCAAGAGATGAACAGTATGGAACTCCCCTTCCTTCTCCAAGCACATCGTGTTGGAGTTGGGCTTCAAAAGCACTCCCTCCTTGTCGAGGAAGTGGATGCCGAGGATGACTGGGTGATCGTCCATGGTGACGACGGAAAAGTCGATGAGGCCTTCCCACTCGCCAAACTTTATTGGTACGTTGTGAGCAACTCCATGGATCGGGATGGACTCCGAATTGATCGTCTTGAGCCTCCCTTGCCCCTTCTCGTAGGCAATACCCAGCCGGTTTGCCTCCTCGACGCGAAGAAAGTTGTCCGTGGCACCGGTATCCACCAAGGCTTTTGACTCACCTTGCATGAATTGCGCCAGAACATAGCACCTCCCCCGCTTGCTCTCCTTGACGTCGGTCTTTGCCGCGCCAAGCTTGCGGATTGAGCCAATCTTGGCCTCCGCCGCCTTGGGCTCCTCATCTTGAGCTTCCATGGCTGCTAATCTCGCCTTTCTTGGGCAATCTCGCACTCGATGTGGTCCGTCGCAAAGGAAACAAGTCATGGGTTTTGGCTCGTACTTACCCCCTTTGCTCGAACCACCTTGGTGTTGTTGAGTGCGAGAACCCTCCTTGAAAGGCTTCTGCTGTTCTCCACCTTTGTTGGGCTTCGAACTCTTCTCTCTGCCGCTACTCTCTTGTCGTTTGTACTCGACAAAAGACTCTGCCGTGGCCATGGCAGTTGCAAGGTCTTGCACTCCTCGACGTTGCATCTCCATCTTGGCCCATGGTTGCAGCCCATCAAGAAAGCCGTGCATGGCCTCCTTGTCCGTGATGTCCGGGATCTCTAGAAGCAGCTCCGAGAATTCTTTCACGTATTCTCGAACTCCACCCCTCTGGGTGAGTCTTCTCAACTTCGAACGGGCTTCAAACTCCACGTTCTCTGGGTAGAACTGCCTCTTGATTTCTCTCTTGAAATCTTCCCACGTTACCATCACACAAGTACCTCTTTCGACGTCCGCTTCACGTCGCCTCCACCACACCATGGCAACATCAACCAAGTAAAGTGGAGCGGTACGAATCTTTACCTCATCCTCTTGGATGCCGGACGCCTTGAAGTACTGCTCAAGACTCCAAAGGAAGTTCTCTAACTCCCTCGCATTCCGTGAACCTCCGAAGCTCTTCGGTCTTGGAATATCAGCACGTGGGACGGATTGCACCGTGGCTGGTCCGCTAGCCATGGCTCTCTTCACGAGAGTGACCTCACTCTTGAGATCCGCAATCTCCTCCTTCACGCCGACCAGCTCAGCCTGGACTTGCTCTTTCACAACTCCAATGGCGTTGTTCAAGGATGTGGTGATGGTGTTGTTGATGAGGGCCACAAGCTCTTCTCGTAAGCCATCATTACCAATCTCCAAGCTCGACAAACGAGCATTCATACCTTGAAAATCGCTTTCGACTTGGGTGAAGTTTGCTCCCAAATCCTCGATGGCACTGATGTCTTCCGCCAACTTCACCTCCATTCTAGAGACACGCCTCTCTAGAGACGTCATAGGATCACGAGTGCTTGACTTTTCACCCTTTGGTTTGGGATTCTTCACGGTATCCCTTCCACGGTGCTTCTCATCGTCGTGGACTTCTGATCCCGTCATTTTTGGTGAGGTTCTTCCTTTCCTTCTGGCTCTAGGTTCAACTTTGCTAGCACAAAGCCGAACCAGGCTCTGATACCACTTGTCACGACCTTACTCTCGATCGTGCGGCCCTAGCTCTCAATTCCGTTAGAGCGCTAGGCAGCCTTTCTCTCAACTCACTTGAAAGCAAAGAACAAGAACAAAGACAAAGGAAATGGGAGAACTCTCTAGTGTGTATTACTCTCAAAAATGATGGAATGAGTACAAATGAGGGAGATGGCTCCTTATATAGGCCTCTCCACATACAAGGCATCAATGCCCCTCATAAAGTCCCTCTACTACATCAATACACCCCATTAAGTCCCCCCATTATGCACTCTATCAATGTCACCATTATGTGACTCATAAGTGCACTATAAAGCTCTACATTATGGTGGAGAATCCTAGGAGCATCTCTATGCTACTAGTCTTCCATGCATGCCACATGTGCTGCTGCCATGTTGTCACCTTGTTGGCGCCATGTCATCTGCCACCTCATTTGTGCTGGTTGACACACCTTTTAATCCTAAAAATGTCTCAATTTCTTCATATCAAATATATAAGCATCTAGTTGATAAATGTAAAGATGTAAGTTATCACCATTAGAGAACTTAATAGGATAAAATGTATCAAGTTTTAATTATCTTTTTTTGTCAAAATTAACAAATGAATCGTCTAGATTTGAACAATCCACAAAACGTAGCAATTTCGTATTAACTTCGTTGAAGAGACCGTTAAGCACTTGCAAGATGTAACTACATATCCAAAATCATAAAGCATGTAGGAGCATGTAACTTCGTGGTGAAAATGATAGCCTTAAGTTTATAAAGAGGTGCTTTATTTGAATCTCGCTCCCAAGTAAACATAAGTAACATATGTTTTTCATATGTTTTTCAAATTTCAGCTGGTGCACGAAAGCTACCTAGAAAGCAAATACCGGCTCCGTCATTAATTATGGGTGATGGTGACCAAATTAATTATCTACTACTTGTAGTAGGAGAGTACGTAATTATTGGAACAAAATCGAAAAATCGACAAAATAAAAAAGTACAAAACATCCAAAATTTACATGATTCACTAAAAACTATATAGAATAGTTTCCCATTCAATAAAAATTATGAGAGGTTGTTCGGCCAACAAAAAAAAATAAAAATAAACTATCCATATTTTTTTAACTAACCCACCTTCGATCAATTCAAAGCAATATAGCCAACAAAGTAATTATTCTGCAAATTCCGAGTTCTTCAACCAGATTCATGAACATGATCACAACAATCCCGCCGGCCGGCAGGCCCGCTACATGGCAGAATGAAGGGGTCGTGGCTCCTTAAACCCGCAAAGGTATCTCCCAGCTCCATGCCCCGACGACGACGTAATTCCATTATTGTTCGACGACTGCCTCTTCTTCTTCTTCTTACTATTATTGCTCTTCCCACTCAACGTCCAACTACTACTACTGCTACTGCTAGACTTGATGAGCTTGTCATGATCAGCTTCTTCAATGGGCTCCACCACGATTCCGCTGCCTTCCCCGCTGTGTACGTCCAGCCAGGAGACGATGTCTGCGAACACGATCCGTACGTTGTCGTCGGTCTCCCCGGCGGTGAGTCCGTGCCACATCCCGGGGTAGAGCTTGATGGTCTTGTCGTTGCTGCCGGCCTGCTGGTAGAGTGCCTTGCTGATCTCCGGGTCGGTGACGGTGTCGGCGTCGCCGTGGAGGACGAGGAAGGGCAAGGTGACGTGGTGGAGGGACTCCTCCAGCCTCATGCTCGTCCTTAGCATCTCCAGCGCCGTCTTCAGCCGCGGCTTGTCCTGGTATATCAACTTGTTGTTCCGTATCTCCTCGCGCTTGACGGGGTCCTTGAAGGCGGCGTCAATGACGTCTTTGGTGGGAACGATCTTCCACTTTGGGATCAGCTCTTCGAAGCCGGTCAGTATGTTCACTACCACCGGATGTGGCTTCAGCTTCTCCGAGATCTTTCAAACAAAACACAAACACTGATTAATTAGAATCTTAGATAATGTGTGTTGTGACATTTATGAGCTAGATAGATAGCACGATTGAGATCTCACAACTCTTTTACTTCCTTTAACTATTATTGAAAACCATGATTCTAAGAAAAA
This sequence comes from Linum trigynum, assembly GCA_964030455.1. Classification (NCBI taxonomy): domain Eukaryota; kingdom Viridiplantae; phylum Streptophyta; class Magnoliopsida; order Malpighiales; family Linaceae; genus Linum; species Linum trigynum. Next base: position 318,970 of record OZ034820.1, read on the forward strand.
GAGTGCAAATTAAAAAAAAAAAAATGCATGTGTGTTCGTAGTACCTTACACATTGGGGCGACAAGAACGGCGCCGTTGTAGAAGGACGGGCGCTTCTTGTGCAACAAAAGGGAGACGGCCCCGCCCATGGACTCGCCGTAAAGGAATCTTCCTTTCTCCCTCAAGTCCTTCTCCGCCGCGACGGACCTGAAGAAGTCGTCGCAGTCGTTGACGATGTTCTCGAACTTCTTGATGTAGCACCTCGACCCGCCCGACCGCCCGTGCCCTTCGTAGTCCATCCCGAACACTCCGTAACCCGATTGAGCCAACCTGATTCCAATTTCTTTTGTTTTGTTTTTTATGAAAACAGCAGAAGTAATGATTAATTGGCAGAATGTAATTAATCAAGAAGGGAACATGAATAGACCAAATAATAATGATGTTAAGTTACAACTGAAGCAGAACGACTGGTGGGATAGGTCAGGTCAGCTAACCCCGGCCCTCTGAAACCAAAGCAATGAATGAGAAGCGGCTTATTAATTAATTGGGTAGCTGGAGTGGTTGGTTGGTGGGTGGGGTGGGTTCTCATTGGGTGTTGGTTTGAACTTGGGTATGCATGTTTGACAAGAAAGCAGCAATAGTACTTGGAGATGGAGGAGAACAGAACAATCTTGAAGCCGTACAATGCACAAGGGAAACCCAATCATCATGGTGTAGTTCCTTTTGCTGATTTTGGGTTTCTTGTTGCACTCGCTTAAGGCTAATTCCAATGGAGCCTCTATAAATGGGGGAGCCTCTATATTTGAGGAAAAGTTGGCTCTATAAATGGAGGAGTCTTTATATTTGGGGGAGATCTCCAAAAGGATCCCCAAATTTGGGGTGGAAATGGGGTTCCCCCAAATATAGAGACTCCCCAAAGCCCGCCACATAGCGTTTCTTTTTCTTTTTAAGATTTTAAGGGTTAATTGGGGTTTAATTAGGAGATTAGTTAGGGGTTTAATTAGATCAATAATTTTCAACTTCAAGTGTTGTGTGTAAACCCAAATTAGGTCAATCATTTTTTGTCAACAAAAATTTGCTCTCAAAATTAAAAAAAATTCTACCGGAAAATTTGTATTTAAAAATGATGACGAACTATACAAAAATTAACATGAACAAATTATATTAAGGCTTCGATAAGTATATTTTTAAGTAAATGGAAAACTTAAAAAATGGAGATCTCCAAATATAGAGGATGTAGCATTGAAACAAAAGAAGGGAAAATGGGGATGAAGATCCCCAAATTTACGGGCTTGCATTGGAGTTGGTCTAATAAGTGTGTACTCACAATACATGTCACAACATGTACGTCTTCAAGTGTACACACAACATATTTCAGAGATAAGATGTTAAATTTTTTATTTATTGAGATATGATATAAAACGAACGAGATGATTCGTTGCAAATTCATAATCAATTTAAAAGATGCATACTATGTCACCTGAAAATTTGCTCAACATTCCTCAAAGCTCCAGAATTTTCTTCTTATCCTCTAATAATATGGATCGTGAGATTTTTCTTTTTCCAACTACAACCATCATATTTATCTATTTATTAATCCAGATTCCTATAAAAAAAAATTTACCTATTAATTTAGTTTTATAGAATGAGATTCGTGCTTTCTTGGTACATATTTTATTTTGAGTGAGATTGACACAACCCAATAAGAGACTGTGGAACTCCATAATGGCGCAGCAATCGAAGGAAAGGGATGAGGTTGAAGATGAAGATGAAGTGCGATCAGATTGAAGGCGGTTATCTTCTTCTGCCTCATTGTTGGGTTGTCAGCAGCCGCTTTTTCGCTGGAGTTTGTTCGCCCGGAGCGTTCCAGGCAAACAAACGACAATTCGGAGAGAACATGAGTGAAAATATAAAAAAAACAAGACACCAAGGGGAAAAACAATTTCATAGTTATATTATTAATTTTTTAAATATAATATTCAAATCGTAAATTTTAATCCGATCAAATATTAGTCTGTTTTGATATGACAAATTTGTTTACGAGATTGAAGGATAGTGTGGCAACAATGTCACTAAAACGTTTACCTCTTATTCGGGCCACTCCCTCTCTCTCAATCCAACAAAATTCGAAATATTTTCATTTTCCTCCGACAAATCCAGATAACTGGAGCCTCTCATCAGAAAGGTTCGATCATATCCCGATAAAACAATTTAATATACTTATTGAGGACAAACAATTTATGACCTGATATTATAACTAGTGTAGTAAAATAATTGTGTTCTAATGTTTACAACTCCAATATCAATTAACTTTTTTAATGAAGATTGATCTTTTCATCATTGTGGCAGATTTGGTAAATCCAATTCATATAATGATATAAACCACCAGAAAAAGAAATAAATGCTAACCGCCCATTTCAACGAAAGATGGTTGGAACAGAGTAGGTCAATCGAATTTATATGAATCAAAAGAAATAAATGCTAACCGCCAATTTAAACGAGAGATGATTGAAATAGAGTAGGTCGATCTTTGGTGCATGGATGTGGAAAATGAAATTATATATGACGATGCAATAATTGAGGAAAAAAAAGAGAAAATCTTATCAGGATGGGTTGTGGTTGATTGGATGTTGACTGGATGGGCGGGACGGGAGGGAAGAAAAGAAAACAAACAAAAACATTTTGTTTGACAATTCAAAATTGTGATACAACATTTGAAACGAGATAACGTGAATTATCTTGTTTTGCACTATTTAAATCAATAGAAAGTATCGTGAGATTCATTTAAAAAAATCATCATCCGAATCGAAACAATCTCTAACGAAGGAGACGGAAAAGGGAGGAGAGCGGCGGAGGAGACGATGAGAGATTGGAGAAGGAGAAAGGACAGGGAAAGGGAAATGAGTGCACCACAGAGTTCATTAAATTAGAAGTGCAGAGGTGGGGTGGGAAGGAGAAATAAGAATTGATTACCTCTCATGAAACCGCTGCACTCCATGCCATAACCTGCCAAAACACCCCCGCCATTGATGCCACACACCCACCTCCCTCTCAGTTAATACATACAAATTGAATGAAAAGCATCAAAACGGAGAAGAAGGGGGGCAGGCAGCCAACCATGACAGAGGAAAACCAGAGCTTTTGGCGACGACGACGAGGATGACGAAGGATTGGGCAACCATCTACATGTGAAAAGCTCTACTCCCCTCGAATTCTTTACATACTCCTGTCAACCCCAGACACAAAACAAACAGCAAATTGAAACGGAATCCATCAACCAAGTTCAAATTTCCGCGGCCGGGCAGGGGGTTCTTAGTTCTTACCTCTCGATACTGAAACTCCATGAATGTATGTATGTATGTATGTACGCCAACCGTTCGACGAAAAGCCCACCCCAGGCGAGGGAAGGGGAGAGCACTGATTAGGACGCTGGAGAAGCAACGGCGATTGCGAACTTAATTGACCATCCTTATCATCATATCTTCCCTTTCTGCTTCAATTATTTCGCGCCTTTGGGATTCTCCATGTAGTAAAAGCGGTCAAGGATTGCGGACGAGAGTAGATTCGAAGAAGAGAAAACACCCCCACGCCCTATGAAAATAGAAACAAAGAAACTCTCTCTCAGAGCAGATCGAGAAGAAGGATGGCTTTGCTTGCCTCGGGATGGGACTTGGGAGGAGGAGGAGGATTATATTTGAGGTTTTCTTTTTTCTTTTTCTTCCCCGTTTCAGAGCGTATAATTATAGTCAAGGGGAAACGTGTCCAGGGAATATATAGAATTATTTTAATATCGCTCAACGTTCTCTTTAACGAATAATAAAGTAAAGGAAAAAGACTGACGAGTGAAGAGAAAATGGGAAGCGAGAAATGAATCGGTGACGAAAATATGATTTTTAGATAGGATTGGTTCAGCACATTTTTAATTCCCACCCGATATTTCGTTTTCGAAAAATCTCGATAACTTGTTGACGGAAAGGAAACCAGATCGATTTTATTGATTTAGGATGTTGAAGAGTAGATTCATTCCAACAATGAAAATATGGTTATAAGCAATGTTTTCAGAATCGAACCAGAGCATGATCGAGCAATGCAAACGGCTTGCACTTTAGTGATATAATCGGCATTAAATTATTTAAAAATCGTTAGAGAATCGGTACCTAATAAACGTTATCAGTATAAATAGTTGACATTTCTTAATAGAGCTCGTCTCTTTCCTTCGAAATTGTGAAATGGAAATAAGGATTCAGTTTGAGAGCCCGACGTTTCTGGTTTATTTCAATTTTTAATTTTCTGTAATCTTTTAATTAAATTTAACGGCTGAATGGTAAAAACCGGACGAGCAGCTCGATCGGCTTGAGCGGTTAACCGCCTCGGCCGCTCGTCAATCGCTACATAAAACCGGAGCGGCTTTTAGACTGTTCCGAGTCGGTTTTGGGGTCGGGTGGAGGTTTTACTGGTCATGCCGAGCGGCTCGGCTCGGCTTTAATAACACTGGTTATAAGTAATGCAATCAAGGCTAGCTTTTAGTTAGAAGTGAAATGATAGGTAAGAGCAAAAGTGCAACATTTTATCCAGGGTAAATTTCAAGTTTCGTCACGGAATTTACTAAACGTGTCACATTTAGTCAGTGAAAAAAATTAATATCAATAATGATCACTAAATTTAGTAACCCACGCCATGTTTGGTCACTCTACGTTAGTCTCTATCCAACTCCGTTAATACAGTTCGTTTCAGCCCCATTTAACCCAACAAAAACAAAACCCGACCCATCACGTCATTAAAACCCGCCATATCATTAAAACCAACCCAACCCATGATCCAACCATTTATCTTCTTCTCTATTTGATCCGCCCGAAATCTAAACCGAAATCCAATGTGCCCGATTACCCTTGTTGATAGAAAAAGTTCAATTGGTGGAAGTAGAGGCTGTTAAGAAGCTACTCCAAAAGCAAAACCAGGAGAATTCATGAGGGCTGAGGCGCCATGCTTGTTAGTTGTTTTGGCTAGCGATTAAACAAAATTAAAGTCCTTGAAGCTTCTAAATCCCACACCGACCTTCACATTTTGGCAGGCACAACAACTTACCAATCGACCCAGTCAACGTTCTTATTCTTAGTGTCCCCATTTTGGTACGCACAACACCTTGACATTGCACCAGTGAATGATATTTTTATCTCCCCAGACCAAAAACTCCGCAGGGGAAAGCCCGTCTTGTTAGTAATAGGCTAATAGCATTTGGAAAGAGATAAACACACATGACTATGCAAACAAGTTGTAAACCCAGATAAGTTTTTTCCCCCCAAGGACTACTGGCATCCATTACTAGTTCCTAGAGTCTTTTCTAACATGCATCCGGTTCCACAGGTTTGCTACACTGAATCCACGTTCCTGATCAAAGGCTAAAACCGCCTACCGATTTGTGTCCAGTATCCGGTATTTCCTGTCTGACCTGCCGGCACGGTAGTGTTTATTAAACATTGGTTTTCAGTGAACAACACTCAAGTGCCCTCGAGTGACTGATGGGTATGGCACATTCTGTATCTAGCCAAAGGAAACATCATAGTAAAATTCTAAGCTATGAAGAGGGCTAAAAACAGGTTCTTCAAGAACAAAAGGTTTCACCTTGCTTCTAATCTATCTTGCATCTCTTTCTCTTCCAGCTTTTGTCGCCCACAATTAGCCGCTGCTTCCTTCAAAGGCTTGTGGAGTAATCAACCATAGCAGCGACGACAGAAACCCCACCTGCTGACATAACCACAGTCGGCAAGCTTCGAGTTCTCGCAGCAGCAACAGCCCCTGCTGCAGCTCCAGCTACTAAAGTGTTTACCTGCAATAACAGCCAGATGAACGTTACGACAAAAGATGGACTGGATGCCAAGAAGAGTAGGAGACCACACCGTTGGACAGCTGGTGAACTTCATTAGTGGTAATTTAAAGCCATCAGGTCAATGGTTCATTGAGCACAGTCACAAACATCAAAGGCTTTTAATGGATAGGTGAAGCTGGTGGGAAGCTAACAATTAAAAGAGAAGCTATACTCACTCTCCCGAGTTCAAACTAACATTTTTGGTGTATCTTGTTCTATGTCAATTTGATATGCTGACAACCTCCATAGACAACTTATACAGGAAGGGTGACTAAAAATCTCAACAAGGGTGCGGAATCAAGATACCAACAATGCTTGTTAAGATCATGTAATGCCATGAAAAGGGGAATCATTCTTCGCCTATATAACCTCCTGAAAACACCCTACAAAGGAACGATAAATATTTGCAATTCAATGCAATCGAGGCAGAACTCAAGTGTTGGTCACAGTCCGGAAAAGATAGGAAGGTGAAATGACCAAGGTGCAGAATCGAGATAGCTACAAAGTATCTTAAGATCATGTAAAGCAATGTCATAGGCTCATAGCATCAAAATCAAAGGAGCGATTCAGCCTACGAATCATATTCATATGTAAACTAACCCAATCATTCTTCTGCCTATATCTCTGAAGTGCACAACGTGTACCAGAGAAGCATCCACCTACCAGCCCTGTGCACAATAAGTGGAGAAAAGTCAGTGCAGTCTCTACCTAAGTAAAGCAAGCACTGCACTTCTCCATGTCAAGAAGACAGCTTATTACCGCAAATCAAACCATGCCCACCAATCGTCTTAGCCTGTAAAATTTTAGGAAACACGAATATTACAGAGAGCACATCCAAAATCGAATTCGGAACCCGAGTTAACAAGAGGGAGAGATAGAGAGAACATACTACATAAGAAGCCCGAGCAGCGGCAGTCAGGCCTGCATACAGAGATCGGAAAGTGGATAACAATGAAGGAGGAGATTCAAGATTGAAGGCTGAAATTGGGTTGGCGATTGACCTTGTTTACGGGCATCGTAGGGAGCGATGCAAGAACCCCAGATGAGACCTGCCTGAAGACGCGAATTAGATTCACGGGAAAACGCAAATTCACCTTTGGAGTGTTTCTAAATCTGAGTTGGGAAAGAGTAATTAAGAAGTGAGCTGGGAGATTAGCGACGTACCGTTCCTACTCGAAGAACAGAGTCGACGGCGAGGGAGGAGCAGGGAGCGACCTTCATCAGCTCCTCCTCCATCTTCCGCCACAACAACCAAACAACGCGACAAGGTAACAAGTACAGAACAGTGCTATGGTCTCTCTCTAAGAGTCTACAAGTAAAAAATATAAACTACTAGTTAGTAGTTCCTCTCACTTGGGCAAGGTATAAAATGAATAACAAAAAGGTGCATACTGCTCAATACTCTATTCAAATGGACAAATACTGCTCGATACTCTATTCTAAAAATCCGCCAATACATGCATTTACATCATACTGATTCATAACAATATAACGATTTAACATATTCAACTTCTAAACGAATTAATTACTATATTCATGCCAATCTGACCACTGGATCTCACACTACTTAATTAAGCTCCAACCGTTTTGACAACTTTGATTTAGAATAGAATCCCTGAAAACGTTTCTCTTTGCGAAAGGTAAAAGGCCAAAACGACGGCGCGTTGATGTACGAAGAGAAAAGAAAACCCTAGGTCGTCTCGTCTGTTCTGGATACAAATATGTTGGGCAGCTGAGGCGGCCACATAACTCCGTGAATTGAGCTTCGATATCAGAAGAAAAAGAAAACGAGCGAAGAGATGAGTCGCGGCGGAGCAGCAGCGGTGGCGAAGGGAGGAAAGAAGAAGGGAGTCTCCTTCGTGATTGATTGCGGGAAGCCTGTGGAGGATAAGATCATGGACATCGCTTCGCTCGAGAAGTTCCTCCAGGAGAGAATCAAGGTGGGCGGCAAGGCCGGCGCTCTCGGCGACGCCGTCGCCATCTCCCGTGAAAAGAACAAGATAACCGTCACATCCGACAGCAATTTCTCTAAGCGGTACTTCCCCATCTTCCTTTCCCGCGTTTATGCCCCTTATTTCAGATTTGTGAATGTATCCTTGGGTTTAAATGGTAATGGAAATGTTTCTAGGGGATCCAATGGTGAAGCAACCTGGGGTAGCTTGCCTGATTCGTAGTGAGAATTTGGGGAGGAGTAAGATACCCGTTTCTAGTTAGGTGAACCAGATCTGTTAATGGTGGTGTAATCCACTGAGTAACTGTTGACATTTTTTTGCACTGTTCGTTCCAAGGGTTTCTAAGGTGAGTTAAGACTGTGTGCTTGGTCATATATGCTGCTCGCGGTTAGGTATTAGTGTGCTGCATGTGGATAGTTCTAAAACTATTCCAGCTTCAGAGTGGGATTATAATAATCCCCAGTTATCTCTTGAGTTCCATGTTCATTATGCTGATACTGGCTCAATTGTTATGGAATCGTAGTATCGCTTGGGTGGGTTCAAACTTGTTTGCTGAATCATATTTCGGTATGCCCGGTTGGAATGTGGTTTGATAATGATGGTTTTGATTACAGGTTCTTAAGTGGTGCATAGGTTGATTTGATTTAGGTTCTTAAGTAGGGATACGTACAGACTATTTGCCTTGAGATACTTGAGCCAATGAAATGCAAATTTCAGAGGAAAGTCTGACCGCTCTGGCTTTATGCTTTTCCTTATCCTGGCTGCGAGCTAGCTTGACTATCTTCTGATATTGTGTTCTCAACGTGGTGAACTAAATCGTTCTGTTTTAATGATCTCTGTGGCAGGTATCTCAAGTACTTGACCAAGAAGTACCTGAAGAAGCACAATGTCCGAGATTGGCTCCGTGTGATTGCTTCCAACAAGGAGAGGAATGTCTATGAACTGCGGTACTTCAACATAGCCGAGAACGAGGGAGAGGAGGAGGATTGAAGACTGATAATTCAGTATCTGGTGTTTTTTAGTTTGTTCAATCTGTTTGAAAGGCTGTTTCTCTACTATGTTGATCTGTAGGCTTCCTTGTCAGCGCTGTCGTAAAACTTGTTGGGAATTTTGGTTAATGGCGAATCTAGTAGATGTCGTACTTGCTTTCTTTAGCTGCTACAAATAGAATCTTTATTTCCTTGCTATAGATTTGCTCTTAGCGTGTGTTTCAAACCAATGGGTAATTGCCTATGTTTTTGCTGTTGGTACTCCGTGCTAGTATCTTTGATATTCATCAATGCTGTTTTCCAACCATTGAAAAATGAATTGTTAGGGTTCTTGAGAGAGGACGTCGGCCTGGTCTCGGCATGAGGCTTGCGCAGGTCTAACTCGGGCAGTCCTTTATTAATAGATCCATTATTTAGGTCAAGTCTGGTTGTCCAATCTGGGAACGTTTACATGTTTTATCTTAGCCAAAAGGCCTAGAAATGTGTGATCTAGGTACGTTTGTGGGTGCTATTGTTGAGATCATCTCCACTAATGCAAGAAAGAAATGCAATGCAAATAATGAAAGCAAAAAAGAAAAAGAAAAATAATGTTTAAGTAGTGATTCTAGATGATCATGCATTCATTCTTAATGACGAGATACTTGAATGCTTCTTTTATTAAGATGTTATATCCCTTTCTCTAAGGTCATTCTCTACCCATGCATGCACCTTTTGTGATGGAGATTTGACTATCTAAGGCGTGCTTTCGTTTCATGCCATCACCTAATCAATTAAGGCGTGCTTTCATTTCATGCCATCACCTAAGGCAAGCAATTGATTCAATCGCTAAATGTCGCCCTTAAAATGGCTAACGGTCGCCCTAACTCTAATGATAAATGACTTACATACCCCAATAAAATTTCAAAATTTAAACAAACCAAACAATCCCTAACTCCTCAAACTGAACCCCTCATCTACCTTCTTCGTGAATCCCTCTCGACGCACCAGTCCGTCGGCGCCTTTCTCGCCGTCGTCGGCGCCCGTTCTCTACCGAAATTTCCAAAAAAACGCTCAACCTAAGACAAGTTACGGTTGATCCACGGTGCAACCGCAAATGAGCTACGGTTCCTTTTTTTGTTTGTTTTTTTTCCAACTTTTGGAGTGAACTTTACCGATTTTGAGTCGCTAGTCATGATCCAGACATTATATCGACGATTCCAACTCCAGAATGACGATGATGGATTCTCTCTTTTAAATAATGTTTTATTTTCTTTAATAAGTGGGGTTTGTTTGCTAAAAAAAAAGTAAAAAAGCTAAAAAGATTAAATTTGTAACTTTGATGTTTTTTAGGACCACATTCCTACTCACTTGACCTGATTCTATGTATCATCAAATATAATATTAGAAATTGAGTTATGGAATCCCGCACCCGAACCCACTCCCGCTCGTGATACTGAGTACCGACGATGGTTGACTGAGGTCTGAAGCTTCAGCTGCCATTCCTTTTCCCTAGCTTTCTCTTCCCCGCTTCCCTCATCTCTTTTGCCTTTGCTTATTCCTGTAGCAGTAAGAACCAGAAGAAGCAGCTGTGCATTGAGCTGTCTGCTCGGCGACAAAATCACTGTAAGTAACTCGCTCCCGGATCTTTTCTTTTTCTTTTTGAACAGTACTCCGTTTCTAGTATGCTTTATTGAACCCACCATCAGTGATCGATTCACAACACTCCCTCGCTACGAATTCTTAACTTGTAATGGCTCCAGCATCTTCAGATTCGGCCATTACTATTAGCCTTATCAATTTTTGTCTTGTCGTGTTGTGTTTGTACCTGGGTTTTCCTTTTGCCTCTTTTTCCCCCTTTTCTTGTTGGTAAAGAATAGATGCAAAGCCGCAAGTGTAAATTTTGGGTCGCTTCATTTTACAGATGAGACTGATAAATTGATCTGGGAAGTGGGTTTTGTTTTTGACAAAATGGAGTCCTGCGATTGCATCGACACACAATGGCCCCACGACGAGCTTCTAGTGAAATATCAGTACATCTCTGATGTACTGATTGCAGCTGCATACTTCTCCATCCCAGTAGAGCTCATTTACTTCGTGCAAAAGTCGGCGTTCTTCCCTTACAGATGGGTTCTCATGCAATTTGGGGCTTTCATCGTTCTGTGTGGAGCGACCCATTTCATTAATCTCTGGACTTTCTACGTCCATTCCAAAGCAGTAGCCATTGTGATGACGATAGCCAAAATGTCATGTGCCATTGTGTCCTGCGCGACTGCTTTGATGCTGGTTCACATCATTCCAGACTTGTTGGGCGTCAAGACTCGAGAGTTGTTCCTCAAGAACAAGGCGGAACAGCTCGATCGTGAAATGGGTTTGATTCTAACACAGGAAGAGACTGGGAGGCATGTTAGGATGTTGACACACGAAATTAGAAGCACATTGGATAGGCATACGATATTGAAGACCACACTTGTTGAGCTGGGAAGAACATTAGGGCTTGAAGAATGTGCCTTGTGGATGCCTGCACGGTCTGGATCGACTCTACAGCTTTCTCACACTCTGAACTACAAGATACAAGTTGGATCCACTGTGCAGATTAACCATCCAACAGTTGCTGAGGTGTTCAATAGTGCTCGTGTAGTGAGGATACCGCATAACTGTCCTTTGGCAAGGATTAGGCCTCTTGTGGGTAAGTACCAGCCACCAGAAGTTGTTGGTGTTCGTGTCCCTTTGCTGCACCTCTCCAATTTCCAGATCAATGATTGGCCTGAAATGTCTGCAAAGAGCTATGCTGTCATGGTCCTCATTCTCCCTACAGACAGTGCTAGACAGTGGCGAGACCATGAGTTGGAACTTGTTGAAGTTGTTGCAGATCAGGTGGTGCTCTAATTGTTTATTGTTTTTCAGTTTTTCCTTTAAATTAATCCCATACCTGGAATTTGAACATCAAAAGAATTTGTTTTTGTGTGTGGTTACATTGTATTGCTTCATGGACGGTATTCATTCAGGTGGCGGTTGCTCTTTCACATGCTGCAATTCTGGAAGAATCTATGCGGGCACGTGATCAGCTCATGGAGCAAAACGTTGCTCTGAAATCAGCTCGCCAAGAAGCAGAAATGGCAATCCATGCCCGCAATGATTTTCTGGCTGTCATGAACCACGAAATGCGGACACCGATGCACGCAATCATTGCACTGTCTTCACTTCTTCTGGAGACGGAGCTAAATCCTGAACAAAGAGCAATGTTAGAGACTATACTAAAGAGTAGTAACCTATTGGCAAGACTGACTAACGATGTCCTAGACCTCTCTAGGCTTGAGGATGGTAGCCTGGAGTTGGATAGTGGTTTGTTCAACCTTCATGACGTTTTCAGAGAGGTGACTTTCTATCGTGGCTTTGATTTCATAATTTCCTCGTTGATTTTCCCTCATGAGGGATGGTTCTTAGGATGCCGTTCATTTAGTTTCGTTCTCATTTGCAGGCTGTTGATTTGATAAAGCCTATTGCTGCTGTGAAAAAACTGTCTATGACTTTGTTTATGGCACCAGACTTGCCTGGTTATGCAATTGGCGATGAGGAACGGCTTCTGCAAATCATTCTCAACATTGCTGGGAATGCTGTCAAGTTTACCAAGGATGGTCATGTGGCACTCATAGCATCAGTTGCCAAAACAGACTCCTTGAGAGACTGGCGGCCTCCTGAGTTTTACCCTATCTCAAGTGATGGCCACTTCTATCTGCGAGTGCAGGTTATTCCCTCGAGTCATGCACTGAACGACTCATAATATCAACATAAACTACATGCCAAAATCGCATTTGAATGTCATAATAATTTGTTTGGTTTGTGTTCCGGTTCAGGTGACGGATTCTGGAAGTGGTGTTCCTCCACAGGACCTACCATCGCTGTTTGTGAAATTTGCTCAGCCTAGAAGTGGATCCAGTCGTGCTAACAGTGGCAGTGGACTTGGACTAGCCATTTGTAAACGGTAAATAAAGCCTTTTGGTTTTGAAACCATATGCATGCTCCAAAACAGCATTTTCCTTCCTCTGTTCAGTTGCCTGATGAAGCTAGTTTTTTTTCTTCTTCCTTTTATTATGTGCTTGCTTGAAATGATGGGAAACCCCCCACCAAGGTTTGTGAATCTGATGGGAGGGCACATATGGCTGGAGAGCGAAGGGCTGAATAAAGGATGCGCGGCTACCTTCATCGTCAAGCTTGGGAATGCCGATCATCATGGAACTTCAAACATAGCCACATTGCAGAACGCAGCATCCAGAAATCACGCGAGTGCAGGTCACATTGAGCAGCATAAGCCAGTTTTCAGAGACATGGATGTCTCAGGTCAGCGGTACCAGAGAAGCCTTTGAGAGATCGATTGGTACGTCATTAATGGTAAGCAAAAAAGGTGGGTATTTAGGATTTGAGGTTGTTGATGTACTCACTGAGTCACTGGCATGTATGTAATGTAATGTAATGTAATGATGGGGACTGGATTCAATTTCAAGCACATAATGAATTTTTGTGCCAGTCTTTTTATTCAATTTGAGTCCTAGAATGAGTTCCAATGTTTTTCATCCACATGCAAAGTGTTTTAGTAAACTAGGAGAGTAAAAGTATAAGCTTTTATGTTTTAAAGCGTGATTTTGATTACATTGAGTGTAGTTGTAGTTTGGAGTTTTCACTAAACCTACATATATAGGTGTAGAGATAATCTGATGTAATTCTGATTCAGAAAATCATAAAAAATCAAACACTCTAGGGTAAAAATTGGCTTTCGGTTTTTTTTTTTTTTTTTTTGTGGTGAACCAAAATCAGAACCGTTGGATAGTTTTCGGTCACTGTTGGTGGCAATACCCGAATTGGATTCCTTTCCGCCCCTAGTTTGAATCGTGTGTTTAGAATCATTGTTCGGTCTTAGAATCGTTATTCGTGAAATGAAGGTAATCTTGATGTTATAATAATGCAAAGATTTTGTCCTCAATAGTGGTTTTGCACGTATTTAAAGAAAATTGATAATTCTTTGGAAGCTAAGACGGTCGTGCATGTCGTGCGTCCAACTAAGCCTGCATTTCCGGCCGCAGCAGAATCACAACAACGAAGCCGATCGTCATCATACCGTTTCTGAACCTATAAAACGGATAAATGCATTCATGATGTGATGAAACCGTCGATACTACCAAATCCAGTATAGTATTGCATTGCGTGTGTGGATTCTCTTGCAGTGATCGAGCAGATGGCGTACACAACGACGTCGTTTTTCTGGCTGGTCGGCTGTTTCGTCGTTGTTATTTGGTGCTCACAGTCACTTTTACTTCCGGCCTGCGCTGCTTCTGGGTACGGCGGAAACCACCCGCCACAACTCAGCCAGCAGTCAGCTGACGGGAACGGGATGAATGAAAAGCCGCCGCTCCCCATCGGCGTTCAGGGGACCATCCTCTGCAAGTCCGACGATGGTTATCGCCCCTTGCCAGGCAAGTAAAATTATTAATTAGTCAATCAATAACTTAGCTAGTTACGGATACGTTCGCACTTATTATTATATATATTTCAGTATATTTCGAGTCATCGATTATGTATTTTTAGATTAAATGAATTTTATGATTTGGATAAAGAATACGGATTGAGATTGATTTATTAAAAATAAAGGCATAGTATCATGACTTCAATTTTAATTAATTCATTAGCAAAACTCAAAGTAAGTAAGACCAATAATAAGTAAGTAAGTAAATAAATGGATTGATTGGTGCATGTATGTAGGGGCAACGGCGAGGATCACGTGCGTGGCGGAAGAGGAGCACGGGTACGAGACGGCGCCGTTTTCGGTCTCGAGCAGTCGGACCGACGACCAGGGATACTATTTCGCCACGCTGTATCTTTCAGAGGTGATGATGAGCGACGACTTGAAGCTCAAAGAATGCAAAGCCTTCCTCGAGAATCCTTCGTCGGCGACGGACACTACTACCTGCGATTACCCGACTGACCAGAACGGCGGCGTCTCCGGCGCCACGCTCACCTCGCATACCGTCCTCGAAGAGAAAAGGATGAAGCTTTACACGGTCAAGCCTTTCGCTTACAGCACGACAGCTGGGCCCGCATCCGCCCCTTCGCCGGCGGATGATTACGACGACGGGTATTAGTTGATTAATTATCATTAGTTGTATTTGTAAGTGGAGATTATAATATGTGGAAATGTGTACTCCTAAATTAGCAACATTAATTGTATCGTTTTTGTTATATGTATAGTAAAACATCCCATTACAGTATTACACCATATTGTACGATACGCGGATATTTTTTTTACACGACATTCTACTACACCATATCATATGGTAGCACCATGGTAACTAATAGTGGTTTTAAACAATTATATAACATCCTACTACAATATACCATATAATATTATATTGACATGTTTTTTTAGTACATTATACATGTTTAAAAAGTTGGTAGGATCATATGTGTTTCATTACCAATTCAAACCGGTATGGTGACAACCGGTATAGTAGCAAGTCCACTCCATTTTTACTCATAGAGTGGTTTTAAGTATGTGATCTCTATAAAAATCTAGTTGTTGTAATGTTATATGCAAGAAGTTTGAAGGCGTGAAAGAATATTTACCTTAAAGTTGTAGCTTGACGATTCTTGAAACCCCATCCTTGTTATTGAACTTAAAAACCCTAGCATGATGATTGAACTTGCAACAGCAGTTTAAAGATTCGAGGATGCTTTCAACATGTAGAGTAATCGATCGATTTACCGTTTTGTCATAATTTTTTTTTATAAGATCTGGAGTTGTTCGAGAGAGTAGCGAAAATGGAGAGTGAATGAAGAAATATCGAGTGAGAATGCGAATGGTTTCTTTTTTTTTCTAGAGAAGAAGAGAGAAATATGACAAGATTCAACCCCTTCACCAAACATCCTTGGAATTCTTCCCCAACCCGAATTATACATAAAAAAAACTAAATTATTATTTTACGAGTAAAAAAAATTCAAACTTTTCAGAAGGTAGAATAGGAAAGTAATTTTTTAGGAAATAGAAAGATAGCCTGACGAAAATGAAGACTCATCATAGAAAAGAAAAAGAAAAAAAAAGGCTCATTGTGAAATAACATGGGATAAAAACCTTATGAACAGTAGCCGAGCTCCTATTTTATATATCCCCTAAATTTGACCACCGCTTTCCCCAAAACTCAATTTCTCCCTTCATTCCTTTCCCCATTTTCTCGACCCTGAGTTTATTTGGATTCCCCCTGTCTTCTCCTCCTCCTTCTCTTCGTCATTTCTCCAACATGACGAACATGGAGGATGCTGATATTGGGAGAGGTCCTCATCAACGCAGACAAGGCTGCAGATCAAACAAACAGTCGCTGATTCGTATCCATGGCGGTGGCGTCGTCAACCTTGGTGGCTTGGCTCTGTTCGGCGGAGCCCTGGCCGTCGGAGGCCTCGTCGCCACTTTTATTTTCAGGAAAATCAAGGACCCTGAGGATAACAAGAAAAGCACCCGCCTCGCCGGAGACCAACATGAACAACAGAAGAAGCAGAAAACGTCCGATAAAGCTTCCATTCATGATGAAACTCTGGTATTTGACAACTTTCCCATGAGAAACACCACCTGAAATTTCTTATAGCTGCCTGCCTGGCCTGATGTAACAGACTTTTTTGGGTTGGTTGTGTTTTCCTTTTTAGGAAGGAAATCAGGCTGCGGCTGTGGCCCATGAAACACCAGAAGAAATCAACATCACGCCCACCCATCGCAACGGCGATGATACGGAAGCATCTTCATCCGATGAATCCTCCTTGCCACCAGAGGATGATGTTGAAGCCACGATGGAGGCGGATGGAGGAGCGGAAGCCACAAAGCTGAATGCCGATAAAGAGATTTCGGCAGGGTACGATGAAGAGCTCGAGGAAGACGAAGGCGAAAACAGAGGAGAAGGAGAAGCTTTTGATCCAGAAATTGAGGCTTTTTTTGCGGGAGGAGCAATGACAATGCCTGCAGCCACGGAGTCCAATACAAAGGAGGAAGATGAATCTGTTGAAGACGAGCTGCCGTCAATCAAGAACGAGGATGGAGAAGGGGAAGAGGCAGCAACAGGTGGAGCTGGGATGAACACTCGGAAAACAGAGGACGGCGTCATGGAAGAAGTAGATGGCTACGTTGAGGATGACGATGTGGATGACATTGCGAGCGAGGAGGAAGATGAGAGCAACGAGGAGGAAACGGAGAAAGACGAGCTGGAGATGCTGGAAGAAGGATTGGAAACCTGGACGGATTCCGACTCCGAAGCAATCATATGGCCAGCTGAGACGCTGGAGTCTCTGGCAATGGCAGTGGAGGACCAGCTGACGCACCTGAAGAAAACAGCAACAGAGGGAATGAACAACGGATTGAACAACAGCAGCAGGGAAAGCGAAAGCGAAAGCGAAATCATCATCGAAGAAGAACAAGAAGACAACAAAGAAGAACAAGAAGACACCAAAGAAGAACAAGAAAACAACGACTACGAATACAACGACGCGGGCGAATTGCTGGAGAAACCGATGATGATGGTGAATGGCCAGATAGCTGAACTGATTAGCAGGAGGATCTGGATTTTCCCCATGATCATGCTGCTGCTAGTCATGGTTCTGTTCCTCCTGCTCACTCGCAGGAATCCATCGTCCTACTACCAATCAAATGCCATCTGATCTGAGTAAAAATCTTTGATCCGGTCTTCTAAGTTATGGTAGACAAAGTAGCAGCCATGTCTACTTGGCTGTGTATCGTCTTAAAAATGTATTCAAAGGAGTTTGAGAAAACGTCTCCTCCACCCCAGCCTTGAAGTTTTGCCTGTAATTTTCAGTTTCTACTCTTTATGTATTTTTTTTTTATGTACAAATAATTATAAAACAATGTGAATATATAAAACTTGCTACAAAGACTCTTCCTGACTTTATCACACAGTCAGTGTGGAAGGTCTTTTCAGTAATTTAAATAACAAGAGCTTTTCATTATTAAAACTGTCCATTTTTAGTTAATGCTTTGTTGAAAGCTACTATAGATTAGTAAGTCAGCTATGTACATGTGAAAGAGTACAACATGCGAGATATGTAAGCCAAGTCTCCAAATATAACTAACTATTCAATAGGATTCAAAAATTAAAATTTGTCATTAGTTTGTTACCTATTTATAAAAAGAAAATAGCTTACAATCACAAGTTACACAATATGTATATTGAACACCACTAATAGCTTTGTACGATTTTGAATAGTCATTACATAAATTCTAAACGAGGGCACACAAAATTGAAGCATAAAACATAAGAAATGAAATTGTTACCTTGTGCTCCGTTTGTGAATGAGTTGAGCTTCAAGCTGGTAGAGAGAATGAAGCAGAATCTGCAACAAAAAGCTTCAACCTGCTACTGCGTGGAGAGCTCAGCAACGAGACCCAGAAAAACAAGAAATCTTAAAAACCAAATGAAGTGCGTTCTGTGTTTTGTTGTATATATCCCATTCATCCAGTCCTGTCTTTACATGGTTGTGTATATTTGTTTTTGTCTTTTAAATGAAGACTCCTCTTCCTCTATGTACAAAAGAGCTGAGATTTCTTCCTTCCAGCAGACGGACTTGGCTCAGTAGGCTGCCGCTGTTTTATTCACTGCCTTGTCCAACGAATGCGTGATACATGATGACATCTGTGAAAGCTACCAAATCCAACGTACAACAAACGAACCACAACACAAACACTCTCTTCCTCCCGGATGCAAAACTTCTCTCACCAAGGTTCCAGCTTGGTTCAACTATGCTTTCGTCACTCACCCTGTAAATCGATTAGCTAGCATTCAAGATACTGGTGACTTTCCATTGAGATAGGCCATGTACAGCCTGTCGACCATCCCAAAACGCCCAGGATAAGATCTACACCTGAGCAAGCCTGAACCTGAAACAGGAAGGAAAGCACTCAGACCCACATTACAGAACAGAAACACACCAGGCCTCCTGGGCTGAGAGACGAGCGTTACCAAATTATCAAGGTTCGCTTCTATATGAAACAATAAAACTGCCATTCCACGCCCTCGGTCAATCTCAGCCTAGTCAACGAAAGCAGAAAAAGTCATGGTCACTTGCTGAGAAGGCTGTTTTATAACAACTTGAAAAGAGCAGCCATATTTTTAATTTCTTCATAAAATTCAATGCCTCACCACACAGGAGCATATGCTGATGTCCACAGCTGCTAGCGCAGATGTAATATCAGCCATCATCCCTGAAACCATGCTCATTAAGAATCAACCAAGATGTTGCATACCAAGAAACTAATCAGAAAATGATGTCATCAGGGTACCTTTTCTGTTTATGCAGACCACACATAACCACTGAATTGAGTGCCCTTCAAGATTGTGCCAGGAAGCAACCTTGCTTGCTTGCCAGTTCTCAAGTCCAGGCAAAACTTCCTTGTACGCTGGAATATTAGCTTGAATCAAACCAGCAACACCATTTCCCTGCGATAGCCCCTCAGCCGGTAAACTCGCATTTCGTAAATGCTTGTTATGTTTTCCATTAACCTTTGGGGACCAAATACTTCCATTGGTAACAGATGAGCCATCAGATCCTTGTCCACCAGATGACTTGTCAACAACACTTACAAAGATCTTCTCCCAAAAAGGCCTACTCTGCTTCGTTTTGTCAGAGAGATCATCTGCCTCACTCTCCTCTTCTGAGTCGGCAACAAAGTCATTCACACTATCTGCTGTTATTTCACTGGCAGATAGAGCAGCTTGTTCTCGCAAAAACTGAACACAACGAAGCGTTATCTACTAGAGCACAGCGCTAACTAACAATAAGAGAGCCCAGATTTGCTAGAATAAAACATACTTTCATTATTTTGTGCCTGGCACTGCGGGTCCTTGCATATTGTAACCATTGTTTATGCCTCTGAAAAGCTGATTTGCTAGAGAGAGCCTGCAGGGGATAGAATAACAGGTTAATCGAGTGGTTGTTAAGCTCTGCATCTAAACAGAACTCATGCACTTTAAGACCACACAGAAATAACCAATTTTAACAGTCGCATTAAGTTCAAAACTTTAAAAGGAAAAGGAATGAAAAGAGTCGAATCTGAACCTCTAGCTCAAAATAAATGACGAATAGATAAATGAACTATACAGATCTACTTTACATACTAAAATTTAGAAGAAATTGGGTATATGGACAACTTCATAGGTCCACAGAAAGATACTTACATTGTAGGTAATTATCTCCACAACTTCTGCATTAGCAAGGATGTGCATTGGAGTAACAAGATTGCCATTGACCTGACCAAAATAAATAATTAAAAGGAAGCAGAATTTAGAGTACCATCCTTCTTGTATTCAGCTCAATTAAGAAGGGTTATTCAGAGATAAACGAAAGGAATTATAGCATTTAGAATATACCTTTGCAGCCACCATCTTGTTGCCAACTTCAGTGTGTATCATGTACGCATAGTCAATGACAGTAGCCCCTTTCGGCAAATTTTTAATCTGCAAGAAATCAATGTGACTTTTCATTTCACGGGGAAGGATAAGATATTTAATAGGTGAAGTAAAATATACACTTGCCTCTCCCCTTGGTGTGAATACAAACACGCGACTACCTAACAAGTCTCTGGTAATTGTATCCACAAACTCTCTAGAGCTCATATTGCCAACAAACTCTTCTTGCCATTCTCTAATTGCATTTAGCCAACCAACCTGCAGGAAACAAATGACCCGGGGGGGGGGGGGGGGGGGGGGGGGGGGGGGGATTCAGAGGATATCAAGAAAGTTGCAGAAAATTTTATCAACAGCTTATCTAAATGTATCACGAGTAAAAGAAACCAAAATAATTTACCCTTAGTGCAATGTTTGCATTATTGAGACAGATAGTTTTGCCTCTTGAACTCCTACCACCAGGCTTGGCATGTCCAACTAGCCCAGTAATATTCCCTCTCCCACTGTAATGAGTAGCAATGCCTCTCTCGGCAATAAGGTTCATCTCTTCAGTCCTTATCTGCCACGGATATTATACTTATCAACATGGACACATAAAAAGCAAGCAAATGATCTACCAAATGTACATAAGCCATAGTTGACATTTCACAATACAGCTATCGGTATTTGTGCAAACACAGGCATCATAAAAACGAAAAATGATTTCTTGAATTAACAGCTGCGATAGAAAATTTTGAAAACAAAACCCAGCTGATATCTCCTTCACAAAAAGAAAAGTTGGCCTCAGCAGAAAAAGAGCACAGGGTAGCACCTGTACTTCCAGCCGGAACATGCTTTCATACAGAAATGGGATCACAGTTGTCTGTAAACTTTGATATCCATTAGGCTTAGGGGTAGCAATGTAGTCCTTCATCTGAAACAGACCATAAGAAACAATCTGTTAATAAGCTGTCTCTTTTTTGTCCGACATTCTTCCCAAATTTATTGATCTTGTAATATTTTTAGTTGGCAGAGAAAATTCAAAAATTACTCATTCTAATTTCAACACATACAGCACGAGGGATTGGAGTCCAGATCCCATGGACCAAGCCAAGCACATGGTAGCAAATCTGCATATCATAGGACCACATAGATCACATATTAGAGTAGACCTGGTAAGACTTGTCGAACAAGAGGGTTTTACTGAACTTAGAAAGTACCTGTTGAGGGCTGCACAAAGGCCTAACTCCACTTGATGGCTTTGGCCTTACAATGATCCGAAGCTGTCAAAGTGACAGAACATTAAAATCTTTCAGTAACCGTGGTATACAGAAGTTTCAAGATAACATTTCCTAAGGTTAATCAAGACATCCACCAACACAAACCTGCGCTATTTGATTGACTTCATTGATGGAGCCCTTGGATTTTAGCACTGCTTTGTAAATGCTGAGATCCCAAATGATAAAAAACTTGCATTCAGTAATTACAGCAATACAAGAATATCATACTGAAGAGTACTTCATAGTTTGGATCCCATTGCTCAGACTAGTTAATCGAAAAACCTTATAACCACTGAGACCAAAAAAGGACTAACAAATCAGAAAATCGGAATAACTAAGGAGATGTTTAATCATACACAAAGCAGAAAAACCAGTACTTGAAATAGAAATCAAAATAAGGTTCTCAAAGGAATGTCCAACAAAATTATGCATTAATCAACCACCTGTAAGGCTCCTTGCATGCTGAGCGAACTTCAGTGTGTACAGTCACCAGGTCTAGGAACTGGTCCTCTTCAATCTTCTTCTCCAAAATCTTGTTGGCCTTAGAGAAAACAAGAAAACTCAGTCCACAATAACCAAGTGATGCCAATAGTCATTAGTAAGGCATTACTTTAATTGCCCTTCACAACCATCAGTTTTGAGTCAGGAACAGTCTTCAAAGCACCAAGACAATACAATGAGCTCCTAAAGACAATATACCTCCAAAATTTCTTTCTCGTGTTCTTTACAGAGCTCTGCAACTCTCCTCTTGATTCTGGCATAATCTTCGGGATTTGTATACATGAATGACAAGTTTTCAAGCTCCGACTGCAACTTAAGTCAGGGCATAGTTAGCAACACCAACCTTATTGATCTTAGTTTAATCATTCCAAAGTAAGGGGTAAAAAGGAAAGGATCATGCATTTGTAGACTGTAAAATCCATAAAGAGTTCATGGAGTGAATGAGTATAAGTGAATACATTAAAATGGCTAACCAAGATGAGGAAACAATCACTTTAAAATTTGAGGAAACATTCACTTGGGCTGATAAGAAAGTTCAAAAGAGAAAATGATATGTCCCACACCAAATTCAAATGGATCTAATTTGAGGTAACAATCGAGCCCAGAGAAACTCTATAGAACTTGGACATTAGCATATTGTTCAATTTTTATAATTTCATGTATGGAATGGTTGCCCAGTTCAAGAAGAAAACAAAGTATATAACAGTTGATGCGAACTCTTGCAATGGTATGCTCAAGTTTATATATTGGAACAACCTGGAAAGTTTTATTATTTGGTGTACAAAGGTAAGTTCGAGAGCATTCGACTGAAACTAAGATTGAGAACTGTGGTTAAAAGAGAGGACACACCTTGATCTGATACATTCCTAATAACTTTGCAAGAGGAGCAAAAACCTGAAGCGTTTCTGTTGCAATGCTCGACTGCAAAGAAACATAAATGCTAAGAATAGAGCAATGCTCATAAACACGAAGAGCCTTACAAGAAGATTAACAAGATAACCTGTTTATGAGGTGGCATGTGCGAGAGAGTTCGCATGTTATGCAATCTGTCCGCTAACTTCACAATGATAACACGGACCTTAAAAGATACGAGCATAGTCAGGGAACAGCTCTAACCATTGAATTTGAAGTTATAATGAAGAAATGTACACTAATAGTCACCTCTTCAGTCATGGCAAGAAACATCTGTCGCAAGTCATCAGCCTTTACATCTTGCACAGAATTGTTCTCATTCTTACACTTCAGTTTTCCAAGTTTGGAGACCTGCAAGGTGGTTGGAATCAGGATTCCATTTATAAAAAGTTCAAAACTTAAAGAGTTTACATAGAATATATACAACAGGTACTCTTCTGGGATAAAGTCCAGTGCTGGTTTAATCCGCCCCTTGTTGATTCATTAACAATGTAATAAGTAAATGGTAACTTCAGAAAAGTTTCTATAATAAGTTCTATAATGTGTCATGTAACAGTTGACGATCAAAACAAAGATATAAAATTATATATCTAGGGAGTAGCTTATAATAAACAAATATACCAAACTAGCAAGAAATTATAAGGTAACTTAGAAGAAAATCATATAGCTGGAAGAAGGAAAGAAGATGAACTTTTGTGGGAGATCAGAATGAGAAAGACCTAAGGTTGTAATTAATATATTAAAATGGAACTCAGTGGCCCCATACAAATTTATGAATGAACCTGTTATATAATAGTCTAATCTTAAGTCTTCATAATTAAAGTTTTGTTCTAAATGCACACAATCAATATTTCAATTGGTTTTCGAGGTTAGACGATTAAAGCATATAAAAATCGTTTTCCATATAAAATAATCATTTTAATATCACCTCGGTCTTTTATTTACCTAAATTCTGGGTTCTAAATATACAATACAAGGAGCTAGTAGGAGAGAATAAATGTTTCAAGTCATTATACAATTTCTGCCATATGATAATTGAGCTGCCAAAGAACATAATATACCAATGTGTATAAAGCACCTTAGTCTCTCCTTCTACAATGTGGCGGACAACAGGCCCAAATTCTTTTTCTATTCTTTCAAAAGTTACAACATTTGTATCCTCGACGGTATCATGCAGCAATCCTGCAGCAATCGACTCCCAATCCAATCCCTACAGAAAATACTTGTACATGAGAGTCTTAGATTCAACTGAATTAAGAAGAGTATTAGTTTTAAGCATAAATTGGAACTCACAAGTTCGCCTAAAATCCGAGCAACTTCAACAGGATGAATGATGAAGGGCTCGCCACTGCGACGTTTCTGCCCATCATGAGCCTGAAAAGCAAGCTGTTCACAGAGAAAATCTATGTTTCAAAGTGCTGAAAGTGTATACGTTAGAAACTGATGGACTCAGGCTCTTCTAATCTGAAAACTCACCTTAAGAGCACAGTGGACCAAATCCAATTCTTGTGGTGAAAGGTATGATACAGTGGGCTTGAGATCCTACAGGAACCAAACCAATCATAATTTAATCCAACGAGCATGACAGCAAAAGCCTTCCCTTGTTTTCAAAGGGATGCTTGTAGTAGAGGCTCATCTTCAACTTTACCTCCCACAGACTTTCTGGAGAAATTTCTTCCGAGACGCTTGAGGAAGGACATGAAGAGCAGCATGATTCCCATCTTCTATCAAATTCATGAACCAATTTTGCTCGTAAGAGTCTCTTGTAAATGGGAGATTCACCAGATTCACTTGCACAAATTCTGTTCACTTTGAAGGCCTCGTGTTTCTGACACTAAAATTAAAGCAACAAGAAAATTACCCAAAGAATTTTTTAGGTGAAGCTTCAAACTTGTAATATATTAGAACATGATCATTGCATAAGGAAGATGACCGGTATCATGAATGCAAGCACTGTATTAAGTTTTGGGAAGACAGAAGCAATTCTAATTGTAATGTAATAAACATACAACAGCGAATAATAAGGATGCTAAGCAGAAGATAGAAGAGCTTCTCCAACTAAATCTTGTGATAGATAATTAATACAGAGAAGGAAGTCAGAACTCCACAAAGCCAACCGTCCTAACTAGTTCAATGACCATCAAGATTCACACTCTCTTAATTCTGTCAAGCTGAGGATAACATGGACATCAGACAGAGAAGGATTACACATGAATGTAAGAGACAAGATTTATAATTGGTAGTATTCAGAAGTAGACTTGTCCGGAGCATGTGAAGGGTACATCATAAGAGAATCTCTTTTATTGCAATCTAAATGTCAAGAATTTAACTACACATAGTCATAGTTTCTAGGAGTTGGCATCAGTCTCTATCAAATAAACATGACCACACAAAAATTCAGATTTCCTGAGCTGCTTAAACATACGACAACAATTCCTTATCAGTTTTCCTTTCAACTGCCAATCTAAGAAAATAATTCCGCACATGATTGAAGAATTCAACCAAAAGCAGGAATGAATTGTGGTCCATGGCAAGTGAATAACTTACAAATTTCAAGTGATTCCTTCTGCTCTGGGTGCAAATCAATGATGAGCAAACCGGAGGGTGCGCTGTGCTAGCAAGAAATCCAGTCAATACTCTTGGAGCTTTCCAGGCACAAGACAGCACGCTACAGTCATATCTAGCACTTGTATCTCCTTTAGGGAAATGACACAAGTTGACGCATTCCACCGATACTGCCGAATCGACAAAATCAAGACAAGAGACTAACTCAGCTTAGCTAATTTCAATCGCTAAGCAACTTGCACAAACGATGAAGAGCAAGGTACTCGTCACACTAAAATGGATAACAAAAACCAGTTCATTCACCAGCCACTAATTCATCCAATCATTCTATCCAAACAGGGCTTAGAACACACCAACGGAAACGGATTCCTTCGAATACTGATGAATCTCCTCAATGAACAGAGAGTTACCGGACATGGAAGAAGAGGAGGCCATTACTACGCAGGAGCATCGGAGCGGAGCAATCTCATTGGTAGATTACGGCAGGAGGCAAAATTAAGACACGCGCCAGAGGGACTCCAGCTACAGCGCCAGTTCAACAGCTCAGTGATTCGAGTTTCCCGCCGGAGATTCGAGGGTTTACGAAGGGAGGCGTTGATAGAGCGAGGGAAGATCACGAAGTTACAGAGACGAGGGAGAGATGAGGGAGAAGTGGAAGAGATAATCTAGAGAGAGAGAGAGAGAGAATAGTTGTTGATGGTTTAGTTGTTTGCTGCTCACAGCCCAGCGTTGGCCACACAAAATGAATGTCGTTTGATAAAACGAATTTTTCCCCCTATGCCTCCAGTCCTCTTCTTTTTTTTGCTTCTCTTGGGTTTTCCTCCTTGGTTTTCCTTTGCATTTAATGGGTGTGTTCTTTTTCGGTTGATTAGGAATTATGTCATCGAACCGATTTATATTTTTCTTATAAAAAAAAATGATTTATATTTTCGAATTGGTAAAGAGTGAACATTAGTTGGTTGAACCTACGGATAATTACAAATTCACCTACAGATCACAATTCAATATGGTGTGGGTGTAGTGGCGGAGGTAGGTTATATCGATGAGGAGTTATAGTCCCATCAACTTTAAAACATAGGTAAATCATTAATCTAGGATCCACCCAACTTTTTAACCTCAAAATCGTGAATCTCTAACTTATAACTTTACGTAAAATGAAACCCTCAAATCACAAAAAAAATTGTATAATTTGCAAAGTATAATTTGTTTCAAAGGCTGAAATGTATATAATATGTCCATTGCCTTCTACGATTTCTTGTTATTCGGAGTGTGATTTTGACTTAAGGACTTGGATGATCTATTCGACTTAGATGATCTATTCAGTTCAGTGAGGTTGGGTTCAAGTCATCACTTTTTAACTTGCTAATTATTAGACTTAGATTATATTTATTAATCGAATAATTTTGTGTCTGAACAAGTACCACTGTACCAGTGGTAATATTGTGATTTATATGATTTATGAATTAAGGTGTTTAATTTGGATATTTCTGTCTTAAAACAGTTTGAATTATGCGAAATCCCTCGAGCTCCGTAGCGCTGTGGCTCTGAAATCCTAACAGACTTTCTTACAGACATAGTGATAGCTTATATATTATCCAATAAGGATATCTCAGCTTCTTCTGCATTTTTTTTTCCTGGTAAAATATCTCAGCTTTTAACCACATACACGACTATCCAATGATATACACAAGATCAAGGATTAGGACACAAAATTTGAAGCCCCTCATGCTCCATTCATTCGCCGTCCAAATCCGTGCTGGTAGCATAGCATTCGTGTATCTCGACGAGATCTCTCTCACCTACAAACTTTACAGATCACATTCACGGGTCGAGTGAAGTTGCTCAGCGCTTGTATTTGAACTCGACTTGGACAACGTATCGCATCTTGATTTGATCCACGTTGTAGACTATGTACTCATTGTACATGAGAGAACCCTGCAACAACAAACAAGTAGCCAGATACAGATGGATCATTGAGCAGCTTATTCAGATCATCATATTTGTGTTAACATCTCAGCTGCAGAAGAGAATTATAGCGTCATAGTCATGTGCATTGTATACGTATATGTATGAGTGCGTGGTAACAATCTCTAGCACCTTTCGCCCTTCTTGCTTTTTCGGTTTTCCAAGGGGGACGACTACACCATCTTCGAGTGCCCTTGCTTCTGAGAGATCTGGCGCTGTTTCACCCACACCCTTCGTGCTGCAATGAGTACATACATACTTAACTTCATACATTGTTGTCGCAAGTAGACAAACTGCAACTTGATGGAGAACATTGAACAAGTTGGGTCTTACACAGGAATCAAAACTATCAACACATGGATCATCGCATTTCTACCTATGATGCAGATCAACACATGAAATATAACTTCTGAACTTTTTGTAGCAAACCAGGAACGATGTGATGCAGATCAAGAGGTAAATTTAGAGAACCAATGGGGTGCCTTGTTCAACCATGCCATGAGCAGTTCCACAATGTTTACTTTGATTATAAAAAAAAAAAAAAAGAGCTAAAATACAGCCATTTAGAAGTTTCAGAAAGGACAAATATCAAGGCATACCTTAGCTTTCCAGGAGGCAACTTATCAGCATCATACTTGGCATTTGAAAGCTCGACCATATCACCCAGTGCAACCTGATTATGTCATGGTTCAGGAATAATATACATGAACATCTCAACTGCAGCAGATAAGTCCATTACCTTCTGCTGCAATGCTTAACTTGAACTATGTAAATTGGAAACAACACACGTAAACATGCTCATCACAAATCCGTGACTCGTGCAACAAACTAGCATATAAATTATTAAAAAGGCTCCAAAAGTTATTCGGCAACGCCTCTTTTTCTTCCTTGTGGTCTACATCTGACCATATCCTTAAGGGTGTCTCTAGGAACAACTAGTTGTATTTACCTCACATAGAAGTAGGACACCAGATGAAGCTGCGCGACTTGCGTAGCAATAATTTGCGCTTTTGGAGAACATATCAGCAAAATAGACACCCTTGCCAAACATATAACCCGTTACAGGAGCTTCAGGAGGAGCAATACGCAAGCCTGCCGAAATCACAATTTCAGTTACACAGTTCACAGCTAGAGTACCTGCAACAACCCATCAAATGAGGCAACAGAAGAAAATCAATATGTACAACCTTGAGATAGGATGCCAGTCCAGTTCGTAAGGCGGGAACCATGCCACAATAGCATCCTGTTTTCCATGCTGGAGAACTGGTCAAAGGAATTAACAATGTGTTTTAACTACTGACTTGCTTAACAGCATTGAACAACTTGAAAATTATGCCAACAAAGAATAACCATGTCTAACCTTTCTGAAACGCTCTGCATCACCCTCTCGTGAGACCTTGAGTATCTGAACAATGTCAACTGTGTACTGCGAATGTGTTTTTGCATGAGTATTACTCATATAAGTTGCGACCTATCAATCGGAAAAAATATGTTAAGAGAAGTCCATGCGCTCTTCTATCAACAGAAATTGTAAAGCCAAGATGTCTTTCAGCATATTATATTCATGGTACGCAAGTTCAAGTTTCTGAGTAGTCTTGATGACTGCTCCAGACGGCAGAGGAGATAAAATCCAAGTAACTAGTCCAGTTTGCGGCATTTACCCAACCGACAAACAACAAGAAACAAAAATAAATAAATAAATGTCGAGTATTCATTCTATACTGCTCATCAAGAAAAGTACCAAAGAGAACTCCTTGGAATCAACTTCGATAGGTGTCAATTCACAGTGCAGACGCTGGTAGCAAGAATACAAGGGATCGTCCTGCAAGAGCAACAGCAACATATATTACCCATACAGTGTACCATACCCAAATGGCCATGTACTAAACCTGTAGTTGCAGAAGTTGAAAATATAAAGCCCTAAATGAAGCTATAACTAACGTGACAAGATGACTGAATGGCACTAAATTTCATATCAGGATTGTATGTGTAATGACTTGCTGTTCCATCTAAAGCTAATTAAAATGGAATTGTATATGGCATAAAACTTTCTTCCAGACATTTCCATAAAAAAATTGAACTTAGGACGAAGACCAGAACATGATACCTCCATCCCTGTTTGACCCTGCAACAACTTAGTTGCAACCTCAATTTCGCCCAATGCTTCAACCTTCAAAATGAATGACAACCATGTCAAGTTTCGAGTCATGGTAACAAAACAATAAATGTCCATATCCCAACAGACATTATCTAGAAGGCAATAAAAAAATGTTACAGCAAATTTAAGACTTAGCAGGAGTCAAGTCCAGCTAGAAACAATTACCATCTCCAGCTTCCGCTTTAACTTCTGAGGATTATCAATAACAAACTCACCTGCCATAATCATGTTGCCACATCAGAACACAATTTTAGAAGGAAAAAGGAAGGTGTAATTCACATCTTTATCTCGGAAGTTGTAAGTCTCCTATTGTTTGTGTTTATTTGTATGTGTGTGGAAGAGAGAGAGAGAGAGCTCACGCATTTTTTTGAATCCAAAATCATGAGGAATAACGGTGTAAAATTCCCTGAAAATTATTTTATGGATACTAACGTTAGCCAATGAATATTCTGTAGCTAAGAAGGAGAAAACAGGCAACAGGAAAGTAGATCCAGATGAGAAAAATTTGAAGACATTCTTACCCGCTTAATTGCTCCAGTGTAGACCTGTCAGCTGTAACAATTACGTCTGCAATTCTTTTTAAGACTTCATAGCCCTAGAAACACCAAAGCACTGTTAGGTGTCTGAGAAATGTGAAGAAAACTGCAAGGTCCGTACATTACCATTAAGTCATGAAATCACATCTAGAACTTTGGCACTTATACAATTTACAAGTAGTAATGCCACTGATAAAGACTTACCTAAATGAGTTATTTTGGGAGCAATATGCATTATGTTATTTCTGCTTTAGATCATACAACAGAACAATATACTAAAACTAAGGTGACCGGCTTTAGATATTTAAAACCATTCTTTCCCTAGGAAATCAGAAAATGTATTTTAAGGAACTGAACTGTCACTAAGACTAATACACATATTCTTTTACTTAAGAATAATACACATATTCTTTAAAATCTCATCCTAAGCAGGCGAAGCAAGTTCCTAATCGAACATAAAGAGATGTCCCACCGAGTAGCTCGTACTTATAAAAGTTATTTTTCCTTTAAATCATTAATATGGAACAGGATTCTGAAATAAATTCTTAAGTAAAAGAAAATGATAAATTTCCATTTTACTTTTCTGTTGTGAACAACCCAGAATTAAATTGGATTGATGCTTGCCAAATGAAATAACAGATATCCGTGAAGCACTAATGGCATACCTTCAATATTGTTGTCTTGCTTAGCTTACCAAGAGGCAATTTATTAGCATTGTATCCTGGAAAGTAACGAATAATAGGAGCAGGATTAAAAGGACAATTGCTGAAACACAAACCCGATAACATAGGCCCAGCACCAGTATAAAAGAATGCAAGATACGAAACAGATAATTTCCGGGAACGAAATAACATATTGCAAGGTAAAAGGAAATAACTATATAGACAACCTATTTCCATCATCTGCTGTGCCATCATGCTAGTGTTGCAGATGAGCGAGATAAACTTAGCAATGCGTAGGTCAAGCCGTGTTTCCTGAGGCTGTTTTCCAGCAGAAGTTGCCATAACCTACCAATAAATGTAGACTTAGAAGTTAGAAGCACGACACAATTGAAATTATCTAGAAGTTTGGTGTACTACACAAACTGGACAGACATCCTCATTGTCAAAGCATTTGAGGTCCTTTCAGGCTTAGATTCAGCGCTTGTCTCACAGAGAGGAACTTACTACTGCTTCTTTATCTTGTTTCCCGTAATCCATCTCCAGCCAGGTATAGCACTTCGGATGGCATTGGAAATCTTTTCGGTCAGACCAATAGTTATTCGTCTTGGCATAAAACTTCTGTTCAAACTCATCAATGGCAGACTCTCGTGAAGTGTAGGGCCCAAATACTTTATCTTGACCTTTAATCCCAACTCTGCCCCATCTATTATATACCATGTATCTTCCACCATCATCAGACTCTGCAAATAGGTTATACATTTCTTTAAATGAAACTGAGAAACAGCGTGGCATATGTAAAATGAGTCTGATGAACTCCATGTCCATATCTCCTAAATGTAACCAAGCAAATCCAAATCTTTTCGCACACCAGAAAAAAATCACGTTTCACTGCCATGTTCAACTCCCATAAAAGCTTGATGATGATCATCCCAATAAAGAAGTGAAATTGGCAGCATACCTAAGAGTTGAATGACGTAAAACTTGTTGTTGTTATTCCCAACATTTGTCTGATTCAATGTGGCATCATATACGTCATCACCCTACACATGACAACCAAACTAAATGAAGGGTTACCAGCTGAGTTCTCAGCCAATGGACCAAAGAAGTGATCAAACCCATCGATACTATCATCTGTTAGTAATTCAGTGCGGAATAAGATCAGTTTGTCGAGTTGAAGCATCCCTGAGAACTGAGAAACTTACCAATTGGAGAACGTGAAAGTGTGACTTGATCTGATCCGGGAGATACTCATCGAGTACGGCAGCCCCTTTCTTAGTTGCAGTCACAATTTTCTCCTGGCCAATCACTTCTTCTCTACCTGGCATATGGCAGACTAGAATCAACTAGCTGAAACTGAGTTCCAGGTTTCAGAAACCGAGTTCTAACGGTCATTCAACCAAACGATTCTAGCAAAAACAATGAGATCATTTGATACGACCTTCAAGAGCATCCACAGGATCGCTCCCGTCTGCTAAACCTTCCGAAAGCCTCTCCAGAAGTTCTTTCTTAGTACCCTCCGTGGACAAGCCACGGAGCTTCGCTTCATCGCGCAATTGCTTGACATTCATCTGCCGGAACTTCTCGATGGCTTGGATTTTCGCAGGTCCATCACAATCCTCGTCGCCGGATACCCTCGTTCGTTTTCCTTCACTGCGAACTGCGGCCGAATTCCCTGATTGCTGGCTCTCTTGTTCCAAGGCTGATTCAAGCCTCCGCGCCTGTCAAAAGAAACTCGCCATTTTCACCAAAGTCTGGTGGCAGGAAGAAACAAAAAAAAAAAAGGAGTTGTAAGAATGAGGTTTGCCAGCAAGGGTTTCGTGCCGGCGGGACTGAGCCCGCGCTTGAGGAGTTCGGCCCGAAGCTCGTCGACTTTAAGCTTGTTCGCCATGACCGCGTTCGAGTTGGAAATCAGTGGGAGTGAGTGAGTGAGGTGGGATGAGTTCTTGGAGAATTGAATTTGGCCTTGTGCTGCGGAGGTGGAGAGATTTTAAAAGTGGGAACTCCAGGACTGTTGCGCGAGCGGGAGGCCGCCGTTTCGAGCAAGTAACTTGGAACGTCCAGAGGAAGTTTTTTTTTTTTTTTTTTTGTGAAAAACGTCCTGAGGAAGCTTTGAGACACACAACGAGACCTCCACGGCTCCACGTACGCTGGAAGTTTGGCAAAGTATCGGGATATAGCGAATATTATATCAATTTATTATTATTTGATAATACGGATTGAATTTTTTTTTATGAATTGAAATTGATTTTCGCATGTTATTCCGTATTTGAACCATGGTCCATGAAACCGTACCGGAGACCGTATCGGGAAAGTCAGCGGTAGGGTATTTTATGGTAAAACTGTGGTTTAACCGTAGTTCAACTGTTATACCGGTAAATGTCGCATATCGGTTTAGCCTCCGATACTGGTATTTCGTGGTTGAACCGCCGGTACGGTACGGTTATGAGTTTGAGAGGGGTGTTATTCGGGATTTAAGAATTGATATTGATGGGCTTTTTTTTGTGGGGTTTTGTAGCTTAAAAGAAGAAATGATTTAGTAACGAAAAACAATCACATTGCAACAGACACATTTTAACGGTTATAAAAAATGGTCACATTTTAGCAGTCATATAAGGTTGATAATGTTGTTGAAAAATGTCCATCGTGGTGCTCACTCATACGAACATATTCATCAAGTCGATCAGCGAAAGTATCATATGATAGCATGCACATCGCATCAGTGAGCTTATGCTCTGATGATAGTGATACTTGACCAAGGGCATCTGGCATCACCATGTGCACAAATGAGGGGGCAAACCTCACAATGTTGCCCATGATGCGGTGGAATAACCTCTATTGCATCTTATAGCCTTTCTGAATATGCGAGTATTGTATACTCGATTTGGGTCGAAGTAAACCCTCATAAGACATTGGTTACATTCGACTATTTCACAATCAATATGAATACAAGCTAATGTTAGACGTCGTCTTGATAAACCTTCTGCTAGCCTCCGACCGATTAAATTCCAACGTAGGTGGTGAAACATTTCTTACTTTTCAATTTCATCGTCTCAGAGACGATGAGCTATGAGAAACTCATGATGAATGTGTTTGTATTAGAAATGGGGAGAAGTTTCATACGAGTGTAATGAGATGATGGCTGATGACAAATTGTCATTTAGAAAGCCATATGCTACACAAAATGACAAAAGATGATCATAAAGTAAGGTCCACAAAAAAACTATCATAAAATTTTGTTCCAAAGTAACTGTACTAAATTAAGCGAACAATTTTCGAGGGAAATTTTGTCTCGAAATTTATAAAAGTAACATAAAAAAGTTTGTTTTAAAAAATAGTAACAAACTATAAAAAAGGCAAATCTTTGTTCACATGGAACTGTGGGATGACAGTGATGGTTTGAGCCCAAAATAAAGAAAGGCTTACAAAACAAAATTTCTTAAAGGGGTTATTGAAATTTGGTCACATGGAAGGAAGTTTAGAATGGTTAAAGAATTTTCTCATTTCAACTTAATATATTGTGTAGATGGAGATCTTTCAACAACACAATGGATCTAATTGAAAAGAGTCTAATAGAAAGAAACACTTGCATAGTTGCATTCAAAGCTTCAGAGTGTTAAAGAAATTAACGAACAAGACAAACAACGACAAGAGATGAATGGTGGGAGGGAGAGACGCAAAAAAAAGTCGGATGAGGGTTTTCTTATTTATATAGCTCTTAGTACAACAATGCTCTATTTACAGGCACACTTCAATAACTCCAACAATTTTTACCATCAATATACATTAATGTAAGATAAGAATCCGAGAAAGATAAATTCAAATATAGGTTGAATGGTTACTAGTAAAATCCAATTGTGCATCTAACTTTATTTTATAAACATTGTGCATCTAACTTGATCATCGACAATCAATATTTTGATAAGAAATAGGTAACTATGGCCTTTGGAAATGATCGGGATTCATTCCCATCAATCCGGAAACTGAAAATGCTTTGTTACCTGTATGATATAAATGAAAGCACTCAGTCTAATGACAAAAAAAAAAGGGACAGCACTCAGTCTTTAGAGCTCCTCAAATCCTTCTTCATCAGCTCCCTCCTCAACCCTTTGAAACTCTCTTCTCCAAGTTTCCATCTGGGAAACCAACAAGTGTTGAAAAGATGGTAAGAATAAGAAAGAGATTACATAAATGAACAACCATCTTTAAAAATAAAAATAAAAAATCCATGGCCAGCAGATGCATTCCCGAAGCATATGTTCGAAGGGAAGAGTATGTAAATATTAAAAGTCCTCAAACATTTAACTGCGACAGGTAAACCAAAGCATCACTGGGCTTCCACACCTGATCATCAGAAAACCTCAACTGTTCTGCAACGAACAGAATGTTGCTGTGGCTTTCTGGAGCTATTTCTTTGCCCAAACTATTAGCAACTTCATCATAGCTAATCGTGTCTACTTTGAAGCCATTACCCATGAAAAGCTTGTTAATCCACTTCTCTGCACTGGGCTGCACAAGGGGAATATTTCGTACTAGTAAGTACAAGCAAGCATAAGTTTAAAAGCTTAAACAATAGATGAAATTAAACAAAGGGGAAAAGTTTGGCCAAATGATAAGACACGCACCTGGGAACCGATATCTGTTTCTGCCAACCATGCTGGCAGTTCACCAAGGAACAAAGTACCCTTCGTGGCCAGACAACTGATGGTGAACAAGATTTGTTCAAAGCTAGCCAGAGTCGTAATTGGAATTCCCTGCATTATATGTGAAAACATTTCACCCTCGTTTAAGTACACGAAAACTTATGGTGAACTATATTTAGCCACTCAAATCACCTGCAAGGCCCATATACTGTGCGTGTTTGCTTTGAAGCCCCTAGCACGCAGGGCCTTTTCGAAATCAGGGGACTCCATCGGTACATGAACATGCAAGCACCTTCTTGAAGTTTTAGCTCCAACACCTAAATGTCTTCAAACGATACCATCAAGATAGGCGTTTTATATATAAATCAAAGTGGTAGCATAAATGAGAGGAAGTCAAATTGTGTTTGTCTTTGCATGATTCAAACTTGTGGATGGGACCTAAAATCTATCTAATAACAATCTGCCGCGACTGGATCCCACTACTAGTATGAGAATAAAAATGTTTGACATGCTAAGACTTGAGAATTTCAAATGATCAATCTCATATCATCACAAGGATAAGGATTACAATGAAAAAGAATCATAAAATATTGGAATCGTTAAAGTCTGGCACACCTCGGAGCTTGTGGGATGATATGTTAGATACCCTTTCCGGGGATATGTCAAATATCATAGTGGAAGAAGGCCAGTTTAGCCTGTAAGGTCGAGTGCACATTCCATCTGTTAATAGAACAACCTGCAGGAAGTAAAAACGTAAGTACCCTTTACAGCTGTGAAGTTAATTAGAAGCAAAATTGATACCTGTTTAAGTCCATCGATACTATGCACATTTTGGAGCAACTTATCATCAATGAATTTGGCAGCAACACAATAAGGATGTGGGTGCTTCTTCAAAACCATATGCATGTCAGGGTCAACAAAGCAACCAGCAAATGGATCAACCAGTAAAGGCTCTGCATATGCAATCAGCAGTACCACACTTAGATGAAGCCTTCCCGGTTAAAGGATTGAATGCAGCTAAAGGACCATATATAGCACAAACCTAACAGAGATTAAATAAAGTAGTTAACTTTTGCATAGGAAAACAATTAATTCAGTGAGAAGGAGCAAGTGAAAAGTGATTTGTGTATTCCCCCATGCGAAGGTGATGTGATAAACTTTGCGTCATACTGGATGCCAATGGCTTAACAAACAATCCAGCCCAAACAATCTCCTAACCTTACTGCGAGTGCTAAAACTCAGAATACATTGTACATAAAACGTGCACTCTATCCGGAACAAAGCAAGAACAACATCAAACCGAACTTTGGTAGATGGTTTCCCCAACTCTCGCATAAACTCGAATTACTTCTCAGCTGATCGATGAAATGCCTGAAAGGAATTTAACTGAAATGAAGAGATGAGGAATTTACCTGCTCTACTAGTCTCCTGAAAACGAAGCGAAGCTGCATTGACGGCGGATTCAAACCACGGGTCATTCTCGGAACTGAGTTTGGCTCTCAACTCGCGGCAGCGATGCCGTTTCTGCTTGGGAGCAGAAAATGGCGCCATGGAAGCGGGACTTGAGAGAACGGAGGCCAACAGACACTCCATGTATGAAAAGGCTGCTATCGGAAATCAAATCCCTGCCTGCCGACTGAGCTGCCTATAGAGATTAGGTAGCAATCAATCGCGCCAACCAACCATTCATCATCGTTGTTGGTGCTGTGAAGGTGAAGTCCTCTTCTTCCCGCCGTTCGTCATTCTACCCGCTGGCGCTGGAGTCCGAAACCCGTTAAGATTTTTGGTTTTGAGCTGAAGGGGTAGAACTGTAGAAGAACCATGCTCGACTCATATTGTCCTTTTAAATATTTATCATTTGGTTTAGCCCAGTCGAGCAAGTGGATTGAAGATTAATAATATGACTTGTTTAGCTCGCTTTAGTCTGAAAAATTCATTATATTGTTTATACATTCATAAATTAATATCAAATCTCGTCTAATATATGAGCAGTAACATATAAAAATTACACCTAATGTAGTCAAAATCGCGCTTTAAAACTCAAAAACTGGTGATTTTACGTTTCTAGGTCACAAAAACGCTTCTACCCAAAATCTAAGTTTTTATAACTTACGTAGTTAAAAACTGCGCTTTAAAACTTAAAAACTTACGATTTTATGCTTCTGGATCACCAAAACGTTTCTACTTCGAAACTCGCTTTTGACTACATTATTTACACCAAAATAATATGTTGTACTTGGATTCAACATATAGTGAAAATTCACACACAATTATACAATATCAATATTCAAATGTTCAACTTAGAATTCTAAAAATATAGTTAGGCGAAGAGGAAAATCAAAAAGTAGAGGCATTTCACAAACCAAATGGAAAAATGATACCGTGTGACCTTTAACCAGGCAAAGCAATGGGTCCACTAGACGGGTGTGTGCGGCTCACTTTTTTCAAGGGGTCAGGGTTTAAATGGTCAATCGGTGGGTCAACCCGCGGGTTGACGACCTCTATTTAATCTCTGAATCATTGTTGCGGGCAGAACCAAAACAGATACTGGTTACAAACTACCTAGAACCGCTCTGGTATAACCAACATGATTGATTTTCGATATTTAAATAAAATTAGGTGAATTTAATTAACAAAAAAATTAATTTGTTTCTCGAATTTGAGAGTTAAATGTTGATGTTATTTGTTGGATTAAGTATGAATGTTTAGATATTTATGTTATTTGTTGGATGTTCACATTAAATGTTGTATTTAAATATGAGCATTTTTCATTTTACTTTGAATGTTGTATTTTACTTAAATATGGATATAGATTTTAGAGAGATTATCTTCAAATATGTTATATATGTGCCTAAATTCATTTATTGTTAAGCTTGCTGGACCAGCGATCGGGTAAAGGGAAATATGCCCATTAATCACTTTGCCCCAGAAGCGCATGACAACAGACAGAGCAATCATCCAAATGAGTACAAAAGAGTGCAAACTTGCATCATGCGCCTGGAATTCCTAAGGAGGCTAACAGATGGTTGAGGCACATAGTCGTTCGAAAAGTATGAAGCATTAATCACGGTGGTAAGATACGACAGATGAAGGGGAAACTTGCCAGAAACACTTCGAGTGTGAATATGGACAGATAATAGAATTTAACAGGGTTATACTCTCTTTAGAAAGATCTCTGACTTGATCGTTGGATACCTAACAGGCTCAAAAAGCCTCATGCGTCTCTTTGTGTAGGCTTGTGTGCCCCCAAAGTTCCTCGTGGTTCTAGAGCCAAAGAAAGGAAGCTGGAATCGGAGTTTAGTGTTAAAAATCCGTTAAATGTTGTATTCATATAGGAAAAATTGTAAGTTTGGTCACTGCTAAATTTTTTCACATTTGCCTCTAATTTTTTTTATTCCATTCGTGGTTAGTTTACTTTAATAGTTCAAGTTTGGTCGCTGGTTATTACATTATGTCAGACTTTGTTAGCAACGTATTTTTTTTTTGCTGACATGGCTAGCCGAAATCAAAATGTCTAGTCACCCAGTTAAAAAAAATAAATAAATCGGCCCGTCACATCATAAGAACCCACCATGTCATTTTGTTTAGAGGCCGAAAATCAATCATGTC
Source organism: Linum trigynum (assembly GCA_964030455.1). Taxonomy (NCBI): domain Eukaryota; kingdom Viridiplantae; phylum Streptophyta; class Magnoliopsida; order Malpighiales; family Linaceae; genus Linum; species Linum trigynum. Next base: position 357,989 of record OZ034820.1, read on the forward strand.
GGTCGTACTTGTGATAGTCCACCCAATTTTATTATCGGTACTAGTTATACCATATTCAACCGAGCGGCATTCCACCGGTGTGAGTGACGAGCATGACCAAGGTTGTCAAACCGGATTAAACTATCAAGGCGATTTGATAAGTGATTTGAAGTTTAATGATAAGATCGGGTTCAACCATTTCAAGTTGGTTTTAACATAAAGTCAAATAAATTATGCATATATTTGACATATTTCAAAACAAACTCACTAATATGCATTCATATATTGCCAAATTATAATATGTATTATAAATTTATCAATTCTCATCTCCAAATCTAGTTTTGACTGGTTATACCGTCATGATTTGTCTAATCCGATTTTGATTGTTCCCATAACCCTACAATCAGAATGTACTCTGACTGTTAAATTGTCTAGTTCTTGTTCAACCTGATTCAACCGGCCGACCGGATATTGGTTTGACAACCTTGAGCATGACGCCAGCTCTACCAAACATATCTCCAAAACACCCCGCATCAACCCAAACCCCTAATGGCCATGGGGTTGGTGGTAGTCGTTGTGGACAAGCGGGGTAGACCAACAGAAATGAAAAATCCACACCACTGGTTCATTAGCCGAAGGGGAGGGAGGTCCAAGTCCAACACTCCATATTTTTGTCTAACCTTTCCTTCCTTGGCTCGTATCGTAGACTCTTTAGTCATCGTCTCAATATCATCAGCTACTCCAGCTTATCCTCGACCTCACCAACCAGCTCCAATGGATCCCAATCGCCAAATCCTCCAAGATCCAGTCCCCAAGTCTTCTCCCCCAGAAGAAGAACACCCAAATGAGCTCGCCATTGCTCATCAGTCACAGTGCTCTTCCACCTCCCACTCCGCCGCCGCAGCAGCATCGCCATTCGCCGCCGCGTCTCTCTCCATCTCACTCTCCACAATCCTCCCGACCCACTTCTTCACCCCGACCAGAATTCAGACGCTCTTCGCCGCTGCTTCTCCTAGCAAGGTCAAAATCCCAACCCAGGCCGCTTCCCTTTCCCACCTCTCCATTTCCTCTTCCTCCCCGGCGGCCGCAGCTGGGCTCTCCTTCAAATCCACCATCTCCGCCAACCCTCTCCACAGCACGCTCTCCCTGGGGCCCCGCCGCCCTTCCGACCCTTCCAATTCCGCCGCACTCCGCCGCGCTGCCGTCGTCTGGTTCCGCAACGACCTCCGCGTCCACGACAACGAGTCCCTCAACTCCGCACACAATGAATCCCTCTCCATCTTGCCCGTCTACTGTTTCGACCCACGTGAGTACGGGAAATCCTCATCTGGGTTCGATAAGACGGGGCCGTACCGAGCCACTTTCGTGATCGAATCGGTTTCCGACCTCAGGAAGAACCTCCGGGCCAGAGGGTCGGATCTCGTCGTGCGGGTTGGGCGGCCGGAGACTGTGTTGGCCGAATTGGCCAAAGCTGTCGGAGCCGATGCTGTGTACGCGCATAGAGAGGTGTCTCATGATGAAGTTAAGGCGGAGGACAAGATTGAAGCTGCGATGAAGGAGGAAGGATTGGAGGTGAAGTACTTCTGGGGAAGTACTCTGTACCATTTGGATGATTTGCCCTTCAAGCTGGAGGAGATGCCTTCTAATTATGGCGGGTTTAGGGAGAAAGTTCAGGGGTTGGATGTGAGGAAGACGATTGCTGCGTTGGATCAACTCAAGGGTATTCCATCCTCTGGAGATGTGGAGCCTGGGGAGATCCCCACATTGTTGGATTTGGGTCTCAGCAGCCCCACTCAGGTTTGAGTGTTCCTTTTTGTTCTACTTATATGGTTTTCCTGTTGTACGATTCCCTCTAGTTATCCATTAGTTTGAGATGGTGGTGTTCTGTCTTCTGCTGTGGTGCCAAATTCTGTTGGTATGAGTTGGATGATACGAAAAAGTGAAGCCAATTGCCATTTTTACATACTAGAAGATGTGTCTCTGAAATTCAATGTTGAAGTCCTGTGAAACCCACTTGTCTTGACCTAAATGTTTAGACATCCACAGTTAAAATCCGATGGGAATTTGATTTCTGTCTTATGCATAGAGATTGAAGTCTTTTTAGTTTTTAGCTATCTGATTACTAAATACTAGCATCAAGTCAAGTCCTGTTGTTCTGGATGGATATACCTCTTTTTTCGCTGCGCACATGGAAAGGAAGTCTTATTCGCTGGTTGAACTCGAAGTCTATGTGTTGATCAGACGCCAATCTGTAAAACCTTTAATCAATCTCAATGCAGGATGGAAAGCCAGCAGCATATGCTTCTATGGTGGGAGGGGAGACTGAAGCACTGCAAAGGCTGCAGAAATTTGCAGTGGAGTGTCGAGCACAACCACCCAAGGGAACCAATGGCAACCACAACAGCATATACGGTGCAAACTTTTCATGCAAAATATCTCCATGGTTAACCATGGGATGCATCTCTCCTCGTTCCATGTTTGATGAGCTCAAGAAAACTGGTAGCAGGTGCGATCGTCGAAAGTCTTCCGTTTTCTCTCTCATCGTTCCATAACTTCTGCAAGATTTCAGTTTCTTCACTTGCTAATGGTATAAAATAATGAACTTGATAGAATGATATCTGCCTCGAGCAAAAAAGATGATGGAAGTGGCAACCCATCAGGAGACACTGGAATGAACTGGTTGATGTTTGAGTTGCTGTGGAGGGATTTCTTCAGGTAACTTGTTAGCATTTAGGATACACATTATTGTTTTCCTTTTTGGATCATTCTATAAGAATTTATAAACTGACCCCTTGTTGATTGTATTCTGTTTTCTTTATTACCCTGTAAAGATTCATAACGAAGAAGTACAGCGCAACAAAGAAGCAGATTGATGGAGCTCCTGTCACGGCTTGTTCAGGTGCTGCTGTTGCATAGGAAGAAAAATTCATGGATTTGATTCCTCTGCATATGTTTCAGCTAATCAATGGACGGAGTTTCGATTATGGTTTTCAAATGAGTTGACGTATCTCTGTTATTTTGTTCTCTGGCAAATAAAAATCATGGAGTGGTTTATAATGTGTTCTTTCATTCTTATTTGAAGTTATGCTGCGTATCTATTTTTGTGGTAGAGAAAAGGGAAAACAATGAAACAGGAAGGTTATCTGACTTATCTCATAAAATTTCTCTACATATTATGCTTCTGTTGTTGCTGGGAGAAGAAATATAATTGAATAGGTGACACTCAAGCTACAGACAGACAAACAATGATCCTGCTTCTAAGATTTCAAATGACGCCACAAATTCTGAGGGAAGAGAGCACAACAAAAACAACCCAAAGCAGCATAAAGTAGCCGCTAGTAAGCCATGCCCAAATCCTCGGTCCACCAAGCTCCGCCCCTAAGGTCAACCTCCTGAACACCAGAACCCCAATGCAACCTACTGACGTGCAGAAGAAAACCAGCAACGAGAAGCTCAGTCCTTCCGCATTCTCTATCCGCAATGGTTCCTTGTACACCAAGAAATTGTAGGCTGTATCGATCAGCCATGGAACTCCAATCCCGACGTATATGTTCACAGAATTGCTGCAGTTTTATATATCATTGGATCAGTGTCAAAGAAAGAGACGGAAAACTCAAGTAGGCACACTAATTAAGCAGCAAAAGAGAAATGCTGAGGACTCATCGACAAACCTGCAAGTGATGTTTGCTATGGCAGAATCTGCAGTTAGTTGACGTTCAGCAGCTATCTTACTTGCTACTAGATCCGGCCATGAAGTTCCACTTGCCAGCGCCGTCAATGCAATGACATATGGGTTTATTCCTGAAAAGGCATGATTTGCAGGCCAAGTTGAATGATGATATATATAAAGTCACTGGACAAACTCTCCAAAAACTAATATATTGATTTCCAAAATCCAGGGAAACTTGCTACCAAACAAGAAAATAGGCCAGGGAAACTGATAGAAACATGAGAATGTTCCTCTTATCTGACCTGTGACACAGCTTATGAGATCAGTGAGCCTCGTAACAACATAAGCTATCCCACTGATAAATGCTAAAGAGCATAAGAAGGCTATCCACCCATGAGCAATTTGGTAAGGAGGCACGAGAGCAAACACAAGTCTCCATGGTGTGAGAAGCAACTGCCAAGAGATTCTTGCCCCCCTTATGATTATGTTCTCCAGTTTTCTTGATTCTGGCCTTTCCAACTGTAGAGGAAAGAATGTTGGATATTATTAGTTCCCATCACAACAATACTGCAGATGAGAGAAAAGATGAAATATGAGCCTACCACAATTGCATCCAGAAATTGCTGTTTCCAAGTAGCAAGGAACCAAGAATCCGTCTCCTCACTAGAAGGTTCATTTGAGCACCCGACAGCAATGTCAGAGCTTGACAAATTGCGGTAGTCTGAGTCTGCACAGGAAAGCTGTTAGAAGGAGGAAGCCCAAAACAATACCCAGCAATGATCGCTTTTCTTTATTATCATTATAAGCGAAAGCGAAAACTAGCTGTGAGGGAGCACCTAGCTCGCTGTTTGAATGAATGGAGAAGATGTCAACAACGTTTCCACTCCCTTCTGGGTCGGGGAGTATTTCAGGGTACTGTTGGCCGTAGACATTATTGTTGTCCTTGTTACTACACAAAGGGGTTTCTTCTGGCACCCATTCTTCTGGCCTCTCGCCTCTCGCCCTAGAAATGAAAAACAGTTCCAAGAAGAAATGAGATCCTTGCATAATGTGGGAGATGCGACCAGTGTCATTAGAAGGTATGAGGATTCTCATAAAAATAGAAGGAAAAGCAAGGTACGAGAGATACATACATCGGAAGCGATAGGTAAGGCCAACGCTTGTCCTGGGCATAAGCGTGTGCCAGAAGCAACCCATATTGAAGTACCGTTAGCAAGGCCTCCCACAGAGTAATTACACTTGGACTCCATATCTGCAAACAAATCCAAGTCATTTAACTTCAAACATAATACTCAGAAAGCACAGTGACCGCACGAACTGAATGCCAAGACCGTCACAGCTCAACTATAAGACAAAGCACTCAAATGCAATGCAGGTAGAGAAGATCGATCATGGAATACGAAAAGCTTAAGTGTGCTGATGCACAGAGATTCACAGGCATTGTCAGGGAGAAAAGCAAAATGCAGATGGTGAATTCTTAATCTACTATTACAGTCAATTGTTTATACTCTGCACAAGACAAAGCATCATAGGAACTTGCCTCCAAAATTATGTAGAGCCATATATAAGCCCAGAAAGACCAGAAGAGCTCGACCAACCAAACACCTAAATCTGATATTTTTTTCAATTCTCCAGCTTTTGGAACGACGACACAGACGGCATGAATTGGGAAAAGATCGAAAGCAGCAGAACCAACAAGTGTTCCAGGACCCAGCCCTGCAGACAAATGAAGTTGAGAATACAGCCAACTCGGAAAAAGCCAAACAACGAGCCAGCAGATTTTCAGTAATAGTCAAGAAACAAAACCCTGCACATTAGCAGGCAGGCAACGGGGAAGATAAAACCTAAACAGCTCAAGAACATGGCACAATCATTCATGGCAAAGAGGATGCAAACTCAAGGTGACGAACCTCCAGCATAACGGTTCCCAATGTTCCGAATGGCGTCAATGGTAGCCAGTGATATCTGCGGGAAGCTTGTGCCGAATGCGAGAAGAGATATATCAGCGATGGTGTAGTTCCAAACCTTGTCACGGCGGACAACTTCAGCTTTGGTATGAGGGTCAATCTCCACCACCTCACGAGAATGCTTCACAACATTCTCCATGGAGCGGAAGAAGCGAGCAGTGATGGCTGATAACCCAACGAAGCAATACGCAAGACCCAAGCAGTAGAGGAAAGTTCTGAGCCAGCTGCTGAGGCTGATTTCCCCATGAAACAGCAAGTAAGCCTCGCATTTCTCCATCCCCAACCCAAGGATGATGTTCTTCGGCTACAATGAGCTAGCTGGTAAATCTTTCCAAGTTCCCCACGCGGCTTCGGACCCAACAATCAAACATCAGTTAACCCATCTTTACCTGCTAAGAGATTCATAAAACTCTAGTGTCACGGGAAGAAGGGGAAAAGTTCTTCGATAAGACTCGTACCCGTACGTAATCACGACTCGTGATTGAAAACCTAAAACGAGCGAAAATCGTTAACCACATTAAAATAAATACGAAGCAGGAAAAAATAAAACGAGCAGCCATTAATGGGCACTGATCACCAGATCCGTATCCAATTTCGGGAAGAAAACCACCAGGGGAAGGGCGAAAGAAGAAACTAACCAAACAGGAGGTCAGGAGGTGAATCGAGGGAATGCGGTGGAGATTGGCGAGAGAAGGAGAGGAGTTTTGTGGGGGGAGCATTGGCCAGAGAAGAGGGGATTGGGTTTGGTTTGAAGTGGACCAAGGTTGTCAAACCGGTTTATACCGTTGTGCCGGTTTGGCAAGCGGAATGGTACGACCGGTGGTATAACCAGTTTGTGCCGGTTCATGCCGGTCTAAAAAAATGTGAAAACAATTAATATCCAATGTATTTAATCATATATAAAACATTTTTGTGGACAATTTAGTTACAATCCAACAAATATCATCAACTTTTAACTATTACATTCATAAAATGAATAATAAATTATTATTTTTATTCACTAAATTCATTAAAATGATGTCATTTTATTTAGAATGCGTAAGTCGATCATACCGGTCATACCGGTGGTGTCATGCCGGTTTCATGACCGGCACAGGTTGAACCAGGTTCAACCGGGTGGCATGCCACCGATATGACAACCATGAAGTGGACAGAGAACGAACTCGAACAGAGCGGGGAACGGTGGAGGAGGACGACATTGCTTGTTTGTTTTTTTGTATACTTTGGGGAGTGTTGGGCTATTATTATTAGGGAGGGAAAACATCTTTGTCAAACCGGTTTAAATTGTTAAGAGGGTTAAACAAATGGTTTGAGCTTTATTGGTCTAATAGAGCTTAGTCGGCTTAAAATTTAAACTGTTCTATACATAATTTAGAGTTATATAACCAGTTTGTGGAGTGGAAGCGACAACATCGGAGCGTCTATTTTGGAATAATTTGAACTTGAGAACACGAAAAAAGTGTTACTATTATATTGTTATTTATATCGGAGACTTGATAATGGTCGAAAATTTTAAAAATAAAAATCCAATGAGTAAGAAATAACCAAACGTCAATCCTCAAAAGTTTCCTACAATCGACTAATAGTCTAATACATGTGTGATGTGTGTAGTGTGTAATCAACTAATTAGGCTACCTGTGTCTAATGGAAATTAATCCAACATAGACATCAGTCATGACGAAATGTACACCAACTACCCCATAATTGATTAACATTAATTTATGAGTCAGTTTTTTTGTTTTGTTTTGGTGATACTTAAATCGATGCATTGGGATCAATGCATGCATTGTAATATACATGATGCAATTAAGAAAAATGAAGCAATGTAGCTTATCTTGTTTGATTTTGGTGATAGTTATTTTATCATTCAAAAAGTTATACTCATTTGTTGCGTGAAATATCACTTTTGCCCTTTTTTTATGGGTTATCACTAAGAGCAAAATTGATGCAATAGTTTGTAGTCAGTTTGGTGTACACTAGTACAAAATTAGGTCACCTAATTCGCGGCACAAGGGCTGCCGCTCCCGCTCTAGCGTGTGTGTAAACGCGAATTTTCAGTAACCCGGCAATAATTCGCGAACTAAAATTTTTTGGAGCGAGAATTATATTTTTTGGAGCGCGATCTTCCCATGGAAGATCCTGGACGGCATCGGCAACCGCATCGGACTCTCGATCGACGTTCTCGGCCTCCGTCAGCTGTTCCTAGAGCTCCGCCGTCCCCACCCCTGAGTTCGAACAACTAATTCCTAGAGCTACCTTATAATATAGGCGCTCTCGCTCCCGCTCCACGAATTGGTTAGCTAAGTACAAAATCAGAGCACACTGTATGATAGATATGGCAGCACGGCCTGAAAGAAAGCCTAGCAACTCATAACCATTCACAATTAAGCAAAAAGTTTCCAAAAGCGAAAATCAAAAAGGACAATCGTACTGAAGGAGAACCATACATTTATCATGTTGCATATTCTTCCAGCACCAGTATAACATCTTTCTGATCTTTTCATTGAGACAACACAAAAGCCTAAACTATATGCTAATAATATATAGCTGCGGGTCTACGAGAGCGATCAGAGATGGGGGAGGCCGAGGAAATCGCAGCCGGTTAACGTTGATTTCTCTGGGTCGAATTATTTCTCTGACAGGCGGGATAAGGAGAAAAAAGATTCATTTATTGGCAAATCAACATCTCTTTTGCCAGTTTAGTTTTAACCGACGCAAATTTTTATTTTATTTCCGAGAGTTTTAACTATCGCAATTGTTAACATAAGAAACTTAACGTTTGGTTAATTACACTAGTATTTCAATAATGTGGCAGAAACTTAATTAATGTTTGATTAATTTATTGCCTTCTTCCCAAACTCTTGTGTGCTGTTCGTTCGTTCGTCCGTCACCAGCCGTATGAGATATGTGTGGTTAGAGTCAGTTTTGTTTTCAAGTCGAGTTTCTCGTACTGAACTCAACACGTACATGTATTACTACTAGTCAAATCTGAACTAATTATAATAATCAGGGTTGTTACGAGAAATGGGTGGGGGAAAAAACGGTAAAAAGGCGAACAACTTGGTAACTGCTTTGCTCCTTTGACACGTTCGTCTTGCTCGCTCAAACCGTAAGGTAAACCCCGATGGAGATGGAGATGGAGATGGAGCTGTATATATAAATTAAAGCGCAGCAAAACCGGCCCCGTTTCGCCTCCCACCGAAACACGTACGGTGGTACGTACACAGCAAAGCAACGCTGCGCAAATGGCCTCCAAGCTGATGCTACTCCAGAAATCTTCTTCCCACGGCCGGCTGCTTATATCGCCGCTGCATCTCAATAATATTGGACCTCAGCTGATGAATGCAGCGGCAGCGGCAGGCGGCGGCAATGGCAGCGGCAGCAGCAGCACGAACATCGCTCAGCTGTCCCAAAACCACCAATCCTGCCTGCAGCAGGTCGATGATCGTCAGAGCTGGAAGCTGCCGCTGTTGGCTCCAAGGTGGAAGAAGCCGAGCCGCCAGGACTATGAGTTAGGTTTTGATCATGGTTATTTTGTATCCGACGACGAGCTTGAGTACCACGAATATGACGAAGATATCAAGGCGGTGCTGAGGGATCCTGACCTCAATATCATGAACAAGAAGAAAGGCTTTCTAAGCAAGAAGAAAGGAAGAAGCAGCAACGGCAACAAGAAATCAAAATGACCATCGATATATCATCATCACAACCTACGGCTCTACTTATTAATTACTTCACCGCCGGCCTCTCGTTTTCCATTTCGTTTCTTGTAATTCTCTGCATTGCAAATAAGTGAAGCGTCGACCAAATCTTCTTGAGCTAGCTGCATGTGATCAGCATGGGATTAATTGGCTACAGTCACATTCTTGTTTGTTAATTACTCTATTCTGTTATTGATGGTTTCAATTTTCAATTCCTTTGGTTGGTTGGTAAGTTTCAGATTCAGGGGGAAGAAACTAATTAAGTATAGTGCATAGCCCAATCTGTTTTTTTCCAGCTACAAGATTACTAAAGATTGTGATCATAAGCCAAAATGTGTGTCAAGCGTACATCAATATGATCGCAAATTAAAAGAGCTTCCAACAACAACATACAGCCACAGGTAGGGTTTTTCTCATCCATCCTACGTACTTAGAGGTGGCAATTGGATCGGATTCGTGGATTGGTGGATTGGATTGGTGGATCCATGAATCAAATGGATTGGATCCAATGGATTGGTGGATTCATGGATTGGATCAAATGGATTGGTGGATTGATCCATGAATCCAAATGACATCCAAGGCTTGGACCAAAATGTAAAATTTGAAAAGTTTTGGTACTACAATGTCATAATGAAAAATTTTAGGTACCAAAATGTAATTTTCCAATGATATTTTTCGTATAAAAATAAAAAATTTAGGTACCAAAATGTAAAATATAAAAAATATAGGTACCAAATTGTAATTTGCCATTTGGATCCATGGATTGATCCATGAATCCACCAATCCAATTGGATTTGGATCAAATGGATTGGATTTAAATGGATTGGATTAGGTGGATAATTTGGTGGATGGATTGGATTGGATTCATGGATTTGGATCCTAATTGCCACCTCTATACGTACTATCCCGTCTCGGTATAATAAGGTGAAGCTCTGCACCCACAGGAGTGCAGTCACGATTTGGCGTCGAGGGTTGGAATTTTTAAATCTCTACTTCGAAAAGATGATAAACCTCTTCCTCTACTTCACCTCCTCTCTCCTTTTTATCTCTTTTTTGCATCGTTTCCTCCCCCGTCTTTTGCCGGAGCCAAATCACCGCCGATAGAGCAAGTCGCTTTCAGCCACAGAGAGCCTCTTCCCTTCCAACCACTATATTGGCGGTGCCCCTATTGGGAATGACAATGGGATATGGGTCGACAGTTCTAGGTATCCCTTAATAAACCGAATGGGCATAAAGGGGAAAAGGAACAAAACGAGCGGTTCAAAGCTCGTGTTGTTGCTAAGGGCTTTCATCAGCGTCCGGGGGTTGATTTTCACAAGACATTCAGTCCTGTATTGAAGCCCGTTACCATTCGGACTGTCTTTGCCACTGCTCTTTCACATTCCTGGCCAATTTTCCAATTTGATGTTCATAATGCCTTCCTTCAAGGTCCTCTTCAGGAAGAGGTTTATATGGCTCGACCTCCCGGCTTCCATGATCCCAAGTTTCCCCGTCATGTCTGCCGTCTGCGTCGTGCTATTTATGGACTTCGCCAAGCCCCTCCTGCATGGTATGATGCCCTGAGTTCTTTTCTTCTTTGTTGCGGGTTTGTGAATACACATTCCGACGCGTCCTTGTTTGTCTATCGGCGTGATGGGGTCCTTGCCTATTTCCTGATGTACGTTGATGATCTTCTTCTTACTGGCAACAACTCGTCCTTCCTGACATCCTTCAGGAAGCAATTGGCGGCTCAATTCTCTCTTAAGCATCTTGGTTATGTCAACTACTTTTTGGGTATTGAGATCATTCCTACTACTCATGGTTATCTCTTGTCCCAGCATAAGTATGTGGTGGATCTTCTTACTCGCTTCCAGATGCATGACGCGAAGTCGAGCTCCACACCTCTCGCATCCACTGCTCGCCTCAGTGTCTCTAATGGTTCCAAGCCAGCGGATGCCACACTTTATCACCAGGCCATTGGGGCGCTCCAGTATCTCGTTACCACTCGTCCCGATGTTGCATTTTTAGTCAATCGCCTTTCTCAGTTCATGCATGCACCCACGACAGTGCATTGGCAGCACGTCAATCGCCTTCTTCGTTATGTGGCTGGGACTCACACTTTAAGTCTCCGCATCAGTCGACACTGCTCGCCTCTTCAGCTTCGTGTCTTCTCTGACTCTGACTGGGCTGGTGATCCTGATGACCGCACTTCCACCTCCGATTTTTTGGTTTATCTTGGTGATACGCTTATCTCGTGGAAGTCTAAAAAGCAACGCACTGTTGCTCGCTCCAACACTGAGGCTGAGTATCGTGCGCTAGCTTTAGTCACGTCAGAGGTTCAGTGTGTTCGTAATCTCTTATCCGAGCTTCGTCAACCTCTTTCGTCGGGCTCGACACTCTACTGTGATAATTTGGGAGCAGTTCACTTCAGCTCGAATCCCGTCTTTCATTCGTGCATGAAGCATCTTGCGTTGGATTATCATTTTGTGCGTCAATTGGTCCAGACTAAGCAGCTTGTTGTTCGACATCTTCCCACCGCGTCACAGCTTGCGGATATCCTCACCAAGCCATGATCGCGTACTCGGTTTCATTTACTACGGTCCAAGCTGGGGCTAGCTGACGCTGCCTCCATCTTGCGGGGGCATATTAGGGATAGGTAGGCTTATCCGTGTTAGTTTTATATTCCTTGTATGATAAGTAGTATATTACCTTGTCCTTGTTGTATACTCTTATTCTCTTGTAATCCTTGGGTTATAAATACTCTCAGTTGGTTAATGATACATACACATCATTCATACAAACCCTACAATCATATCCTTGATCCTTAAAAATATCTTTCATTATCAAAGTGCAATTCCCGTAAATTTGGATCAAACCGGACCATTGTACACCCCCTAAAACAACTATTATAAAGATAAATCATTCATTGTAATTTGTAAGACACGGAAGACAGCGATTACAAAAATAAAAAAATTCACGCAAGACAGCGGGGCACCCGAAAACTCGAGATGGAAACGGAGACACACCGCCGTCGGTTGGGAAGGTCAAATCTGAGTCTTGAAGGAAAAACGCCCCCAAGAAAACCCAAAAACAACACATCCAGCTTTCGTCAGACAAGTCAAATTACGCGATAAGAAAGACGAAAGAGCCGCCTGCCGCTAGCTCGCTCGCCTCCATTTCCCAATTCCATTCTGTCCAAATACCCGCTCTTCTTCCCTTTCTGGCAAATCTCATCCTTGCCGCCCCGATCTAACCGACTATGCACTCCACCAAACACCGCCGGAAAGTAGCGCCGGCCAATGGAGACGCAAACGACAACTCCGCCGATAAGCAGGACCAGCTCCATCTCTCCGCCGCCATCTACAACGGCGAGGACCTCGGCCCCTTCGTCCGCAAGGCCTTCACCACCGGCAAACCCGAGATCCTCCTTCACAACCTCCGCCACTTCGTCCGCTCCAAGGAGTCCGAGATCGAGGAAGTCTGCAAGGCTCACTACCAGGACTTCATCCTCGCCGTCGACGACCTCCGATCCCTCCTCTCCGACGTCGATTCCTTGAAATCCTCCCTCTCCGACTCCAATTCCAAGCTCCAGTCCGTCGCGGGCCCGCTCCTCACTTACCTCGACTCCTACATCGAGGCGCAGACCGTGTCTCACAACGTTTACTTGGCCCTCACTCTGATCGTCTCCTGCATCAAGCTCATGGAGCTTTGCTCCAGAGCGAACGATCATATGTCCGCCGGGAATCTCTACATGGCGTTGAGGTGCGTGGACGCGATCGAGACCGAGTTCGTCGATAAGGCGCCGTCGTCGACTTTGAAGCGGATGCTGGAGAAGAAGATCCCGCAGTTACGGTCGCACATCGAGAGGAAAGTGAGCAAGGATTTCGGAGATTGGCTGGTGGAGATCCGCGTTGTGAGTCGTAATTTGGGCCAGCTGGCCATTGGCCAAGCCTCCGCAGCGAGGCAGCGGGAAGAGGATCTGAGAATCAAGCAGAGACAGGCGGAAGAGCAGAGCCGGCTCAATCTGAGAGACTGCGTGTACGCGCTGCAAGAGGAAGAGGACGACGACGACGATGGGGTGAGCGGCGGGATGGATGATGATGCTAAGAGTGGATACAGCAATGGAGGCAACAGTCTGCTAGGGTTTGACTTGACTCCTCTTTACAGAGCTTATCACATACATCAGACGCTAGGGCTTGAGGACCGATTCAAGAAGTATTACTTCGAGAACAGGAAGCTTCAACTGACCTCGGACTTTCAGGTATCCTCCATGACTCCATTTCTCGAGTCGCATCAAACCTTTTTCGCTCAGATTGCTGGATTCTTTATCGTTGAGGATAGAGTGTTGAGAACTGGTGGGGGTTTGATCTCGAGAATGGAAGTCGATAATCTGTGGGAAACTGCTGTGAGTAAGATGTGTTCCGTGCTAGAGGATCAGTTCTCCAGGATGCAAACGGCTAATCATCTTCTGTTGATTAAGGACTATGTGAGCCTCCTTGGAGTGACATTGCGGAGATATGGGTACATTGTGGATGCTTTGTTAGAGGTGTTAAGTAAGCACAGGGATAAGTACCACGAATTACTGCTGTCTGATTGTCGCAAGCAGATTGCTGAGGCGCTTGCTGCTGATAAGTTTGAGCAGATGTTAATGAAAAAGGAGTATGAGTACTCCATGAATGTGCTTTCTTTCCAGATACAGATGTCTGATATCGTGCCTGCTTTTCCTTATGTTGCCCCATTTTCATCCACGGTGCCTGATTGTTGTCGAATTGTACGGTCTTTCATTGAAGACTCGGTGAGTTATATGTCGTACGGCGGGCAACTTGATTTCTTTGATGTGGTTAAGAAGTATCTGGACCGGCTTTTGAGTGACGTTTTGGATGGAGCTCTTCTGAAGCTCATTAACTCCTCGGTTCATGGGGTTTCCCAGGCTATGCAGGTTGCAGCCAATATGGTTGTGTTAGAACGGGCGTGTGAGTTTTTCTTTCGTCATGCTGCACAGCTCTCGGGCATACCATTAAGAATGGCTGAGAGGAGTAGGAGGCAGTTTCCATTGAACAATGCCCGAGATGCAGCTGAGGAGATGCTATCTGGGTTGCTGAAACAGAAAGTAGATGGTTTCATGACATTGATTGAGAACGTGAACTGGATGGCTGATGAACCAGTACAGAATGGGAATGAATATGTGAATGAAGTCATGATATATTTGGAGACTCTCGTCTCCACTGCACAACAAATATTGCCGGGAAACGTCCTGAAAAGGGTTTTGAGAGATGTTCTTTCTCACATTTCCGAGAAGATCGTTGGGGCTCTTGTTGCAGATTCTGTCAAGAGGTTCACTGTACAGGCTGTTATGGGGGTGGAAGTTGATGTGAAGATATTGGAAGCTTTTGCAGACAACCAAGCGACCCTGTTCCCCGAAGGGGATGCAAGTCAGTTGAAAACAGCTCTGGGTGAGGCGAGGCAGTTGGTTAATTTGCTGTTGAGCAGCCATCCAGAGAACTTTTTGAATCCAGTGATTCGGGAGAGGAGTTACAATCTGTTGGATTATCGGAAAGTGGTCACGATATCGGAGAAGTTGAAAGATCCTGCGGATAGATTGTTTGGTACATTCGGAAGCAGAGGAGCTAGACCCAATCCAAAGAAGAAATCCTTGGATACATTGATAAAGAGACTCAAAGATGTGAGCTGACGCACTCCAGAACTGTATGTGTAATCCTTGTTCTTTCTCTTGCATTTGGTTTGATCATAGTCGATTTCTCAGTTGCTGAACTTTTTCTTTTCGGGTTGTATTCTATTCTCGTACATGCGCATCTGATTGCTGTCTGGAACTCGTTTCTCTCCTGCAAGTTATGCTTGATAATTGACTTGATAGGCCGGGTTGCTTCGTTTCTTGTAATGTCCATTGACCACGAGGATGATTATATTACTACATACATTGGTGTTTCCTTTTACTACCGCCACATGAAAACTGAAAACTGAGCACAGGTTCTTTGATTGCAGTGTGAAGTTGAACTATGTGTGTGCCGGACGGCATGCTTGGACATGGGTTAGACTCTTTTTTTATGCCGTGTCTAATCGTGATCGTGTGATGTTTTTATCAGGCTCGTAATATTCGTGCTTCTATCGTGTTGGTGTCAATGTTCCAACAATTACCCTGCTAATGTGACTCCAAGTATAGTGCAATTGATCGAGAAATAGCTATTACTCCATATTACCCCCTTCCACTCTGTGGTCCTCTCTCTAGTCCTTTTTCTTCTTTGGCTTTGCTCTTTAGCCTCCTTTGCTATTTTGGAGAGTGCTTGCTCACTCTCAATCACGAAGCTATTCTAATTACAACTTGCTCTTAGGCTTTAGTGTTGAAGGAAAATGAGCTCCCTAAATGGCCTCAATTTTCTTCATCGTCCTCTCACTCGTCGCCTCCATGTCAAGCTCTATCTTGGAATTTGCCTTGGTTCTGAAGGATGTTCTTCTAGGGTAACATATGAGACATCTCTATTTTTTCAGTAGAAAATCTTTCAAATTACCACCGGTTAGTTTTCGATTTGCCCCTTATCATAAAATGAAATGTGAATAACTCATCCTCCTATCTTTGAAATAAGGAGGGCTTCTGGTTCTATCAGTGCTTGAAACAATTTTGTCTTCTCCATATTACTCTTTCTCGAGAGTCAATAATTTTTTATGAGGAACTACTGAAATCAAATCAATCATTTACTATCGTTACTCTTCAATTTTCCGTTGAGATCTATCCTATAGAGGTAATCTAAACCAACTATTTATTATCATAATGTTATGAATATAAATACATAGATATATATAATATATGGATGTCCAAAGTACCAAATGACAATTAGTCATTTCAAACCAACTACCTAATTATTGCACCTAAAAATTTCCCACGTATTTATGAGTATGAATATGCAATTCTTATCCATTACATTATACAGATAGAAAGGCTAGAAGCGTATATCCCTTGTCGATTCGATTCAGAAAAGACAACTTTACGAATTGGACGAGTGATAATATTATGGGAGTTAAGTTAGACCATATGATATGCCGCACAAAATTTGGCCAACAACCATTAAACAACAATTAGATGCCGCTAGCAATGTGGTAGATGAGATTCAGATCGAACCAAACTACAAGTCCTTCCCCTGCTGCCGTCTACCAGAAGGCAAATATTCCCCTGCCTTCACCGCCTCAGAAAACCAGGTCACAAAGCATTTTGCAGAGATCGGTCGAAAATTTCCGATGTCGCCGTCGCTAGTTTTCCTCGTCCTTCTCCTCCTATCCCCTTTCCAGCCGTCCGCCGCTTCCTCCTCATCATCCTCCCCCGTCGATGTTCTTCCCGTCGCGGGACAATCAGCGTACGACATCCTCGCCGGATTCAACTTCCCCGCCGGCCTCCTCCCCCAGGGCGCCACCGGCTACGAACTCGACCCGTCCACCGGAAGATTCCGCGCCTACTTCAACGGCACCTGCAGCTTCTCCCTGGAAGGATCGTACCAGCTCAAGTACAAATCCGTCATCGGCGGGTACATTAGCGAGAATCGGCTGACTCAGCTCACCGGCGTCAGCGTGAAGATCCTGTTCCTCTGGCTGAACATCGTCGAGGTCGTGAGGAGTGGCGACGACATCGACTTCTCCGTCGGGATCGCCTCGGCGAGCTTCGGGATCGACAATTTCTTCGTCTGCCCGAGGTGCGGCTGCGGATTGGACTGCGGAGGAGCGAGCAAGCCTGCGAGGAGACCTTTTGTGTCCTCGATCTAGGGATTTCGGTTTCCTCTCTCAGGTTAGTCAATATCAAGCGATCACAAAGAAAATTGAAAGACAAATTATGGCATTGGTTAATTAGACCTTTTTTCATGTTCTGGAATGAGAATCGTGGATTGGTATCTCAGTCTATTGATTCTTTGATTGTATGTTTTCTTTGTTACTCATTGTTATCAGCGTTTCTTAGTCCTTCTCGTAAAGCTAGTTTTGAAGATAGATTTCAGCACAGGGCTGTAGCCTCCCTCTAAGGTTCATGATTGAGTATAAACAACGTTTTAAGACTTCCCCATCAACATAAGCACAGTGAATCTTATTCTTATGTGCATCTCTGCTACAGCATGATACATAACAAGCTCCATTCAGTTTCAATAGAAAGATGGCTTTAAGAGACAGAAGAAGTTAGCAAAGGAAATGTGTATTGTTTGATATGTTCACAGCAACTTTGCTAGATGATGATTCTTTAGGGCAAAGAGTGGCTTTACTCACTGTCTTAGACTGTTCTCCTGACTGACAGCCTTCCAAGGATGAGTGGTGAATGGATTTGCAGTTTCAGTTGGTTGTATAGGCGTTCTTATGCTCAAATGTGTTACAAAAGAAAATGCTTGGTTGTCTTGGTTTGATGGCTTTATTTGGTTCCAAATGGAGAAGATCGCGACGATCGATTCGAGTTTGGAATGCTTTAATCTTAGAGTTGAGTGAGCAGGAGGCGTTGTTTTTTTTCTTCAACTCACTTGAATAATCGATGCCTGCTAAAAACCTTTCTACTTGTTTATAGAAACCAAATCATAATACGCCCTGGTTGTGGTATTGCTCACCAATGTTTTGGCATGCTGCACAAGAAAACTTGTGAACAGAGCTCCCATTTATGGACTGTGTAAATGGATTATGATCACAGACGTTGGTTGGCAACTGTGTGTAACAGTGATACTAGTTGTCTCGCTTCCACCAACGTTCAGCTTTGGTCAGAAACATATGGTCGGAGTTTTTTTCTCTTCCTGGTCCTCTCTGCATCTCCCTATACTTGGTCTTTGAGAGTTGCAGCTTGGCTTGAGATTATGGTCGATCTTCTTAAAACATCCCGACCCTCTTTTGATCGAAGCCGCTTTCTTCAGGCGTACGCTTAATGCTAGAACGGATTGGGTTGCTCGCTCGTTAGCACGTAATGAGCACCCTCATGACTACTTGCTATTCTTAACTTACTTTCACCCATTCGTATGTAACCTGTGCACTTGTGACACGCCCAATATGGCAGCTTCTCGCATGTACGCTTCAGCTCCGGACTAGGCTTCTTCCGACCATTGCATATGCATGAACAAAATTGTACGTCTTTGTGACAGAAAGAAATGGGCGACTACAAAAACAAAAATCAATTTGAAAGAAACCAATGGCTAGTTTTTCCAAGAAAGAGCAACAACTAGTTTTATGAACTCTATAAATGGCCTTTCGTTCACTTTTGCCCATTTCACCACTTGTTAATATTTCTCTTCCTCCCAGACTCTCTGAAATATTGATCATGTCTATTAGTGATTGGTATCCAAATTGGAACATTCTTTATGCAAAGCTTGTATTGAAGTTATAGAGGACGATTCCATCATCGATTATCTGTCATCGAGTGAATTTTGGGGGAGAATTATTGCCATATTTGGTCGTAATATACGGTCGATGTGGGGATGTAAGATTATCAGTAATAAATTTAAGGCCTTGAATGCAGCGCTGAGGAGGGAACACGAGACACCACACATGTATTGAACCTAAATGACGTAGTTAGTCAAGTTCTTATATTTATTACCATGTATTTAATTTTTTTAATTATGTATAGTTCATAGTTATGTAATTAAATTAATTGTCTAGGTAACTCAAGAAAAAACAATTATCATAGCAAATAACAAAAAATAAAATAAATTCAGGTTCGAGTATTGTTGGAGTAGCTTCAAATATTGTTCAAAACTTATGCAACAACTTTATGCCCCATAGTGACTATTTCACCAATAGAGACGACTTCATCGTCCATGTCATCTTGCAAAAGTGATAGCCCCAGCTTTCAAACAAGTGTGTCTCCTTTAATGATCAACCGTATGAAAAGGTCGGGGTAAGCAAAATGTTTAGGAATGAGGGAATCTAGAGCCTTCCATGGAGGCTTGGCAAAAGAGTATGGCCAAACTGGTGACAAATTCAATCACACATGCAAGATTAGTACTCACAACTCACAAGTCGAGGTAAGCAAGGGATAAGAATAAGCCCGAACAAGGGATAATGAATTTGGATCTTCCTCAATATATTTCTCGAATTAGAGCTTGGTGTCAAGCACAAAAAGATGGAATTGTGGTCCTTATCAACTTGATTCAATTTCAGTTGCGGAAGAATCCAGCTCTTGCTCATGGGATGACACTTACGTCCCCGACACGTAATATTTTAAGTAGATTGATCTGCTTTATTTTGATTATATTTCTTTAACTAAAGTTGGATGAACGATTAATGACACAACTCATTTTGTCCAACATGTGATTAATCTATAACCAGCTGAACAAATTATTGTATTTCCATAATTGATTAAGTCATATTTAGTGATAAAAATTAATCATTACTACCGCTACCTATATAAAAATAATTTTAAAGAAAGTCACATAAAATGAAGAAGGTACACTAAATTTCATTTTTTTTTGTTAGAAAAGTTACACTATAAATTAGATTCGGACAAAAAATTAAATGGCTAGAACCAAATTTAGCGCTGGGCGGGTTGCTACAGTCTGGTTCTAGTTTGACAGCTCTATTAAAGACTATCTTCAATCAACGGCCTAAAATCAACAAAGGGACGAGCCACGTGTAAAAAAACATCCATAGTATAGTAGCATTCAGAATTTCAGATCAAGCTTTTGCCTTCTCAAGTAGGCGATCTTAACGAACAGCATAACGTTATATTCCCTATTATTCCCAGCAGTCAGAAACAGCCACGTGAAAAACAAATATTACAGCCCTGCATTACCTTCTTAAATACCACTCCAACAAAAATAACTAAAAGCAAATACTTTTACAAGACCGCCTGCAATAGACGCCTTCTTGATGCCACCCTCCACCCAGCCATGTGAAGGTAAGCCTCTTACGACTCTTGAGGTGCCTCGAATCGTGTTGGTGTATCAATTCCCATCATACAGCAAAGTCCCGATATCAAAATCAGAAGCAAAACAATCCCCTGCAACATGTGCAACTTTGAATTAGGATCCGCAAAGTGCAAAGGGTGCAGCAACCAGGAAAGCATAGCAATAGACGCAACCAAGAGTGAGTGAGCGAGCAAGTAAGCAAACCGGGTTGTGCTACAGCAGACCAATAGATGGTAAAAGTTAGGAGCACCAAAACAAGAACAAGGTATTCATCCAAGGACACCTGAACAGCCTAAATATCAAAACAAGAAATGAAGCTTCGAAGGAGCTAACAGTTCCAACAGTATGAGTTTCGCATGTGAATCACCTTATCAAACATTTTTCATCAAATAGATTAGAGCAACTGTATTCTTTTCAAAATTTATATATTAGCATGTTATCAACTAACCGCATATTCACAGATCAAACCTGAAGTTAAGAACAAGGGGGAAATACAATAAATAGATTGATAAGAATGAATCAAGAAATTAAATCAAAATTGATTAAAATGTGCATGCACTTAATGCTTAATCTGCAATGAAGATGTGACTTCAAAGGTGTGAGAATTGTCTATTGACCAACATGTTAATTTCCAGCACAGTAATTCTTTAACTCGGTTATGTAACCGGAAATAATCCACACAATCAGTATGGAATCAGTGAGCCAAACAAAGTGCACACTGCAAGCAGAGATCCACACTCCATTCAAGATGTTAATGCATTCAACAGTAACACCAGATATCTTGGTAACATTTGAATCAAAGGCCAAAAGGAACTTACCACTAAAACTCCCTCCAGAAGTGATGATTTGATTTGGCATAATTCATCACACCCCGTAGATTTAACTGACTCGTTTCGCCGAGTATCTTCGGCCAGAAACCTTCCTGAATTTGACTGAGAAGGGTATAGGATAGATTGAAAGGGATTTGAAACATATAGGACCGAGTACGTTGCTCCTGACGCTTCCACAGAGTTGAGAAGCTCAGAAAAAACTTCACCTACACATTCAAGAAACCCAGCAGCGTAAGAATTTCTGTGGAATAAAATCAGAAATAATATGGAAAATCTGAAGCTTCGATAACGCAATGAGAAAACAGACCTTCACTTTGTGTCTTCCCGACCATTTTTGAGGACTGAGAACCTCCATGGCAGAAAACAACAAGGTCTGTTCGGCCATCCACTCTCTTTTCAGCCCTTGAACTGAGGTGATCCTGGATGATATATGGGGTTCAAAGGTTGTGTAGGGTTAAAAGATAATTACAGGTCTGCCCCAGGAAATGATAAAAATAATCTTGAACATGTCGAAATGACTTACTCGGACTGCTTCCACATCAATAAGCTTCTGGAACTTTTGATCATCGATGGAGCATGACTCAGAAAAAGCAACAGTGCTGGCTTCTAACTCCTCTCCGCAAGCTTCTTGGAAACCCATCAACAAAGAATTCTCCATCGACTCCTTTGGTGATGCTGCAACGTAAGGAAATCCCATGGAAAGGTTGGACTTCGAAAAGGAGACCTACCCAAAAGCACGGCATCAGTCAGTACAACAGCTCAGACTACTGCAGCATCAGTATGCTAGATGGTTAGTTGAACTCTTTGAGATTAGTGGGATTATGACCGGTTACCTTGAGCAAGTTCAACAAGACCGGGTCTGTATCAGTGTTTGCAGAAATGTCAGATGACAGGAGCTGCAGACATGAGCGTAAAAAATGAAGAGATACAACAATCAATTACCAATTGCTCTGCAGGAAAGTTACTGTAAAAAAAGTTGCAAAGCCATGCAACTGAAAGGATACACTGGAGCATCCAAGGAATGACACTAATGGAAACAAAAGGTTGTTCCACAAACTAGGGGAGCTAGAAGTCCAAGTTTAACCATTAGCCGGAATAGAAATTAGAAAAGCACCATCTTTGTGCAGGTGATGGTCATGCTACCTAATTTTAACTATTAGACATTCTCTTTTAAGAATATAGAACTATGAACCTCGAAAAGGTTATTACCTCTCTACCAACGAAGACAAGTGCCACGTCCACAGGCTGGTGAACCTTTTTCCCAGGGCACTAAAAAAGTAGAGATATAAAAGTTCATCAAGCCTAGAACCCAAGTTATTGTCTATAAACTTGAGAAAAAACCAATGGAAAAAAATCCAAAGGATAAAGAAACCAAAAGCATTTGGGAAAACCATGCGACGAAGAAACTCTTGATACCATTAAGTTTGACCAGCCGCCTTGAGATAGAACAGACTTGGCAAGATCTAGTGAAGAAATTGTCTGGTAGGTAACAGCGGCATCCATCTCACCATTTGAGACCCTATAACAACTCTAGTAAGTACATATAATTCCACTGAAAAGTACACAACAAGTATGCATATCATATTTCTGAATTCTTCCGAGTGATAGGCAGATCAGATGTCACTCAAATATGAGTCCTTGCACAAGAATGAGTTGATGACATAACTTGTGAAACACATTATGTGCATACTTATGCAATTCTAAGTAACATGAAAACATAACTTGTCTGCCTCCATGACCACAAGCAATGTGACTAAATTTGAGCTCATACACACATGAGAAAAGAAGGCGGGGTGGGAGTGGATGGTGTCTCGAGGGAAAGAGCTTAGCAACTGAAAAAGGAAACAAGGGTAACCTACTGATGGATGTGAGGAGAAAAGAGAAGAGCAGGGGAAGTTGGCGATGGGACAGCCATTGGTGAATGAATAAGAGCCGCAACAACCAATAGTTGAAGCCACATTTGAATACCATTCATCCTCATCTTCTTCTCGCTTCCTTTCTGCTACCCTACAAATAATCATCAACGGAAGCCACAGCAGACCATCAATATATTGAGCACAGATTACACAAAGCAGAAAATACAACCTGACAACTGAACATCCGTTCTGCATCTAAAAGTTTCACATAAAGAATCCGATCAAATCAAGCAAAGAAACCAACCAGACAGAAAGGCCAAAATGGACGGCTCCACATCCACCCCATAAGCATATCACAATCAGCAATTCCAAATAGAATAAACTATACCTCACTAGGAGCACCAAAATCGCCATAACCACTTTGCATCATCTAGGGATAAACACAACTCTCTCTAGTTACTGATTATAGAAAATGCAAATCCAAAAAGAGGATAGGAAACAAAGCAGAAAGTTCGCATGAATTTCGATCGCGACAAAACGCAAATTATTTCATGCTAAGCTTAGTCGGCAACTATTTTGGGAGAATCGTAACCTGATGTCGAAGATACCTAGAAACAGCCGGGGGAAAACAAATCCAGGCGATCGGCGGTGGGGCTGAACTTCGCTTGCAGCACTTTCTTCTCGTCTCTCCCGATCGGGCAGAGATAGATTTAGCGGTGAGGATCGTCGACAGCACGACCAGACCGTCGGAGTGCAATCGTAGGCGACGACGGCAAAATTGTTCAGTACTCTCGCTTCCCTTCCCTGCGACCTGCTAGCCAAATCCAGATCTTCTGATCTAATTTCCTTCTCCAATTTTATCAGAACCAGAGGCCAAACTTGAAGGACAAAGAAAATAACACGAAACAATAACCACCACCATAAATAACCAAAAAAAAAAAAAAAATGTAGCTCCAAAGCGCGAAACGTCGTCGTCATCGGTGATAGGAGACTAGGAGTTAGGGCCGGAAGTTTGCTACCGTATTTGAGATATATCGGATATACCGAATATCGTACCGAATTCTATTGATCCTATTCTCCAACGATAATGAAGTCTATTGATCCTATTCTTCACCAATGATTAAGTCTTTAGGGATAGATTTGGGCCAATTTATTTTGGGGTGACATTTTCGTAATTCTTTGGGCGATTTTTTTCTAAAGGCCATTTTCTATGGATTTTGAAGGCTACAAATCACGGATTCCGCCTGAGGCTATTCTTCATCGACGAGTAAGTCCATTAAGCACGGATTTGGGTGGATTTATTCCGGGCACATTTTTGGCAAATTCCAAAGGGGTACCATCACATATTTCGAGCGATTTTTCCTAAATGGTATTTTCCTTCGATTTTGGAGGCTACATATCACGGATTCCGCCCGAGGCTATTCTCCACCGTTAATGAAGTCTATTGATCCTATTCTCTACCAATGATTAAGTCCATGAGGCATAGAATTAGGCCAATAATTTTGGGATGGGATTTACGTAATTCTTTGAGCGAATTTTTTTCGAAAGGCCATTTATCATGGATTTTGAAGGCTACAAATCACGTATTCGACCTGAGGCTATTCTTCAACGACCAGTACGTCTATTAAGCACGGATTCGGGCGGATTTCTTCCGGGGTCCGTTTTTGGCATATTCCAAAGGGGTACCATCACAGATTTCGGGCGATTTATCCGAAATGTCATTTTCTTTCGATTCTGGAGGCTACAGATCACAGAATCAGGCCGAGGCTATTCTCCACCGATAATGAAGTCTATTGATCCTATTCTCCACGGATGATAAGTCCGTGAAGCATCGATTTGGGCCAATTTACTTTCGGATGTCATTTTCGTAATTTCTTGGGCGACGAAAGGCCATTTTCATTGGATATTGAAGGCTACAGATCACGGATTCGGCCTAAGGCTATTCTCCAATGATGATTGAGTCCATTAAGCACCAATTTAGGCGGATTTATTTCAGGTCAATTTTTGGCAGATTCCAAAGGGGTACCATCACAGATTTCAGGCGATTTATCCGAAATGCCATTTTCTTTCGATTCTGGAGCCTACAGATCACGAAATCAGGCCGAGGCTATTCTCCACCGATAATGAAGTCTATTGATCATATTCTCCACAGATGATAAGTCCGTTAAGCATCGATTTGGGCTAATTTATTTTCGGATGGCATTTTCGTAATTTCTTGGGCGACGAAAGGTCATTTTCTTTGGATATTGAAGGCTACAGTTCACGGATTCGGCCTGAGGCTATTCTCCAAGGATGATTGAGTCCATTAAGCACCGATTTGGGAGGATTTATTCCGGGTCAATTTTTTGGCAGATTCCAAAGGGGTACCATCACAGATTTCGGTCGATTTATCCGAAATGCCATTTTCGTTCGATTCCGGAGGCTACAGATCACGGAATCAGGCCGAGGCTATTCTCCACCGATAATGAAGTCTATTGATCCTATTTTCCACGGATGATAAGTCCGTTAAGCATCGATTTGGGCCAATTTGTTTTCGGATGGCATTTTCGTAATTTCTTGGGCGACGAAAGGCCATTTTCATTGGATATTGAAGGCTATAGATCACGGATTCGGCCTGAGGCCATTCTCCATCGATGATTGAGTCCATTAAGGACCGATTTGGGTGGATTTATTCTGGGTCAATTTTTGGCAGATTCCAAAGGGGTACCATCATAGATTGCGGGCGATTTATCCGAAATGCCATTTTCTTTCGATTCTGGAGGCTACAGATCACAGAATCAGGCCGAGGCTATTCTCCACCGACAATGTAGTCTATTGATCCTATTCTCCACGGATGATAAGTCTGTTAAGCATCGATTTGGGCCAATTAATTTTCGGATGGCATTTCGTAATTTCAAGGGCGACGAAAGGCCATTTTCTTTGGATATTGAAGGCTACAGATTACGGATTCGGCCTGCGGCTATTCTCCAACGATGATTGAGTCCATTAAGCACCGATTTCGGTGGATTTATTCCGGGTCAATTTTTGGCAGATTCCAAAGGGGTATAATCACAGATTTCGGGCGATTTATCCGAAATGCCATTTTCTTTCGATTCTGGAGGCTACAGATGACGGAATATGGCCGAGGTTATTCTCCACCGATAATGAAGTCTATTGATCCTATTCTCCACGGATGATAAGTCCGTTAAGCATCGATTTGGGCCAATTTATTTTCGGATGGCATTCTCATAATTTCTTGGGCGACGAAAGGCCATTTTCATTGGATATTGAAGGCTACAGATCACAGATTCGGCCTCAGGCTATTCTCAAATGATGATTGAGTCCATTAAGCACTGATTTGGGCGGTTTTTTTCCGGGTCAATTTTTGGCAGATTCCAAAGGGGTACCATCACAGATTTCGGGCGATTTATCCGAAATGCCATTTTCTTTCGATTCTGGAGGCTACAGATCACGGAATAAGGCCGAGGCTATTCTCCACCGATATTGAAGTCTATTGATCCTATACTCCACGGGTGATAAGTCCGTTAAGCATCGATTTGGGCCAATTTATTTTCGAATGGCATTTTCGTAATTTCTTGGGCGACGAAAGGCCATTTTCTTTGGATATTGAAGGCTACAGATCACGGATTCGGCCTAAGGCTATTCTCGAACAATGATTGAGTCCATTAAGCACCGATTTGGGTGGATTTATTCCTTGTTAATTTTTGGCTGATTCAAAAGGGGTACCATCACATATTTCGGGCGATTTATCGAAAATGCCATTTTCTTTCGATTCTGGAGGCTACAGATCACGGAATCAGGTCGAGGCTATTCTCCACCGATAATGAAGTCTATTGATCCTATTCTCCACGGATGATAAGTCCGTTAAGCATCGATTTGGTCAAATTTATTTTCGGACGGCATTTCCGTGAATTCTTTGGTGACGAAAGGCCATTTTCTTTGGATATTGATGGCTACAGGTTACGGATTCTGCCTGAGGCTATTCTCCAACGATGATTGTGTCCAGTAAGCACCGATTTGGGCGGATTTATTCCGGGTCAGTTTTTGGCAGATTCCAAAGGGGTACCATCACAGACTTCGGGCGATTTATCCGAAATGTCATTTTCTTTCGATTCTGGAGGCTACAGATTAAGGAATCAGGCCGAGGTTATTCTCCACCGATAATGAGGTATATTGATCCTATTCTCCACGAATTTTAAGTCCGTTAAGCATCGATTTGGGCCAATTTATTTTCGGATGCCATTTTCGTAATATCTCTGGCGACGAAAGGCCATTTTCTTTGGAAATTGAAGGCTACAAATTAGGGATTCGGCCTGAGGCTATTCCCAACGATGATTGAGTCCATTAAGCACCGATTTGGGCGGATTTATTCCTGGTCAATTTTTGGCAGATTCCAAGGCCGAGGCTATTCTCCAACGATAATGAAGTCTATTGATCCTATTCTCCACGGATGATAAGTCCGTTAAGCATCGATTTGGGCCAATTTATTTTCGGATGGCATTTTTGTAATTTCTTGGGCGACGAAAGGCCATTTTCATTGGATATTGAAAGCAACGGATCACTGATTCAGCCTGAGGCTATTCTCCAACGATGATTGAGTCCATTAAGCACCGATTTGGGCGGATTTATTCCGGGTCAATTTTTGGCAGATTCCAAAGGGGTACCATCACAGATTTCGGGCGATTTATCCGAAATGCCATTTTCTTTCGATTCTGGAGGCTACAGATCACGAAATCAGTCCAAGGCTATTCTCCACCGATAATGAAGTCTATTGATCCTATTCTCCACGGATGATAAGTTCGTGAAGCATCAATTTGGGCCAATTTATTTTCAGATGGCATTTTCGAAATTTCTTGCGCGCTGAAAGGACATTTTCATTGGATATTGAAGGCTATAGATCACGGATTCAGCCTGAGGCTTTTCTCCAACGATGATTGAGTCTATAAGCACCGATTTGGGCGGATTTATTCCGGGTCAATTTTTGGCAGATTCCAAAGGGATACCATCACAGATTTCTTGCGATTTATCCGAAATGCCATTTTCTTTCGATTCTGGAGGCTACAAATCACGAAAACCAGGCCGAGGCTATTCTCCACTGATAATGAAGTCTATTGATCCTATTCTCCACGGATGATAAGTCTGTTAAGCATCAATTTGGGCCAATTTATTTTCGGATGGCATTTTCGTGATTTCTTGGGCTACGAAAGGCCATTTTCATTGGATATTGAAGTCTACAGATCACGGATTCGGCCTGAGTCTATTCTCCAACAATGATTGAGTCCATTAAGCACTGATTTGGGCGGATTTATTCCGGGTCAATTTTTGGCAGATTCCAAAGGGGGTACCATCACAGATTTCAGGCGATTCATCCGAAATGCCATTTTCTTTTGATTCTGGAGGCTACAGATCACGGAATCAGTCCGAGGCTATTCTCCACCGATAATGAATTCTATTGATCCTATTCTCCACGGATGATAAGTCCGTTAAGCATTGAAATGGGCCAATTTATTTTCTGATGGCATATTCATAATTTCTTGGGCGACGAAAGGCCACTTTCTTTGGATATTGAAGGCTACAGATCACGGATTCGGCCTGAGGCTATTCTCCAACGATGATTTAGTCCATTAAGCACCGATTTGGGCGCATTTATTCCGGGTCAATTTTTGGCAGATTCCAAAGGGGTACCATCACAGATTTCGGGCGATTTATCCGAAATGCCATTTTATTTCGATTCTGGAGGAGACAGATCACAGAATCATAATGAGGCTATTCTCCACCGATAATGAATTCTATTGATCTTATTCTCCACGGATGATAAGTCCGTTAAGCATCGAAATGGGCCAATTTATTTCCGGATGGCATTTTCGTAATTTCTTGGGCGACGAAAGGCCATTTTCTTTGAATATTGAAGGCTACAGATCACGGATTCGGCCTGAGGCTATTCTCAAACGATGATTTAGTTCATTAAGCACTGATTTGGGCGCATTTATTCCGGGTCAATTTTTGGCAGATTCCAAAGGGGTACCATCACAGATTTCCGGCGATTTATCCGAAATGCCATTTTCTTTTGATTCGGGAGGCTACAGATCACGAAATCTGGCCGAGGCTATTCTCCACCGATAATGAAGTCTATTGATCCTATTTTCCACGTATGATAAGTCCGTGAAGCATTGATTGGGGCCAATTTATTTTCGGATGGCATTTTCGTAATTTCTTGGGCGCTGAAAGGCCATTTTCATTGGGTATTGAAGGCTACAGATCACGGATTGGCCAGAGGCTATTCTCCAACGATGATTGAGTACATTAAGCACCGATTTGGGCGGATTTATTCCGGGTCAATTTTTGGCAGATTCCAAAGGGGTACCATCACAGATTTCGGGCGATTTATCGGAAATGTCATTTTCTTTCGATTCTGGAGGCTACAAATCACGGAATCAGGCCGAGGCTAATCTACATCGATAATGAAGTCTATTGATCCTATTCTCCACGGATGATAAGTCCGTTAAGCATCGATTTTGGCCAATTTATCTTTGGATGGCATTTCCGTAATTTCTAGGGTGACGAAAGGCCATTTTCATTGGATATTGAAGGCTACAGATCACGGATTCGGCTTGAGGCTATTCTCCAACGATGATTGAGTCCATTAAGCACCGATTTGGGCGGATTTATTCCGGGTCATTTTTTGGCAGATTCCAAAGGGGTACCATCACAGATTTCGGGCGATTTATCCGAAATGCCATTTTCTTTCGATTCTGGAACAGATCACAGAATCATGACGAGGCTATTCTCCACCGATAATGAAGTCTATTGATCCTATTCTCCACGGATGATAAGTCTGTTAAGCATCGATTTGGGCCAATTTATTTTCGGAAATCATTTTCGTAATTTCTTGGGCGACGAAAGGTCATTTTCTTTGGATATTGAAGGCTACAGATTACGGAATTGGCCTGAGCCTATTCTCCAACGATGATTGAGTCCATTAAGCACCGATTTGGGCGTATATATTCCGGGTCAATTTTTGGCAGATTCCATAGGGGTACCATCACAGATTTCGGGCGATTTATCCGAAATGCCATTTACTTTTGATTCTGGAAGCTACAGATCACATAATCAGGCGATGCTATTCTCCACTGATAATGAATTCTATTGATCCTATTCTCCACAGTTGATAAGTCCGTTAAGCATCGATTTGTGCCAATTTATTTTCGGATGGCATTTTTGTAATTTCTTGGGCGCTGAAAGGCCATTTTCATTGGATATTGAAGGCTACATATCACGGATTGGCCTGAGGCTCTTCTCCAACGATGATTGAGTCCATTAAGCAACGATTTAGGCGGATTTATTCCGGGTCAATTTTTGGCAGATTCCAAAGGGGTGCCATCACAGATTTCGGGCGATTTATCCAAAATGCCATTTTCTTTCGATTTTGGAGGCTACAGATCACGGAATCAGGCCGAGGCTGTTCTCCACCGATAATGAAATCTATTGATCCTATTCTCCACGGATGATAAGTCCGTTAAGCATCGATTTGGGCCAATTTATTTTAGGATGGCATTTTCGTAATTTCTTGGGCTACGAAAGGCCATTTTCTTTGGATATTAAAGGCTACAGATCATGGATTCGGCCTGAGGATATTCTCCAAAGATGATTGAGTCCATTAAGCACCGATTTGGGCGGATTTATTCTGGGTCACTTTTTGGCAGATTCCAAAGGGGTACCATCACAAATTTCGAGCGATTTATCCAAAATGCAATTTTCTTTCGATACGGGAGGCTACAGATCATGGAATCAGGCCGAGGCTATTCTCCACCGATAATGAAGTCTATAGATCCTATTTTCCACAGATGATAAGTCCGTTAAGCATCGATTTGTGCCAATTTATTTTCAGATGGCATTTTCGTAATTTCTTTGGCAACGAAAGGCCATTTTTATTTGATATTGAAGGCTACAGATCACGGATTCGGCCTGAGGCTGTTCTCCAACGATGATTAAGTCCATTAAGCACCGATTTGGGCGGATTTATTAAGGGTCAATTTTTGGCAGATTCTAAAGGTGTACCATCACAGATTTCAGACGATTTAACCGAAATGCCATTTTCTTTCGATTCTGGAAGAGACAGATCACAGAATCATGACGAGGCTATTCTCCAATGATAATGAAGTCTATTGATCCAATTCTCCACGGATGATAAGTCTGTTAAGCATCGATTTGGGCCAATTTATTTTCGGAAATCATTTTCGTAATTTCTTGGGCGACGAAAGGTCATTTTGTTTGGATATTGAAGGCTACAGATTACGGAATTGGCCTGAGCCTATTCTCCAACGATGATTGAGTCCATTAAGCACCGATTTGAGCGTATATATTCCGGGTCAATTTTTGGCAGATTCCATAGGGGTACCATCACAGATTACGGGCGATTTATCCGAAATGCCATTTACTTTTGATTCTGGAAGCTACAGATCACGGAATCAGGCGAGGCTATTCTCCACTGATAATGAATTCTATTGATCCTATTCTCCACAGTTGATAAGTCCGTTAAGCATCGATTTGGGCCAATTTATTTTCGGATGGCATTTTTGTAATTTCTTGGGCTACGAAAGGCCATTTTTGTAACACCCTACCCTATACGTTTTGCCTAGTCATA
Organism: Linum trigynum; assembly: GCA_964030455.1. Lineage (NCBI taxonomy): Eukaryota > Viridiplantae > Streptophyta > Magnoliopsida > Malpighiales > Linaceae > Linum > Linum trigynum. The sequence continues at coordinate 389,486 of OZ034820.1, forward strand.
TTGTTCATACAATTGCAGCGGAATTAAACTTGGGTGTTACATTAATTATCAAAATTTACCCAAATAAAATTTCGACATGAAGTACTCGCGTAATGGGCTAACAGTTCTTGCAACTTATCCTGCAAAATAATTCATATGAATCCCTTCATTCGTAGACATACAAATATACTCATAACCTTATACATTGCTTCTCATAGCCATAGGCACAGTTTCATACTCCGCAACTGCATACCTTACTAATACATGTCATAGTCGTCACACTTACACAGTTACACAACATATACACATATCATCAACTTTCCACACCTGTGGATATCTCACACTACATCAGAAGCTAGTATGCACATGAAAAACGTTCTCAAAACATTTTTACAAAAAGGGTGTGGATCACTGGCCAAAATCCCAAGTAGTAGTCCAAGCACCAAATAGTTGAAGACCATACCTCATCCTGGCTTCAACTCTAGCTCCTCTCCCACCTAACACTTATCTACTGCTGCTGATGATGATCTGCTTACACATAGCATAAGCAGAGAAGAAGAATAAAAGAGGGTCAGCTCATAGCTGAGTGAGATAATCATCGCATAGTGAGTTCATAACAGAGCATACCCCTACTATACATCTAGCAGACAAGCCAAAACACTAGGATCGGACCTCAGCCATCCTCATATCCCAATAAGCAAAAGACTCAACCACTTTGACTTATGCATATGCATCTTATCATGTTTTATTCATAGGCGCCAGGCTACTCCCATGCTAATAACTCTCCCGGGAAACATACCCCACATCCCGTCGGATGTAGTCATACATACCCCAACATCCCGTCGGATGTGGTCATACATACCCCACACCACTATGGGTGTAGTCATACCCCGACACCGCTCTGGGTGTGGTCATATCTCATAAGAATTCTTCAGTCACCACCACATGAGAGGTGTGACTATCATACATATCATAATAGAGTAATAGCATAGGGAGCCCTAATTACTACGTAATTGACCGTGAGACCACAACACTCATATTTAGTATCCTTATACATGATTCATATCTTATCTTGCTTAATCATAATTCATTACTTGCACATGTACTTGACCAGGCCACAATTGGCTCAACATAGGTAAATCAGGAGTCGCATAATTGCACTTCCTCGGGATAAACCCTCGTGCAAGTCATCCTGCTTAAAACATCATAATATCACCCTGGGAAGTTTATTTCCCCCACTTGTGAATCCAAATACAACCACAATATCACATCATATCAAAACACCTGATCGAACAACCATGAATTCATATCAACGGTTAAGCCACAAATGGCAACATGTATGCAATCATCAACATAAACAAGGTCCATATCGGCTAGGGCAAATCAATAATATCATACAACAGTCCAGGGTTCATCATATAACACAAAAGTCCATACACCCCTAATCATGCCATTCTAGTTCACCTAGGTCAATTCTAAGCATCAAAATAATTATCGTGATACGACAAACCCGGTATGCCGTGCTAATCCCTCACCAGTTCTGGTCGTTCAAACACCGGTTCTAGCCTCCGGTACTAAAACATCAATTTCACGAACGAACCCCGAATTAAAATCCGAGACCGTCCTAATATCCCCTGCAGTATCCCCGTCAATATTAGTTCTGGGCTCCGGGTCAAATTCTCGATAAAAACACATCAAACCCTGGCCGGAGCTAAATTCAGCGGTTTGGACCCCGGCCTAAATAATAGCCGAAATTCAGGGATTAGAACTAGAGGATTGATTACCTCGCCGCAGGAAGCTCGTATATGAAATTTGGGCTCAATCCGGCTTCCGGATACTCCGAAACCCTAATTTGGCAGATCGGGAATTCAAGAAATTCCTGAACCAAAAACTCGTTTTAAAGCTCTAAATCGATAAATCACGATGTATGGATGAATTAGGCATTACTTACGGGATTTTTGGATCAGTGTAGCTCAAGAATCGAGCTACAGAAATTTTCCCCCGCGATGCCCTGTGCGCCTCTGCTTCTCGTTACTCTCGTCCGAAAAGAAAGAAGATGAAGAAATGGATGGGAATTATATGCCGACTGCATTTATATATATATATATATATAATATTATATAATATATATAATTAATACGTATACTTATCCGATCGATCGATAATCCGATTTTCGTCGAAATAGTGTCGAAATGCTCGATTTTAAATCGCGAACTTTCTAGCGATCGAAATACGATTTTAGCCGAAATGGGATGTTACAATTTTCTTTGGATATTGAAGGCTACAGATCACGGATACGGCCTGAGGATATTCTCCAACGATGATTGAGTCCATTAAGCAACGATTTAGGCGGATTTATTCCGGGTCAATTTTTGGCAGATTCCAAAAAGGTGCCATCACAGATTTCGGGCGATTTATCCGAAATGCCATTTTCTTTCAATTCTGGAGGCTACAGATCACGGAATCAGGCCGAGGCTATTCTCCACCGATAATGAAGTCTATTCATCCTATTTTCCACGGATGATAAGTCCGTTAAGCATCGATTTGGGCCAATTTATTTTTGGATGGCATTTTCTTAATTTCTTGGGCGACGAAAGGCCATTTTCATTGGATATTGAAGGCTATGGATCACGGATTCGGCCTGAGGCTATTCTCCAACGATGATTGAGTCCATTAAGCAAGGATTTAGGCGGATTTATTCCGGGTCAATTTTTGGCAGATTCCAAAGGGGTGCCATCACAGATTTCGGGCGATTTATCCGAAATGCCATTTTCTTTCGATTCTGGAGGCTACAGATCACGGAATCAGGCCGAGGCTATTCTCCACCGATAATGAAGTCTATTGATCCTATTCTCCACGGATGATAAGTCCGTTAAGCATCAATTTGGGCCAATTAATTTTCGGATGGCATTTTCGTGATTTCTTGGGCTACGAAAGGCCATTTTCATTGGATATTGAAGTCTACAGATCACGGATTCGGCCTGAGTCTATTCTCCAACAATGATTGAGTCCATTAAGCACTGATTTGGGCGGATTTATTCCGGGTCAATTTTTGGCAGATTCCAAAGGGGGTACCATCACAGATTTCGGGCGATTTATCCGAAATGCCATTTTCTTTTGATTCTGGAGGCTACAGATCACGGAATCAGGCCGAGGCTATTCTCCACCGATAATGAATTCTATTGATCCTATTCTCCACGGATGATAAGTCCGTTAAGCATCGAAATGGGCCAATTAATTTTTGGATGGCATTTTCATAATTTCTTGGGCGACGAAAGGCCACTTTCTTTGGATATTGAAGGATACAGATCACGGATTTGGCCTGAGGCTATTCTCCAACGATGATTTAGTTCATTAACTACCGATTTGGGCGCATTTTTTCCGGGTCAATTTTTGGCAGATTCCAAAGGGGTACCATCACAGATTTCGGGCGATTTATCCGAAATGTCATTTTCTTTCGATTCTGGAGGCTACAAATCACGGAATCAGGCCGAGGCTAATCTACACCGATAATGAAGTTTATTGATCCTATTCTCCACGGATGATAAGACCGTTAAGCATCGATTTTGGCCAATTTATCTTTGCATGGCATTTTCGTAATTTCTTGGGAAACGAAAAGTCATTTTCTTTGGATATTGAAGGCTACTGATTACGGAATTGGCCTGAGCCTATTCTCCAACGATGATTGAGTCCATTAAGCACCGATTTGGGCGTATATATTCCGGGTCAATTTTTGGCAGATTCCATAGGGGTACCATCACAGATTTCGGGCGATTTATCCAAAATGCCATTTACTTTTGATTCTGGAGGCTACAGATCACGGAATCAGGCTGAGGCTATTCTCCACCGATAATGAATTCTATTGATCCTATTCTCCACGGTTGATAAGTTCGTTAAGCATCGATTTGGGCCAATTTATTTTCGGATGGTATTTTCGTAATTTCTTGGGCGACGAAAGGTCATTTTCTTTGGATATTGAAGGCTATAGATCACGGATTCGTCCTGAGGCTATTCTCCAACGATGATTGAGTCCATTAAGCAACGATTTAGGCGGATTTATTCCGGGTCAATTTTTGGCAGATTTCAAAGGGGTGCCATCACAGATTTAGGGCGATTTATTCGAAATGCCATTTTCTTTCGATTCTGGAGGCTACAGATCACGGAATCAGGCCGAGGTTATTCTCCACTGATAATGAAGCCTATTGATCCTATTCTCCACGGATGATAAGTCCGTTAAGCATCGATTTGGGCCAATTTATTTTCGGATGGCATTTTCGTAATTTCTTGGGCTACGAAAGGCCATTTTCTTTGGATATTGAAGGCTACAGATCACGGATTCGGCCTGAGGATATTCTCCAAAGATGATTGAGTCCATTAAGCACCGATTTGGGCGGATTTATTCTGGGTCACTTTTTGGCAGATTCCAAAGGTGTACGTACCATCACAGATTTCGGGCGATTTATCCGAAATGCCATTTTCATTCGATTTTGGAGGAGACAGATCACGGAATCATGACGAGGCTATTCTCCACCGATAATGATGTCTATTGATCCTATTCTCCACGGATGATAAGTCCGTTAAGCACCGATTTGGGCCAATTTATTTTCGGATGGCATTTTCGTAATTTCTTGATCGACGAAAGGTCATTTTCTTTGGATTATGAAGGCTACAGATCACGGATTCGGCCTGAGGCTGTTCTACCACGATGATTAAGTCCATTAAGCACCGATTTGGGCGGATTTATTCCGGGTCAATTTTTGGCAGATTCCAAAGGGGTGCCATCACAGATTTCGGGCGATTTATCCAAAATGCCATTTTCTTTCGATTCTGGATGCTACAGATCACGGAATCAGGGCGAGGCTATTCTCCACCGATAATGAAGTCTATTGATCCTATTCTCCTCGGATGATAATTCCGTTAAGCATCGATTTGGGCCAATTTATTTTCGGAAGGCATTTTCGTAATTTCTTGGGCGACGAAAGGCCATTTTCATTGGATATTGAAGGTTACAGATCACGGATTAGGCCTGAGACTATTCTCCAACGTTGATTGAGTCCATTAAGCACCGATTTGGGTGGATATATTCCGGGTCAATTTTTGGCAGATTCCATAGGGGTACCATCACAGATTTCGTGCGATTTATCCGAAATGCCATTTTCTTTCGATTCTGGATGCTACAGATCACGGAATCAGGGCGAGGCTATTCTCCACCGATAATGAAGTCTATTGATCCTATTCTCCTCGGATGATAATTCCGTTAAGCATCGATTTGGGCCAATTTATTTTCGGATGGCATTTTCGTAATTTCTTAGGCTACGAAAGGCCATTTTCTTTGGATGTTGAAGGCTACAGATCACGGATTCGGCCTGAGGATATTCTCTAAAGATGATTGAGTCCATTAAGCACCGATTTGGGCGGATTTATTCTGGGTTACTTTTTGGCAGATTCCAAAGGGGTACCATCACAAATTTCCAGCGATTTATCCAAAATGCTATTTTCTTTCGATTCGGGAGGCTACAGATCATGGAATCAGGCCGAGGCTATTCTCCACCGATAATGAAGTCTATTGATCCTATTCTCCACGGATGATAAGTCCGTTAAGCATCGATTTGGGCCAATTTATTTTCAGATGTCATTTTCGTAATTTCTTGGGCGACGAAAGGCCATTTTCATTGGATATTGAAGGCTACATGTCACGGATTCGGCCTGAGGCTGTTCTCCAACGATGATTGAGTCCATTAAGCACCGATTTGGGTGGATATATTCCGGGTCAATTTTTGGCAGATTCCATAGGGGTACCATCACAGATTTCGGGCGATTTATCCGAAATGCCATTTTCTTTCGATTCTGGATGCTACAGATCACGGAATCAGGGCGAGGCTATTCTCCACCGATAATGAAGTCTATTGATCCTATTCTCCTCGGATGATAAGTCCGTTAAGCATCGATTTGGGCCAATTTATTTTCGGATGGCATTTTCGTAATTTCTTGGGCTATGAAAGGCCATTTTCTTTGGATATTGAAGGCTACAGATCACTGATTCGGCCTGAGGATATTCTCAAAGATGATTGAGTCCATTAAGCACCGATTTGGGCGGATTTATTCCTGGTCACTTTTTGGCAGATTCCAAAGGGGTTACCATCACAGATTTCGGGCGATTTATCCGAAATGCCATTTTCTTTTGATTGTGGAGGCTACAGATAACGGAATCAGGCCGAGGCTATTCTCCACCGATAATGAATTCTATTGATCCTATTCTCCACGGATGATAAGTCCGTTAAGCATCGAAATGGGCCAATTTATTTTCGGATGGAATTTTCATAATTTCTTGGGCGACGAAAGGCCACTTTCTTTGGATATTGAAGGCTACAGATCACGGATTCGGCCTGAGGCTATTCTCCAACGATTATTTAGTTCATTAAGCACCGATTTGGGCGCATTTATTCCGGGTCAATTTTTGGCAGATTCCAAAGGGGTACCATCACAAATTTCCAGCGATTTATCCGAAATGCTATTTTCTTTTGATTCTGGAGGCTACAGATCACAAAATCAGACTGAGGCTATTCTCCTCCGATAATGAAGTCTATTGATCCTATTTTCCACGGATGATAAGTCTGTGAAGCATCGATTGGGGCCAATTTATTTTCGAATGGAATTTTCGTAATTTCTTGGGCGCTGAAAGGCCATTTTCATTGGATATTGAAGGCTACAGATCACGGATTCGGCATGAGGCTATTCTCCAACGATGATTGAGTCCATTAAGCATCGATTTGGGCGGATTTATTTTGGGTCCATTTTTGGCAGATTCCAAAGGGGTACCATCACATATTTCCGGCGATTTATCCGAAATGCTATTTTCTTTTGATTCTGGAGGCTACAGATCACGAATCAGGCTGAGGCTATTCTCCACCGATAATGAAGTCCATTGATCCTATACTCCACTGATGATAAGTCTGTTAAGCATCGATTTGGGCCAATTTATTTTCAGATGGAATTTTTCGTAATTTCTTGTGTGACGAAAGGCCATTTTCATTGGCTATTGAAGGCTACAAATCACGGATTCGGCTTGAGGCTATTCTCCAACAATGATTGAGTCCCTTAAACACAGATTTGGGCGGATTTATTCCGGGTCAATTTTTGGCAGATTCCAAAGGGGTACCATCACAGATTTCGGGCGATTTATCGGAATGTCATTTTCTTTCAATTCTGGAGGCTACAAATCACGGAATCAGGCCGAGACTAATCTACACCGATAATGAAGTTTATTGATCCTATTCTCCACGGATGATAAGTCCGTTAAGCATCGATTTTGGCCAATTTATCTTTGGATGGCATTTCCGTAATTTATAGGGCGACGAAGGCCATTTTCATTGGATATTGAAGTCTACAGATCACGGATTCGGCCTGAGTCTATTCTCCAACAATGATTGAGTCCATTAAGCACTGATTTGGGCGGATTTATTCCGGGTCAATTTTTGGCAGATTCCAAAGGGGGTACCATCACAGATTTCGGGCGATTTATCCGAAATGCCATTTTCTTTTGATTCTGGAGGCTACAGATCACGGAATCAGGCCGAGGCTATTCTCCACCGATAATGAATTCTATTGATCCTATTCTCCACGGATGATAAGTCCGTTAAGCATCGAAATGGGCCAATTAATTTTTGGATGGCATTTTCATAATTTCTTGGGCGACGAAAGGCCACTTTCTTTGGATATTGAAGGATACAGATCACGGATTTGGCCTGAGGCTATTCTCCAACGATGATTTAGTTCATTAACTACCGATTTGGGCGCATTTTTTCCGGGTCAATTTTTGGCAGATTCCAAAGGGGTACCATCACAGATTTCGGGCGATTTATCCGAAATGTCATTTTCTTTCGATTCTGGAGGCTACAAATCACGGAATCAGGCCGAGGCTAATCTAGACCGATAATGAAGTTTATTGATCCTATTCTCCACGGATGATAAGACCGTTAAGCATCGATTTTGGCCAATTTATCTTTGCATGGCATTTTCGTAATTTCTTGGGCAACGAAAGGTCATTTTCTTTGGATATTGAAGGCTACTGATTACGGAATTGGCCTGAGCCTATTCTCCAACGATGATTGAGTCCATTAAGCACCGATTTGGGCGTATATATTCCGGGTCAATTTTTGGCAGATTCCATAGGGGTACCATCACAGATTTCGGGCGATTTATCCAAAATGCCATTTACTTTTGATTCTGGAGGCTACAGATCACGGAATCAGGCTGAGGCTATTCTCCACCGATAATGAATTCTATTGATCCTATTCTCCACGGTTGATAAGTTCGTTAAGCATCGATTTGGGCCAATTTATTTTCGGATGGTATTTTCGTAATTTCTTGGGCGACGAAAGGTCATTTTCTTTGGATATTGAAGGCTATAGATCACGGATTCGTCCTGAGGCTATTCTCCAACGATGATTGAGTCCATTAAGCAACGATTTAGGCGGATTTATTCCGGGTCAATTTTTGGCAGATTTCAAAGGGGTGCCATCACAGATTTAGGGCGATTTATTCGAAATTCCATTTTCTTTCGATTATGGAGGCTACAGATCACGGAATCAGGCCGAGGTTATTCTCCACCGATAATGAAGCCTATTGATCCTATTCTCCACGGATGATAAGTCCGTTAAGCATCGATTTGGGCCAATTTATTTTCGGATGGCATTTTCGTAATTTCTTGGGCTACGAAAGGCCATTTTCTTTGGATATTGAAGGCTACAGATCACGGATTCGGCCTGAGGATATTCTCCAAAGATGATTGAGTCCATTAAGCACCGATTTGGGCGGATTTATTCTGGGTCACTTTTTGGCAGATTCCAAAGGTGTACGTACCATCACAGATTTCGGGCGATTTATCCGAAATGCCATTTTCATTCGATTTTGGAGGAGACAGATCACGGAATCATGACGAGGCTATTCTCCACCGATAATGATGTCTATTGATCCTATTCTCCACGGATGATAAGTCCGTTAAGCACCGATTTGGGCCAATTTATTTTCGGATGGCATTTTCGTAATTTCTTGATCGACGAAAGGTCATTTTCTTTGGATATTGAAGGCTACAGATCACGGATTCGGCCTGAGGCTGTTCTACCACGATGATTAAGTCCATTAAGCACCGATTTGGGCGGATTTATTCCGGGTCAATTTTTGGCAGATTCCAAAGGGGTGCCATCACAGATTTCGGGCGATTTATCCAAAATGCCATTTTCTTTCGATTCTGGATGCTACAGATCACGGAATCAGGGCGAGGCTATTCTCCACCGATAATGAAGTCTATTGATCCTATTCTCCTCGGATGATAATTCCGTTAAGCATCGATTTGGGCCAATTTATTTTCGGAAGGCATTTTCGTAATTTCTTGGGCGACGAAAGGCCATTTTCATTGGATATTGAAGGTTACAGATCACGGATTAGGCCTGAGACTATTCTCCAACGTTGATTGAGTCCATTAAGCACCGATTTGGGTGGATATATTCCGGGTCAATTTTTGGCAGATTCCATAGGGGTACCATCACAGATTTCGTGCGATTTATCCGAAATGCCATTTTCTTTCGATTCTGGATGCTACAGATCACGGAATCAGGGCGAGGCTATTCTCCACCGATAATGAAGTCTATTGATCCTATTCTCCTCGGATGATAATTCCGTTAAGCATCGATTTGGGCCAATTTATTTTCGGATGGCATTTTCGTAATTTCTTAGGCTACGAAAGGCCATTTTCTTTGGATGTTGAAGGCTACAGATCACGGATTCGGCCTGAGGATATTCTCTAAAGATGATTGAGTCCATTAAGCACCGATTTGGGCGGATTTATTCTGGGTTACTTTTTGGCAGATTCCAAAGGGGTACCATCACAAATTTCCAGCGATTTATCCAAAATGCTATTTTCTTTCGATTCGGGAGGCTACAGATCATGGAATCTGGCCGAGGCTATTCTCCACCGATAATGAAGTCTATTGATCCTATTCTCCACGGATGATAAGTCCGTTAAGCATCGATTTGGGCCAATTTATTTTCAGATGTCATTTTCGTAATTTCTTGGGCGACGAAAGGCCATTTTCATTGGATATTGAAGGCTACATGTCACGGATTCGGCCTGAGGCTGTTCTCCAACGATGATTGAGTCCATTAAGCACCGATTTGGGTGGATATATTCCGGGTCAATTTTTGGCAGATTCCATAGGGGTACCATCACAGATTTCGGGCGATTTATCCGAAATGCCATTTTCTTTCGATTCTGGATGCTACAGATCACGGAATCAGGGCGAGGCTATTCTCCACCGATAATGAAGTCTATTGATCCTATTCTCCTCGGATGATAAGTCCGTTAAGCATCGATTTGGGCCAATTTATTTTCGGATGGCATTTTCGTAATTTCTTGGGCTATGAAAGGCCATTTTCTTTGGATATTGAAGGCTACATATCACTGATTCGGCCTGAGGATATTCTCAAAGATGATTGAGTCCATTAAGCACCGATTTGGGCGGATTTAGTCCGGGTCACTTTTTGGCAGATTCCATAGGGGTTACCATCACAGATTTCGGGCGATTTATTCGAAATGCCATTTTCTTTTGATTCTGGAGGCTACAGATAACGGAATCAGGCCGAGGCTATTCTCCACCGATAATGAATTCTATTGATCCTATTCTCCACGGATGATAAGTCTGTTAAGCATCGAAATGGGCCAATTTATTTTCGGATGGAATTTTCATAATTTCTTGGGCGACGAAAGGCCACTTTCTTTGGATATTGAAGGCTACAGATCACGGATTCGGCCTGAGGCTATTCTCCAACGATTATTTAGTTCATTAAGCACCGATTTGGGCGCATTTATTCCGGGTCAATTTTTGGCAGATTCCAAAGGGGTACCATCACAAATTTCCGGCGATTTATCCGAAATGCTATTTTCTTTTGATTCTGGAGGCTACAGATCACGAAATCAGACTGAGGCTATTCTCCTCCGATAATGAAGTCTATTGATCCTATTTTCCACGGATGATAAGTCTGTGAAGCATCGATTGGGGCCAATTTATTTTCGAATGGAATTTTCGTAATTTCTTGGGCGCTGAAAGGCCATTTTCATTGGATATTGAAGGCTACAGATCACGGATTTGGCCTGAGGCTATTCTCCAACGATGATTGAGTCCATTAAGCATCGATTTGGGCGGAATTATTCCGGGTCCATTTTTGGCAGATTCCAAAGGGGTACCATCACATATTTCCGGCGATTTATCCGAAATGCTATTTTCTTTTGATTCTGGAGGCTACAGATCACGAATCAGGCTGAGGCTATTCTCCACCGATAATGAAGTCCATTGATCCTATACTCCACTGATGATAAGTCTGTTAAGCATCGATTTGGGCCAATTTATTTTCAGATGGAATTTTTCGTAATTTCTTGTGTGACGAAAGGCCATTTTCATTGGCTATTGAAGGCTACAAATCACGGATTCGGCTTGAGGCTATTCTCCAACAATGATTGAGTCCCTTAAACACAGATTTGGGCGGATTTATTCCGGGTCAATTTTTGGCAGATTCCAAAGGGGTACCATCACAGATTTCGGGCGATTTATCGGAAATGTCATTTTCTTTCAATTCTGGAGGCTACAAATCACGGAATCAGGCCGAGACTAATCTACACCGATAATGAAGTCTATTGATCCTATTCTCCACGGATGATAAGTCCGTTAAGCATCGATTTTGGCCAATTTATCTTTGGATGGCATTTCCGTAATTTCTAGGGCGACGAAGGCCATTTTCATTGGATATTGAAGGTTACAGATCACGGATTCGGCTTGAGGCTATTCTCCAACGATGATTGAGTCCATTAAGCACCGATTTGGGCGGATTTATTCCGGGTCATTTTTTGGCAGATTCCAAAGGGGTACCATCACAGATTTCGGGCGATTTATCTGAAATGCCATTTTCTTTCGATTCTGGAACAGATCACAGAATCATGACGAGGCTATTCTCCACCGATAATGAAGTCTATTGATCCTATTCTCCACGGATGATAAGTCTGTTAAGCATCGATTTGGGCCAATTTATTTTCGGAAATCATTTTCGTAATTTCTTGGGCGACGAAAGGTCATTTTCTTTGGATATTGAAGGCTACAGATTACGGAATTGGCCTGAGCCTATTCTCCAACGATGATTGAGTCCATTAAGCACCGATTTGGGCGTATATATTCCGGGTCAATTTTTGGCAGATTCCATAGGGGTACCATCACAGATTTCGGGCGATTTATCCGAAATGCCATTTACTTTTGATTCTGGAAGCTACAGATCACATAATCAGGCGAGGCTATTCTCCACTGATAATGAATTCTATTGATCCTATTCTCCACAGTTGATAAGTCCGTTAAGCATCGATTTGTGCCAATTTATTTTCAGATGTCATTTTCGTAATTTCTTGGGCGCTGAAAGGCCATTTTCATTGGATATTGAAGGCTACATATCACGGATTGGCCTGAGGCTCTTCTCCAACGATGATTGAGTCCATTAAGCACCGATTTGGGTGGATATATTCCGGGTCAATTTTTGGCAGATTCCATAGGGGTACCATCACAGATTTCGGGCGATTTATCCGAAATGCCATTTTCTTTCGATTCTGGATGCTACAGATCACGGAATCAGGGCGAGGCTATTCTCCACCGATAATGAAGTCTATTGATCCTATTCTCCTCGGATGATAAGTCCGTTAAGCATCGATTTGGGCCAATTTATTTTCGGATGGCATTTTCGTAATTTCTTGGGCTATGAAAGGCCATTTTCTTTGGATATTGAAGGCTACAGATCACTGATTCGGCCTGAGGATATTCTCAAAGATGATTGAGTCCATTAAGCACCGATTTGGGCGGATTTATTCCGGGTCACTTTTTGGCAGATTCCAAAGGGGTTACCATGACAGATTTCGGGCGATTTATCCGAAATGCCATTTTCTTTTGATTCTGGAGGCTACAGATAACGGAATCAGGACGAGGCTATTCTCCACCGATAATGAATTCTATTGATCCTATTCTCCACGGATGATAAGTCCGTTAAGCATCGAAATGGGCCAATTTATTTTCGGATGGAATTTTCATAATTTCTTGGGCGACGAAAGGCCACTTTCTTTGGATATTGAAGGCTACAGATCACGGATTCGGCCTGAGGCTATTCTCCAACGATTATTTAGTTCATTAAGCACCGATTTGGGCGCATTTATTCCGGGTCAATTTTTGGCAGATTCCAAAGGGGTACCATCACAAATTTCCGGCGATTTATCCGAAATGCTATTTTCTTTTGATTCTGGAGGCTACAGATCACGAAATCAGACTGAGGCTATTCTCCTCCGATAATGAAGTCTATTGATCCTATTTTCCACGGATGATAAGTCTGTGAAGCATCGATTGGGGCCAATTTATTTTCGAATGGAATTTTCGTAATTTCTTGGGCGCTGAAAGGCCATTTTCATTGGATATTGAAGGCTATAGATCACGGATTCGGCCTGAGGCTATTCTCCAACGATGATTGAGTCCATTAAGCATCGATTTGGGCTGATTTATTCCGGGTCCATTTTTGGCAGATTCCAAAGGGGTACCATCACATATTTCCGGCTATTTATCCGAAATGCTATTTTCTTTTGATTCTGGAGGCTACAGATCACGAATCAGGCTGAGGCTATTCTCCACCGATAATGAAGTCCATTGATCCTATACTCCACTGATGATAAGTCTGTTAAGCATCGATTTGGGCCAATTTATTTTCAGATGGAATTTTTCGTAATTTCTTGTGTGACGAAAGGCCATTTTCATTGGCTATTGAAGGCTACAAATCACGGATTCGGCTTGAGGCTATTCTCCAACAATGATTGAGTCCCTTAAACACAGATTTGGGCGGATTTATTCCGGGTCAATTTTTGGCAGATTCCAAAGGGGTACCATCACAGATTTCGGGCGATTTATCCGAAATGCCATTTTCTTTCGATTCTGGAGGCTACAGATCATGGAATCAGGCCGAGGCTATTTTACACCGATAATGAAGTCTATTGGTCCTATTCTCCTCGGATGATAAGTCCGTTAAGGATCGATTTGTACCAGTTTATTTTTGGATGGCATTTTTGTAATTTCTTGGGCGACGAAAGGCCATTTTCATTAGATATTGAAGGCTACAGATCACAGATTTGGCCTGAGGCTATTCTCCAACGATGATTGAGTCCATTAAGCACCGATTTGGGCGGATTTATTACGGGTCCATTTTTCGCAGATTCCAAAGGGGTACCATCACAGATTTTTGGCGATTTATCCGAAATGCCATTTTCTTTCGATTCTGGAGGATACAGATCACAGAATCATGACGAGGCTATTCTCCACCGATATTGAAGTCTATTGATCATATTCTCCACGGATGATAAGTCCGTTAAGCATCGATTTGGGCCAATTTATTTTCGAATGGCATTTTCGTAATTTCTTGGGCAACGAAAGGCCATTTTCTTTGGATATTGAAGGCTACAGATCACGGATTTGGCCTGAGGATATTCTCCAATGATGATTGAGTCCATTAAGCACCGATTTGGGCGGATTTATTCCGGGTCAATTTTTGGCAGATTCCAAAGAGGTACCATTACAGATTTCGGGCAATTTATCCAATATGCAATTTTCTTTCGATTCTGGAGGCTACAAATCACGGAATCTGGCCGTGGCTATTCTCCACGGATAATGAAGTCTATTGATCCTATTCTCCGCGGATGATAAGTCCGTTAAGCATCGATTTGGGCCAATTTATTTTCGAATGGCATTTTCGTAATTTCTTGGGCGACGAAAGGCCATTTTCTTTGGATATTGAAGGCTACAGATCACGGATTCGGCTTGAGGCTATTCTCCAACAATGATTGAGTCCATTAAACACACATTTGGGCGGATTTATTCCGGGTTAATTTTTGGCAGATTCCAAAGGGGTAGCATCACAGATTTCGGGCGATTTATCCGAAATGCCATTTTCTTTCGATTCTGGAGGCTACAGATCACGGAATCAGGCCGAGGCTATTCTCCACCGATAATGAAGTCTATTGATCCTATTCTCCTCGGATGATAAGTCCGTTAAGGATCGATTTGTACCAATTTATTTTCGGATGGCATTTTTGTAATTTCTTGGGCGACGAAAGACCATTTTCATTAGATATTGAAGCCTACAGATCACAGATTTGGCCTGAGGCTATTCTCCAACGATGATTGAGTCCATTATGCACCGATTTGGGCGGATTTATTCCGGGTCCATTTTTGGCAGATTCGAAAGGGGTACTAACACAGATTTTTGTCGATTTATCCGAAATGCCATTTTCTTTCGATTCTGGAGGATACAGATCACGGAATCATGACGAGGCTATTCTCCACCGATAATGACGTCCATTGATCCTATTCTCCACTGATGATAAGTCTGTTAAGCATCGATTTGGGCCAATTTATTTTCAGATGGCATTTTCGTAATTTCTTGTGCGACGAAAGCCCATTTTCATTGGATATTGAAGGCTACAGATCACGGATTCGGCCTGAGGCTATTCTCCAACGATGATTGAGTCCATTAAGCACCGATTTGGGCGGATTTATTCCGGGTCAATTTTTGGCAGATTCTAAAGGGGTACCATTACAGATTTCGGGCAATTTATCCGATATGCCATTTTCTTTCGATTCTGGAGGCTACAGATCACGGAATCTGGCCATGGCTATTCTCCACCGATAATGAAGTCTATTGATCCTATTCTCCGCGGATGATAAGTCCGTTAAGCATCGATTTGGGCCAATTTATTTTCGAATGGCATTTTCGTAATTTCTTGGGCGACGAAAGGCCATTTTCTTTGGATATTGAAGGATACAGATCACGAATTCGACTTGAGGCTATTCTCCAACAATGATTGAGTCCATTAAACACAGATTTGGGCGGATTTATTCCGGGTCAATTTTTGGTAGATTCCAAAGGGGTACCATCACAGATTTCGGGCGATTTATCCGAAATGCCATTTTCTTTCGATTCTGGAGGCTACAGATCACGGAATCAGGCCGAGGCTATTCTCCACCGATAATGAAGTCTATTGATCCTATTCTCCTCGGATGATAAGTCCTTTAAGGATCGATTTGTACCAATTTATTTTCGGATGGCATTTTTGTAATTTCTTGGGCGACGAAAGGCCATTTTCATTAGATATTGAAGGCTACAGATCACAGATTTGGCCTGAGGTTATTCTCCAACGATGATTGAGTCGATTAAGCATCGATTTGGGCGGATTTATTCGATTCCAAAGGGGTACCATCACCGATTTTTGGCGATTTATCCGAAATGCCATTTTCTTTCGATTCTGGAGGATACAGATCACGGAATCATGACCAGGCTATTCTCCACCGATAATGAAGTCTATTGATCCTATTCTCCACGGATGATAAGTCCGTTAAGCATCGATTTGGGCCAATTTATTTTCGGATGGCATTTTCGTAATTTCTTGGGCGACGATAGGCCATTTTCATTGGATATTGAAGGCTACAGATCACGGATTCGGCCTGAGGCTATTCTCCAACGATGATTGAGTCCATTAAGCAACGGTTTAGGCGGATTTATTCCGGGTCAATTTTTGGTAGATTCCAAAAGGGTGCCATCACAGATTTCCGGCGATTTATCCGAAATGCCATTTTCTTTCGATTCTGGAGGCTACAGATCACGGAATCAGGCCGAGGATATTCTCCACCGATAATGAAGTATATTGATCCTATTCTCCACGGATGATAAGTCCGTTAAGCATCGATTTGGGCCAATTTATTTTCGTATGGCATTTTCATAATTTCTTGGGCGAAGATAGGCCATTTTCTTTGGATATTGTAGGCTACAGATCACGGATTCGGCCTGAGGCTATTCTCCAACGATGATTGAGTCCATTAAACACCAATTTGGGCAAATTTATTCCGGGTCAATTTTTGGCAGATTCCAAAGGGGTACCATCACTGATTTCGGACGATTTATCCAAAATCCTATTTTTTTTTTCATTCTGGAGTCTACAGATCACGGAATCAGGCCGAGGATATTCTCCACTGATAATGAAGTCTATTGATCCTATTCTCCACGGATGATAAGTCCGTTAAGCATCAATTTGGGCCAATTTATTTTCGATGGCATTTTCTTAATATCTTGGGCGACGAAAAGCCATTTTCATTGGATATTGAAGGCTACAGATCACGGATTCGGCCTGAAGCTATTCACCAACGTTGATTGAGTCCATTAAGCACCGATTTGGGAGGATTTATTTCGGGTCAATTTTTGGCAGATTCCAAAGGGGTAACATCACAGATTTCAGGCGATTTATACGAAATGCCATTTTCTTTCGATTCTGGAGGCTATAGATAACGGAATCAGGCCGAGGCTATTCTCCACCGATAATGAAGTCTATTGATCCTATTCTCCTCGGATGATAAGTCCGTTAAGAATCGATTTGGGACATTATTTTTGGATGGCATTTTCGTAATTTCTTGGGCGACGAAAGGCCATTTTCATTGGATATTGAAGGCTACAAATCACGGATTCGGCCTGAGGCTATTCTCCAACGATGATTGAGTCCATTAACCACCGATTTGGCCGGATTTATTACGGGTCAATTTTTCGCAGGTTCCAAAGGGGTACCATCACAGATTTCGGGCGATTTATCCGAAATGTCATTTTCTTTCGATTCTGGAGGCTACAGATCACGGAATCAGGGCGACACCATTCTCCACCGATAATGAAGTCTATTGATCCTATTCTCAACGGATGATAAGTCCGTTAAGCATCGATTTGGGCCAATTTATTTTCGAATGACATTTTCGTAATTTCTTGGGTGACGAAAGGCCATTTTCATTGGATATTGAAGGTTACAGATCACGGATTCGGCCTGAGGCTATTCTCCAACGATGATTGAGTCCATTAAACACAGATTTGGGCGGATTTATTCCGGATCTTTTTTTGACAGATTCCAAAGGGGTACCATCACAAATTTCGGACGATTTATCCGAAATCCCATTTTCTTTCGATTCTGGAGTCTACAGATCACGAAATTAGGCCGAGGATATTCTACACCGGTAATGAAGTCTATTGATCCTATTCTCCACGGATGATAAGTCCGTTAAGCATCGATTTGGGCCAATTTATTTTCGATGGCATTTTCTTAATTTCTTGGGCGACGAAAGACTATTTTCTTTGGATATTAAAGGCTACAGACCACGGATTCGGCCTGAGGCTATTTTCCAACGATGATTGAGTCCATTAAACACAGATTTGGGCGGATTTACTCCGGGTCTTTTTTTGACAGATTCCAAAGGGGTACCATCACAGATTTCAGGCGATTTATCCGAAATGCCATTTTCTTTCGATTCTGGAGGCTACACATCACGGAATCAGGCCGAGGCTATTCTCCACCGATAATGAAGTCTATTGATCCTATTCTCCACGCATGATAAGTCCGTTAAGCATCGATTTGGGCCAATTTATTTTCGGATGGCATTTTCGTAATTTCTTGGACGAAGAAAGACCATTTTCTTTGGATATTGAAGGCTACAGATCACGGATTCGACCTGAGGCTATTCTCCAACAATGATTGAGTCCATTAAACACAGATTTGGGCGGATTTATTCCGGGTCAATTTTTGGCAGATTCCAAAGGGGTACCATCACAGATTTCGGGCGATTTATCCGAAATGCCATTTTCTTTCGATTCTGGAAGCTACAGATCACGGAATCAGGCGTAGGCTATTCTCCACCGATAATGAAGTCTATTGATCCTATTCTCCACGGATGATAAGTCCGTTAAGCATCGATTTGGGCCAATTTATTTTCGGATGGCATTTTCATAATTTCTTGGGCGAAGAAAGGCCATTTTCTTTGGATATTGAAGGCTAAAGATCACGGATTCGGCTTGAGGCTATTCTCCAACAATGATTGAGTCCATTAAACACAGATTTGGGCGGATTTATTCCGGGTCAATTTTTGGCAGATTCCAAAGGGCTACCATCATAGATTTCGGGCGATTTATCCGAAATGCCATTTTCTTTCGACTCTTGAGGCTACAGATCACGAAATCAGGCCGAGGATATTCTCCACCGATAATGAAGTCTATTGATCCTATTCTCCACGGATGATAAGTCCGTTAAGCATCGATTTGGGCCAATTTATTTTCGATGGCATTTTCTTAATTTCTTGGGCGACGAAAGACCATTTTCTTTGGATATTGAAGGCTACAGATCCCGGATTCGGCTTGAGCTATTCTCCAACGATGATTGAGTCCATTAAGCACCGATTTGGGCGGATTTATTCCGGGTCAATTTTTGGCAGATTCCAAAGGGGTACCATCACAGATTTTAGGCGATTTATCCGAAATGCCATTTTCTTTCGATTCTGGAGGCTACAGATCACGGAATCAGGCAGAGGCTATTCTCCACCGATAATGAAGGCTATTGATCTTATTCTCCACTGATGATGAAGTCTATTGATCCTATTCTCCACGGATGATAAGTCCGTTAAGAATTGATTTGGGCCAATTTATTTTCGAATGGCATTTTCGTAATTTCTTGGGCGACGAAAGGCCATTTTCATTGGATATTGAAGGCTACAGATCACGGATTCGGCCTGAGGCTATTCTCCAACGATCTTTGAGTCCATTAAGCACCGATTTGGGCAAATTTATTCCGGGTCAATTTTTGGCAGATTCCAAAGGGGTGCCATCACAGATTTCGGGCGATTTATCCAAAATGCCATTTTCTTTCGATTATGGAGGCTACAGATCACGGAATAAGGCCGAGGCTATTCTGCACCGATAATGAAGTCTATTGATCCTCTTCTACACGGATGATAAGTCCGTTAAGCATCGATTTAGGCCGATTTATTTTTGGATGGCATTTTCGTAATTTCTTGGCGACGAAAGGCCATTTTCAATGGATATTGAAGTCTACAGATCACGGATTCGGCCTGAGGCTATTCACCAACGATGATTGAGACCATTAAGCACCGATTTGGGCGGATTTATTACGGGTCAATTTTTGGCAAATTCCAAAGGGGTAGCATCACAGAATTCGGGCGATTTATTCGAAATGCCATTTTCTTTCGATTCTAGAGGCTAAAGATCACGGAATCAGGCCGAGGCTATTCTCCACCGATAATGAAGTCTATTGATCCTATTCTCCACTAATGATAAGTCCGTTAAGAATCGATTTGGGCCAATTTATTTTCGAATGGCATTTTCGTAATTTCTTGGGCGACGAAAGGCCATTTTCATTGGATATTGAAGGCTAAAGATCACAGATTCGGCGTGAGGCTATTCTCCAACGATGATTGAGTCCATTAAGCACCGATTTGAGCTGATTTATTCCTTGTCAATTTTTGGCAGATTCCTAGGGGGTACCATCACAGATTTCGGCCAATTTATCCGAAATGCCATTTTCTGTCAATTTTGGAGGCTACAGATCACGGAATCAGGCCGAGGCTATTCTCTGCCGATAATGAAGTCTAATGATCCTATTCTCCACGGATGATAAGTCCGTTAAGCATCGATTTGGGCCAATTTATTTTCGGATGGCATTTTTGTAATTTCTTGGACGAAGAAATACCATTTTCTTTGGATATTGAAGGCTACAGATCACGGATTCGGCCTGAGGCTATTCACCAACAATGATTGAGACCATTAAACACAGATTTGGGCGGATTTATTTCGGGTCAATTTTTTGCAGATTCCAAAGTGGTACCATCACAGATTTCGGGCAATTTATCCGAAATGCCATTTTCTGTCGATTTTGGAGGCTACAGATCACGGAATCAGGCCGAGGCTATTCTCCGCCGATAATGAAGTCTATTGATCTTATTCTCCACGGATGATAAGTCCGTTAAGCATCGATTTGGGCCAATTTATTTTTGGATGACATTTTCGTAATTTCTTGGCGGACGAAAGGCCATTTTCATTGGAAATTGAAGGCTACAGATCACGTATTCGGCTTGAGGCTATTCTCCAACGATGATTGAGTCCATAAAGCACCGATTTGGGCGGATTTATAAGGGGTCAATTTTTGGCAGATTCCAAAGGGGTACACCATCACAAATTTCGGGGGATTTATCCGAAATTCCATTTCCTTTCGATTCTGGAGGCTACAGATCAGGGAATCAGGCCGAGGCTATTCTCCACCGATAATGAAGTCTATTGATCCTATTCTCCGCGGATGATAAGTCGGTTAAGCATCGATTTGGGCCAATTTATTTTTGGATGGCATTTTCGTAAT
This sequence comes from Linum trigynum, assembly GCA_964030455.1. NCBI lineage: Eukaryota > Viridiplantae > Streptophyta > Magnoliopsida > Malpighiales > Linaceae > Linum > Linum trigynum. The sequence continues at coordinate 410,757 of OZ034820.1, forward strand.
TTCTTGGGCGACGAAAGGCCATTTTCATTGGATATTGAAGGCTACAGATCACGGATTCGTCCTGAGGCTATTCTCCAACGATGATTGAGTCCATTAAGCACCGATTTGGGCGGATTCATTCCGGGTCAATTTTTGGCAGATTCCAAAGGGGTAGCATCACAGAATTCGGGCGATTTATCCTGAATGCCTTTTTCTTTTGATTTTGGAGGCTACAGATCACGGAATCAGGCCGAGGCTATTCTCCACCGATAATGAAGTCTATTGATCCTATTCTCCAAGGATGATAAGTCCGTTAAGCATCGATTTGCGTCAATTTATTTTCGGATGCCATTTTCGTAATTTCTTGGGCGTCGAAAGGCCATTTTCTTTGGATATTCAAGGCTACAGATCACAGATTCGGCCTGAGGCTATTCTCCAACGATGATTGAGTCCATTAAGAACCGATTTGGGCGGATTTATTCCGGTTCAATTTTTGGCAGATTCCAAAGGGGTAGCATCACAGAATTCGAGCGATTTATCCGAAATTCCATTTTCTTTGGATATTCAAGGCTACAAATCACGGAATCAAGCCGAGGCTATTCTCCACCGATAATGAAGTCTATTGATCTTATTCCCCACTGATGATAAGTCCGTTAAGCATCGATTTGGGCCAATTTATTTTCGATAGCATTTTCTTAATTTCTTGGGCGACGAAAGACCATTTTCTTTGGATATTGAAGGCTACAGATCCCGGATTCGGCCTGAGGCTCTTTTCCAACAATGATTGCGTCCATTAAGCACCGATTTGGGTGGATTTATTCCGGGTCAATTTTTGGCAGATTCCAAAGGGGTACCATCACAAATTTCGTGCGATTTATCCAAAATGCCATTTCCTTTCGATTCTGTAGGATACAGATCACCGAATCAGGCCGAGGCTATTCTCCACCGATAATGAAGTCTATTGATCATATTCTCCACTGGTGATAAGTCCGTTAAGCATCGATTTGGGCCAATTTATTTTCGAATGGCATTTTCGTAATTTCTTCGGCGACGAAATGCCATTTTCATTGGATATTGAAGGCTACTGATCACATATTCGGCCCGAGGCTATTCTCCAACGATGATTGAGTCCATTAAGCTCCGATTTGGGCGGATTTATTCCGGGTCAATTTTTGGCAGATTCCAAAGGGGTACCATCACAGATTTAGGGCAATTTATCCGAAATTCCATTTTCTTTCGATTTTGGAAGCTACAGATCACGGAATCAGGCCGAGGCTATTCTCCACCGATAATGAAGTCTATTGATCCTATTCTCCACGGATGATAAGTTCGTTAAGCATCGATTTGGGCCAATTTATTTTTGGATGGCATCTGAGGCTATTCTGCAACGATGATTGAGTCCATTAAGCACCGATTTGGGCGGATTTATTCCGGGTCAATTTTTGGCAGATTCCAAAGGTGTACCATCATAGATTTTGGGCGATTTATCCAAAATGCCATTTTATTTTGATTTTGGAGGCTACAGATCACGGAATCAGGCCGAGGCTATTCTCCACCGATAATGAAGTCTATTGATCCTATTCTCCACGGATGATAAGTCCGTTAAGCATCGATTTGCGCCAATATATTTTCGGATGGCATTTTCGTAATTTTTTGGGCGTCGAAAGGCCATTTTCTTTAGATATTGAAGGCTACAGATCACGGATTCAGCCTGAGGCTATTCTCCAACGATGATTGAGTCCCTTAAGCACAGATTTGGGCGGATTTATTCCGGGTCAATTTTTGGCAGATTCCAAAGGGGTACCATCACAGATTTCGTGCGATTTATCCAAAATGCCATTTCCTTTCGATTCTGTAGGCTACAGATCACCGAATCAGGCCGAGGCTATTCTCCACCGATAATGAAGTCTATTGATCATATTCTCCACTGGTGATAAGTCCGTTAAGCATCGATTTGGGCCAATTTATTTTCGAATGGCATTTTCGTAATTTCTTCGGCGACGAAATGCCATTTTCATTGGATATTGAAGGCTACTGATCACATATTCGGCCCGAGGCTATTCTCCAACGATGATTGAGTCCATTAAGCTCCGATTTGGGCGGATTTATTCCGGGTCAATTTTTGGCAGATTCCAAAGGGGTACCATCACAGATTTAGGGCAATTTATCCGAAATTCCATTTTCTTTCGATTTTGGAAGCTACAGATCACGGAATCAGGCCGAGGCTATTCTCCACCGATAATGAAGTCTATTGATCCTATTCTCCACGGATGATAAGTTCGTTAAGCATCGATTTGGGCCAATTTATTTTTGGATGGCATCTGAGGCTATTCTGCAACGATGATTGAGTCCATTAAGCACCGATTTGGGCGGATTTATTCCGGGTCAATTTTGGCAGATTCCAACATAGATTTTGGGCGATTTATCCAAAATGCCATTTTCTTTTGATTTTGGAGGCTACAGATCACGGAATCAGGCCGAGGCTATTCTCCACCGATAATGAAGTCTATTGATCCTATTCTCCACGGATGATAAGTCCGTTAAGCATCGATTTGGGCCAATTTATTTTCGGATGACATTTTTCGTAATTTCTTGGGCAACGAAAGGCCATTTTCATTGGATATTGAAGGCTACAGATCACGGATTCGGCCTGAGGCTATTCTCCAACGATGATTGAGTCCATTAAGCAGCGATTTGGGTGGATTTATTCCGAGTCAATTTTTGGCAGGTTCCAAAGGGGTACCATCACAGATTTTGGCCGATTTATCCGAAATGTCATTTTCTTTCGATTCTGGAGGCTACAGATCTGGGAATCAGGCCGAGGCTATTCTCCACCAATAATGAAGTCTATTGATCCTATTCTCCACGGATGATAAGTCCATTAAGCATTGATTTGGGCCAATTTATTTTTGGATGGCATTTTCGTAATTTCTTGGGCGACGAAAGGCCATTTTCATTGGATATTGAAGGCTACAGATCACAGATTCGGCCTGAGGCTATTCTTCAACGATGATTGATTCCATTAAGAACCGATTTGGGCGGATTTATTCCGGTTCAATTTTTGGCAGATTCCAAAGGGGTACCATCATAGATTTCGGACAATTTATGCGAAATGCCATTTTCTTTCAATTTTGGAGGCTACAGATCATAGAATCAGGCCGAGGCTATTCTCCATCGATAATGAAGTATATTGAACCTATTCTACATGGATGATAAGTCCGTTAAGCATCGATTTGGGCCAACTTATTTTCGGATGACATTTTCGTAATTTCTTGGACGACGAAAAGCCATTTTCATTGTAAATTGAAGGCTACAGATCACGGATTCGGCTTGAGGCTATTCTCCAACGATGATTGAGTCCATTAAGCACCGATTTGGGCGGATTTATTCCGGGTCAATTTTTAGAAAATTCCATCGGGGTACCATCCCAGATTTCTGGCGATTTAGCCGAAATGTCATTTTCATTTGGTTCTGGAGGCTATAGATCACGGAATCGGGCCGAGGCTATTCTCCACCGATAATGATGTCTATTGATCCTATTCTCCACGGATGATAAGTCTGTTAAGCATCGATTTGGGCCGATTTATTTTCGCATGGCATTTTCATAATTTCTTGGGCGATGAAAGGCCATTTTCTTTGGATATTGAAGGCTACAGATCACGGATTCGCCCTGACGCTATTCTCCAACGATGATTGAGTTCATTAAGCACCGATTTGGGCGGATTTATTCCGAGTCAATTTTTGGCAGATTCCAAAGGGATACTATCACAAATTTCGGGCGATTTATCCGAAATACCATTTTCTTTCGATTCTGGCTGGCTACAGATCACAGAATCAGGCCGAGGTTATTCTCCACCGATAATGAAGTCTATTGATCCTATTCTCCACGGATGATAAGTCCGTTAAGCATCGATTTGGGCCAATTTATTTTCGGATGGCATTTTCGCAATTTCTTGGGCTACGAAAGGCCATTTTCTTTGGATATTGAAGGCTACAGATTACGGATTCGGCCTGAGGCTATTCTCCAACGATGATTGAGTCCATTAAGCACCGATTTGGGCGGATTTATTCCGGTTCAATTTTTGACATATTCCAAAGGGGTACCATCACAGATTTCGGTCGATTTATCCGAAATGCCATTTTCTTTCGATTCTGGAGACTATAGATCACGAAATCAGGCTGATGCTATTCTCCACGGATAATGAAGTCTATTGATCCTATTATCCACTGATGATAAGTCCGTTAAGCATCGATTTAGGCCAAATTATTTTCGGATGGCAACTTCGTAATTTCTTGGCCGATGAAAGGCCATTTTCATTGGATAATGAAGGCTACAGATCACGGATTCAGCCTGAGGCTATTCTCCAGCGATGATTGAGTCCATTAAGCACCGATTTGGGCGGAGTTATTCCGGGTCAATTTTTGGCAGATTCCAAAGGGTTACAATCACAGATTTCGGGCAATTTATCCGAAATGCCATTCTCTTTCGATTTTGGAGGCTATAGATCACGGAATCAGGCTGCGGCTATTCTCCACCGATAATGAAGGCTATTGATCTTATTCTCCACTGATGATAAGTACGTTAAGCATCGATTTGAGCCAATTTATTTTCGGATGGCATTTTCGTAATTTCTTGGACTCGAAAGGCCATTTTCATTGGATATTGAAGGCTACAGATCACGGATTCGGCCTGAGTCTATTCTCCAACAATGACTGAGTCCATTAAGCACATATTTGAGCGGATTTATTCCGGGTCAATTTTTGGCAGATTCCAAAAGGGTACCATCACAGATTTTGGCCGATTTATCCGAAATGTCATTTTCTTTCGATTCTGGAGGCTACAGATCAGGGAATCAGCCCGGGGCTATTCTCCACCGATAATGAAGTCTATTGATCCTATTCTCCCCGGATGATAAGTCCATTAAGCATTGATTTGGGCCAATTTATTTTCGGATGGCATTTTCGTAATTTCTTGGGCGACGAAAGGCCATTTTCTTTGGATATTGAAGGCTACAGATTACAGATTATGCCTGTGGCTATTCTCCAACGATGATTGATTCCATTAAGAACCGATTTGGGAGGATTTATTCCGGTTCAATTTTTGGCAGATTCCAAAGGGGTACCATCACAAATTTCGGGCGATTTATCCGAAATGCCATTTTCTTTCGATTCTGGAGGATACAGATCACGAAATCAGGCCGATGCTATTCTCCACGGATAATGAAGTCTATTGATCCTATTATCCACTGATGATAATTCCGTTAAGCATCGATTTAGGCCAAATTATTTTCGGAAGGCAATTTCGTAATTTCTTGGGCGATGAAAGGCCATTTTCATTGGATAATGAAGGCTACAGATCACGGATTCAGCCTGAGGCTATTCTCCAACGATGATTGAGTCCATTAAGCACCGATTTGGGCGGATTTATTCCGGGTCAATTTTTGGCAGATTCCAAAGGGGTACCATCACAGATTTCGGGCGATTTATCCGAAATGCCATTTTCTTTTGATTCTGGAGGCTACAGATCACGAAATCAGGCCGAGGCTATTCTCCACCGATAATGAAGTCTATTGATCCTATTCTCTACGGATGATAAGTCCGTTAAGCATCGATTTGGGCCAATTTATTTTCGGATGTCATTTTCGTAATTTCTTAGGCGACGAAAGGCCATTTTCTTTGGATATTGAAGGCTACAGATCACGGATTCGGCTTGAGGCTATTCTCCACTGATAATGAAGTCTATTGTTCCTATTCTCCGCGGATGATAAGTCCGTTAAGAATCGATTTGGGCTAATTTATTTTCGGATGGCTTTTTCGTAATTTCTTGGGCGACGAAAGGCCATTTTCTTTGGATATTGAAAGCTACAGATCACGGATTCGGCCTGAGGCTATTCTCCAACGATGATTGAGTCCATTAAGCACCGATTTGGGCGGATTTATTCCGGGTCAATTTTTGGCAGATTCCATAGGCGTACCATCCCAGATTTCGGGCGATTTAGCCGAAATGTCATTTTCATTCGATTCTGGAGGCTATAGATCACGGAATCGGGCCGAGGCTATTCTCCATCGATAATGATGTCTATTGATCCTATTCTCCACGGATGATAAGTCTGTTAAGCATCGATTTGGGCCGATTTATTTTCGCATGGCATCTTCGTAATTTCTTGGGCGACGAAAGGCCATTTTCTTTGGATATTGAAGGCTACAGATCACGGATTCGCCCTGAGGCTATTCTCCAACGATGATTGAGTCCACTAAGCACCGATTTAGGCGGATTTATTCCGGGTCAATTTTTGGCATATTCCAAAGGGGTACTATCACAGATTTCGGGCGATTTATCCGAAATGCCATTTTCTTTCGATTCTGGCTGGCTACAGATCACAGAATCAGGCCTAGGTTATTCTCCACCAATAATGAAGTCTATTGATTCTATTCTCCACGGATGATAAGTCCGTTAAGCATCGATTTGGGCCAATTTATTTTTGGATGGCATTTTCGTAATTTCTTGGGCGACGAAAGGCCATTTTCTTTGGATATTGAAGGCTACAGATTACGGATTCGGCCAGACGCTATTCTCCAACGATGATTGAGTCCATTAAGCACCAATTTGGGCGGATTTATTCCGGTTCAATTTTTGACAGATTCCAAAGGGGTACCATCACAGATTTCAGGCGATTTATCCGAAATGCCATTTTCTTTCGATTCTGGAGGCTACAGATCACGAAATCAGGCCAATGCTATTCTCCACGTATAATGAAGTCTATTGATCCTATTATCCACTGATGATAAGTCCGTTAAGCATCGATTTAGGCCAAATTATTTTCGGAAGGCAATTTCGTAATTTCTTGGGCAATGAAAGGCCATTCATTGGATAATTAAGGCTTCAGATCACGGATTCATCATGAGGCTATTCTCCAACGATGATTGAGTCCATTAAGCACCGATTTGGGCGGATTTATTCCGGGTCAATTTTTGGCAGATTCCAAAGGGGTACCATCAAAGATTTCGGGCGATTTATCCGAAATGCCATTTTCTTTCGATTCTGGAGGCTACAGATCACGAAATCAGGCCGAGGCTATTCTCCACGGATAATGAAGTCTATTGATCCTATTCTCTACCGATGATAAGTCCGTTAAGAATCGATTTGGGCCAATTTATTTTCGGATGTCATTTTCGTAATTTCTTAGGCGATGAAAGGCCATTTTCTTTGGATATTGAAGGCTACAGATCACGGATTCGGCCTGAGGCTATTCTCCAACGATGATTGAGTCCATTAAGCACATATTTGTGCGGATTTATTCCGGGTCAATTTTTGGTAGATTCCAAAGTGACACCATCACAAATTTCGGGCTATTTATCCGAAATGCCATTTTCTTTCGATTGTGGAGCCTACAGATCACGGAATCAAGCCGAGGCTTTTCTCCACCGATAATGAAGTCTATTGATCCTATTCTCCACGGATGATAAGTCCGTTAAGCATCGATTTGGGCCAATTTATTTTCGGAAGGCATTTTCGTAATTTCTTGGGCGACGAAAGGCCATTTTCATTGGATATTGAAGGTTACAAATCAAGGATTAGGCCTAAGACTATTCTCCAATGATGATTGAGTCCATTAAGCACCGATTTCGGCGGATTTATTCCGGGTCAATTTTTGGCAGATTCCAAAGGGTTACAATCACAGATTTCGGGCGATTTATCCGAAATGCCATTCTCTTTCGATTCTGGAGGCTATAGATCACGGAATCAGGCTGCGGCTATTCTCCACCGATAATGAAGTCTATTGATCTTATTCTCCACTGATGATAAGTCCGTTAAGCATCGATTTGGGCCAATTTATTTTCGGATGGCATTTTCGTAATTTCTTGGACTCGAAAGGCCATTTTCATTGGATATTGAAGGCTACAGATCACGGATTCGGCCTGAGGATATTCTCCAACGATGATTGAGTACATTAATTACCGATTTGGGCGGATTTATTCCGGGTCAATTATTGGTAGATTCCAAAGGGGTACCATCACAGATTTCGGGCGATTTATCCGAAATGCCATTTTCTTTCGATTTTGGAGGCTACAGAACACGGAATCAGGCCGAGGCTATTCTCCACTGATAATGAAGTCTATTGTTCCTATTCTCCGTGGATGATAAGTCCGTTAAGCATTGATTTGGGTTAATCTATTTTCGGATGGCATTTTCGTAATTTCTTGGGCGACAAAAGGCCATTTTCTTTGGATATTGAAGGCTACAGATCACGGATTCGGCCTAAGGCTATTCTCCAACGATGATTGAGTCCATTAAGCACCGATTTGGGCGGATTTATTCCGGGTCAATTTTTGGCAGATTCCATAGGGGTACCATCACAGATTTCGGGCAATTTATGCGAAATGCCATTTTCTTTCCATTCTGGAGGCTACAGATCACGGAATCAGGCCGAGGCTATTCTCCATCGGTAATGAAGTCTATTGATCCTATTCTCCACGGATGATAAGTCCGTTAAGCATCGATTTGGGCCAATTTATTTTCGGATGGCATTTTCATAATTTATTGGGCGACGAACGACCATTTTCTTTGGATATTGAAGGCTACAGATCACGGATTCGGCCAGAGGCTATTCTCCAACGATGATTGTGTCCCTTAAGCACAGATTTGGGCGGATTTATTCCTGGTCAATTTTTGGCATATTCCAAAGCGGTACCATCACAAATTTCGGGCGATTTATCCGAAATGCCATTTTCTTTCGATTCTGGGGGCTACAGATCACGGAATCAGGCCGACGCTATTCTCCACCGATAATGAAGTCTATTGATCCTATTCTCTACGGATGATAAGTCCGTTAAGCATCGATTTGGGCCAATTTATTTTCGGAAGGCATTTTCGTAATTTCTTGGGCGACGAAAGGCCTTTTTCATTGGATATTGAAGGTTACAGATCACGGATTAGGCCTGAGACTATTCTCCAACGATGATTGAGTCCATTAAGCACCGATTTGGGCGGATTTATTCCGGGTCAATTTTTGGCAGATTCCAAAGGGGTACCATCATAGATTTTGGGCGATTTATCCGAAATGCCATTTTCTTTTGATTCTGGAGGCTACAGATCACGGAATCAGGCCGAGGCTATTCTCCACCGATAATGAAGTCTATTGATCCTATTCTCCACGGATGATAATTCCGATAAGCATCGATTTGCGCCAATATATTTTCGGATGGCATTTTTGTAATTTCTTGTGCGTCGAAAGGCCATTTTCTTTGGATATTGAAGGCTACAGATCACGGATTCGGCCTGAGGCTATTCTCCAACGATGATTGAGTCCCTTAAACACAGATTTGGGCGGATTTATTCCCGGTCAATTTTTGGCAGATTCCAAAGGGGTACCATCACAGATTTCGGGCGATTTATCCGAAATGCCATTTTCTTTCGATTCTGGCTAGCTACAGATCACGGAATCAGGCAGAGGCTATTCTCCACCGATTATGAAGTCTATTGATCTTATTCTCCACGGATGATAAGTCCGTTAAGCATCGATTTGGGCCAATTTATTTTCGGATGACATTTTCGTAATTTCTTGGCCGACGAAAGGCCATTTTCATTGGATATTGAAGGCCACAGATCACGGATTTGGCCTGAGGCTATTCTCCAACGATGATTGAGTCCATTAAGCAGCGATTTGGGAGGATTTATTCCGGGTCAATTTTTGGCAGGTTCCAAAGGGGTACCATCACAGATTTTGGCCGATTTATCCAAAATGTCATTTTCTTTCGATTCTGGAGGCTACAGATCAGGGAATCAGGCCGGGGCTATTCTCCACCGATAATGAAGTCTCTTGATCCTTTTATCCACGGATGATAAGTCCATTAAGCATTGATTTGGGCCAATTTATTTTCGGATGGCATTTTTGTAATTTCTTGGACGACGAAAGGCCATTTTCATTGGATATTGAAGGCTACGGATCACAGATTCGGCCTGTGGCTATTCTCCAACGATGATTGATTCCATTAAGAACCGATTTGGGAGGATTTATTCCGGTTCAATTTTTGGCAGATTCCAAAGGGGTACCATCACAGATTTCGGGCAATTTATGCGAAATGCCATTTTCTTTCGATTCTGGAGGCTACAGATCACGGAATCAGGCCGAGGCTATTCTCCATCAATAATGAAGTCTATTGATCCTATTCTCCATGGATGATAAGTCCGTTAAGCATCGATTTGGGCCAACTTATTTTCGGATGACATTTTCGTAATTTCTTGGGCGACGAAAGGCCATTTTCATTGTAAATTGAAGGCTACAGATCACGGATTCGGCCTGAGGCTATTCTCCAACGACGATTGAGTACATTAAGCACCGATTTGGGCGGATTTATTCCGGGTCAATTATTGGTAGATTCGAAAGGGGTACCATCACAGATTTCAGGCGATTTATCCGAAATGCCATTTTCTTTCGATTCTGGCTGGCTAAAGATCACGGAATCAGGCCGAGATTATTCTCCACCAATAATGAAGTCTATTGATCCTATTCTCGACGGATGATAAGTCCGTTAAGCATCGATTTGGGCCAATTTCTTTTTGGATGGCATTTTCGTAATTTCTTGGGCGACGAAAGGCCATTTTCTTTGGATATTGAAGGCTACAGATTACGGATTCGGCCAGAGGCTATTCTCCAACGATGATTGAGTCCATTAAGCACCGAGTTGGGCGGATTTATTCCGGTTCAATTTTTGACAGATTCCAAAGGGGTACCATCACAGATTTTGAGCGATTTATCCGAAATGCCATTTTCTTTCGATTCTGGAGGCTACAGATCACGAAATCAGGCCGATGCTATTCTCCACGGATAATGAAGTCTATTGATCCTATTATCCACTGATGATAAGTCCGTTAAACATCGATTTAGGCCAAATTATTTTCGGATGGCAATTTCGTAATTTCTTGGGCGATGAAAGGCCATTTTCATTGGATATTGAAGCCTACAGATCACGGATTCAGCCTGAGGCTATTCTCCAACGATGATTGAGCCCATTAAGCACCGATTTGGGCGGATTTATTCCGGTTCAATTTTTGGCAGATTCCAAAGGGACACCATCATAAATTTCGGGCGATTTATCCGAAATGCCATTTTCTTTCGATTGTGGAGCCTACAGATCACGGAATCAAGCCAAGGCTTTTCTCTACCGATAATGAAGTCTATTGGTCCTCTTCTCCACGGATTTTAAGTCCGTTAAGCATCGATTTGGGCCAATTTATTTTCGTAAGGCATTTTTGTAATTTCTTGGGCGACGAAAGGCCATTTTCATTGGATATTGAAGGTTACAGATCAAGGATTAGGCCTAAGACTATTCTCCAATGATGATTGAGTCAATTAAGCACCAATTCTGGCGGATTTATTCCGGTTCAATTTTTGGCAGATTCCAAAGGGGTACCATCACAGATTACGGGCGATTTATCCGAAATGCAATTTTCTTTCGATTCTGGAGGCTACAGATCAAGGAATCAGGCCGAGGCTATTCTCCACCGATAATGAAGTCTATTGATCATATACTCCACGGATGATAATTCCGTTAAACATCGATTTGGGCCAATTTATTTTCGGATGACATTTTCGTAATTTCTTGGGCGACAAAAGTCCATTTTCATTGAATATTGAAGGCTACAGATCACGGATTCGGCCTGAGGATATTCTCCAACGATAATTGAGTCCATTAAGCACCGATTTGGGTGGATTTGTTCCGGGTCAATTTTTGGCAGATTCCGAAGGGGTACCATCACAGATTTCAGGCGATTTATACGAAATGCCATTTTCTTTCGATTCTGGATGCTACAGATCACGGAATCAGGCTGAGGCTATTCTCCACCGATAATGAAGTCTATTGATCCTATTCTCCACGGATGATAAGTCCGTTAACATCGATTTGGGCCAATTTAATTTCGTATGGCATTTTTATAATTTCTTGGGCGACGAACGACCATTTTCTTTGGATATTGAAGGCTACAGATCACGGATTCGGCCTGAGGCTATTCTCCAACGATGATTGAGTCCCTTAAGAACATATTTGGGCGGATTTATTCCTGGTCAATTTTTGGCAGATTCCAAAGGGGTACCATCACAAATTTCGTGCGATTTATCCGAAATGCCATTTTCTTTCAATTATGGAGGCTACAGATCATGGAATCATGCCGAGGCTATTCTCCACCGATAATGAAGTCTATTGATCCTATTCTCCACGGATGATAAGTCCGTTAAGCATTGATTTGGGCCAATTTATTTTCGGATGGCATTTTCGTAATTTCTTGGGCGACGAATGGCCATTTTCATTTGATATTGAAGGCTACAGATCACGGATTCGGCCTGAGGCTATTCTCCAACGATGATTGAGTCCATTAAGCACCGATTTGTCCGGATTTATTCCGGGTCAATTTTTGGCATATTCCAAAGGGGTACCATCACAGATTTCGGGCGATTTATCGGAAATGCCAATTTCTTTCGATTCTTGAGGCTACAGATCACGGAATCAGGCCGAGGCTATTCTTCACCGATAATGAAGTCTATTGATCCTATTCTCCACGGATGATAAGTCCGTTAAGCATCGATTTGGGACAATTTATTTTCGGATGGCATTTTCGTAATTTCTTGGGCGACGAAAGGCCATTTTCATTGGATATTGATGGCTACAGATCACGAATTCGGCCTGAGGCTATTCTCCAACGATGATTGAGTCCATTAAGCACCGATTTGTCCGGATTTATTCAGGGTCAATTTTTGGCTGATTCCAAATGGGTACCATCACAGATTTCGGGCGATTAATCCGAAATGCCAATTTCTTTCGATTCTGGAGGCTACAGATTACGGAATCACGCCAAATCTATTCTCCACCGATAATGAAGTCTATTGATCCTATTCTCTACGGATGATAAGTCCGTTAAGCATCGATTTGAGCCAATTTGTTTTCAGATGGCTTTTTCGTAATTTCTCGGGCGACGAAAGGCCATTTTCATTGTATATTGAAGGCTACAGATCACGGATTCAGCCTGAGGCAATTCTCCAACGATGATTGAGTCCATTAAGCAACGATTTGGGCGGATTTATTCTGGGTCAATTTTTGGCAGATTCCAAAGGGGTACCATCACAGATTTCGGGCGATTTATCCGAAATGCCAATTTCTTTCGATTCTGGAGGCTACAGATCACGGAATCAGGCCGAGGCTATTCTCCACCGATAATGAAGTCTATTGATCCTATTCTCCACGGATGATAAGTCTGTTAAGCATCGATTTGGGCCAATTTATTTTCGGATGGCATTTTCGTAATTTCTTGGGCGAGAAAGGCCATTTTCATTGGATATTGAAGGCTACAGATCACGGATTCGACCTGAGGCTATTCTCTAACGATGATTGAGTCCATTAAGCACCGATTTGGGCGGACTTATTCCGAGTCAATATTTGGCAGATTCCAAAGGGGTACCATCACAGATTTCGGACGATTTATCCGAAATGCCATTTTCTTTCGATTCTGGAGGCTACAGATCATGGAATCAGGCCGATGCTAATCTACACCGATAATAAAGTCTATTGATTCTATTCTCCACGGATGATAAGTCAGTTAAGCATCGATTTGGGCCAATTTATTTTTGGATGGCATTTCGTAATTTCTTGGGCGACGAAAGGCCATTTTCATTGGATATCTAAGGCTACAGATCACGGATTCCGCCTGAGGCTATTCTCCAACGATGATTGAGTTCATAAAGCACCGACTTGGGCGGATTTATTCCGGGTCAATTATTGGCAGATTCCAAAGGGGTACCATCACAGATTTCGAGCGATTTATCCGAAATGCCATTTCCTTTCGATTCTGGAGGCTACACATCACGAAATCAGGCCGAGGCTATTCTCCACCGATAATGAAGTCTATTGATCCTATTCTCCACGGATGATAAGTCCGTTAAGCATCGATTTGGGCCAATTTATTTTCGGATGGCATTTTCGTAATTTCTTGGGCGAGAAAGGCCATCTTCATTGGATATTGAAGGCTACAGATCACGGATTCGACCTGAGGCTATTCTCCAACGATGATTGAGTCCATTAAGCTCCGATTTGGGTGGATTTATTCCGGGTCAATTTTTGGCTGATCCCAAAGGGGTGCCATCACAGATTTCGAGCGATTTATCCGAAATGCCATTTCCTTTCGATTCTGGAGGCTACAGATCAAGGAATCAGGACGAGGCTATTCTCCACCGATAATGAAGTCTATTGATCCTATTCTCCACGGATGATAAGTCTTTTAAGCATAGATTTGGGCCTATTTATTTTCGGATGGCATTTTCGTAATTTCTTGGGCGCTGAAATGCCATTTTCATTGGATATTGAAGGCTACAGATCACGGATTCGGCCTGAGGCTATTCTCCAACGATGATTGAGTCCATTAAGCACCGATTTGGGAGGATTTATTCCGGGTCAATTTTTGGCTGATGCCAATGGGTTGCCATCACAGATTTCGAGCGATTTATTCGAAATGCCATTTTCTTTCGATTCTGGAGGCTACAGATCACGGAATCAGAACGAGGCTAATCTCCACCGATAATGAAGTCTATTGATCCTATTATCCACGGATGATAAGTCTTTTAAGCATAGATTTGGGCCTATTTATTTTCGGATGGCATTTTCGTAATTTCTTGGACGCTGAAATGCCATTTTCATTGGATATTGAAGGCTACAGATCACGGATTCGGCCTGAGGCTATTATCCAACGATGATTGAGTCCATTAAGCACCGATTTGGGCGCATTTATTCCGGGTCAATTTTTGGTTGATTCCAAAGCGGTACCATCACAGATTTCGGTGGATTTATCCGAAATGCCATTTTCTTTCGATTCTAGAGGCTACATATCACGGAATCAAACCGAGGCTAATCTACACCGATAATGAAGTCTATTGATTCTATTCTCCCAGATGATAAGTCCGTTAAGCATCGATTTGGGCCAATTTATTTTTGGATGGCATTTTCGTAATTTCTTGGGCGACGAAAGGCCATTTTCATTGGATATTGAAGGCTATAGATCACAGATTCGGCCTGAGGTTATTCTCCAACAATGATTGAGTCCATTAAGCACCGATTTGGATGGATTTATTCCGGGTCAATTTTTGGCAGATTCCAAAGGGGTGCAATCATAGATTTCGAGCGATTTATCCGAAATGCCATTTTCTTTCGATTCTGGAGGCTACAGATCACGGAATAAACCCGAGGCTATTCTCCACCGATAATGAAGTCTATTGATCCTATTCTCCACGGATGATAAGTACGTTAAGCATCGATTTGGGCCTATTTATTTTCGGATAGCATTTTCGTAATTTCTTGGGCGCTGAAAGGGCATTTTCATTGGATATTGAAGGCTACAGATCACGGATTCGGCCTGAGGCTATTATCCAACGATGATTGAGTCCATTAAGCACCGATTTGGGCAGATTTAATCCGGATCAATTTTTGGCAGATTCCAAAGGGGTACCATCACATAATTCGGGCGATTTATCCGAAATGCCATTTTCTTTCGATTCTGGAGGCTACAGATCATTGAATCAGGCCGAGGCTATTCTCCACCGATAATGAAGTCTATTGATCCTATTCTCCACGGATGATACGTCCATTAAGCATCGATTTGGGCCAATTTATTTTCGGATGGCATTTTCGTAATTTCTTGGGATACGAAAGGCCATTTTCATTAGATATTGAAGGCTACATATCACGGATTCGGCCTGACGCTATTCTCCAACGATGATTGAGTCCATTAAGCAGCGATTTGTCCGGATTTATTCCGGGTCAATTTTTGGCAGATTCCAAAGGGGTACCATCACAGATTTCAGGCGATTTATCCGAAATGCCAATTTCTTTCGATTCTGGAGGCAACAGATTACGGAATCAGGCCAAATCTATTCTCCACCGATAATGAAGTCTATTGATCCTATTCTCTACGGATGATAAGTCCGTTAAGCATCGATTTGGGCCAATTTATTTTCGGATGGCATTTTCGTAATTTCTTGTGCGACGAAAGGCCATTTTCATTGGATATTGAAGGCTACAGGTCACGGATTTGGCCTGAGGCTATTCTCCAACGATGATTGTGTCCATTAAGCACCTATTTGGGCGGATTTATTTCGGGTAAATTTTTGGCAGATTCCAAAGGGCCATCACATATTTCGTGCGATATATCCGAATTGCCATTTTCTTTTGATTTTGGGGGCTACAGATCACGGAATCAGGCCGAAGCTATTCTCCACCGATAATGAAGTCTATTGATCCTATTCTTCATGGATGATAAGTCTGTTAAGCATCGATTTGGGCCAATTTATTTTGGGATGGCATTTTCATAATTTCTTGGGCGACGAAAGGCCATTTTCTTTGGATATTGAACGCTACAGATCACGGATTCGGCCTGAGGCTATTCTCCAACGATGATTGAGTCCATTAAACACCGATTTGGGCGGATTTATTCCGGGTCAATTTTGGGCAGATTCCAAAGGGGTGCCATCACAGATTTCGGGCGATTTATCCGAAATGCCATTTTCTTTCGATCCTGGAGGCTACAGTTCACGGAATCAGGCCGAGGCTATTCTCCACCGATAACCGCCGGTTAGTCACTAACCAAAAACCGGCCGGTTATTAGTCGCGGTCGGTGTTTGGCAAGACTGAAGGGTTCTCTGGTTTGCCGAGTAAACGAAGGCGGCTAACCACGGTTAACCGGCCGACCGACCCACAACCGAAAAATATAAAAAAGAGGAGGAATAAACCATAAATCCCAAAATTTTCGAATCCTAAATCTTCTTCTTCTCCTTACATTTTCGAATCCCTAAATCTTCTCTACTCCCATCAACCATGTCCAGCCGCCGCCCTCCCCTGCCTCCTCCGCTCCCCCTCCTTCCACCGCCACCACCACTTCCTCCACGGCCATCGTTCCTGGTTCCGCCGGCGCACTCGCGGTGAAGAAGCCGCCTTCGAAAGACAGGCACACCAAGGTCGACAGGCCCCACCCTGGCTGCTCTGTCGTCGCTGTCGAATTCCTCAGCGACGCCCCTGCGACTGCCTCTGCCCGCCGCCTCGCCTCGACGACCTCCTCCTCCCCGGTTGGTGGTGGTGGTGGTGCGAGGGGTGTAGCGGCAGAGGCGGTGGTTGCGGCAGGAGATGGAGCGGAGGAAGGCGGCGTGGAGGCGGTCGAAGGCGGTGTGGTTTGGGTTGTAGAGTGTGGAGAGTGGGGAGTCTCGGTGGATGAGGTCGAGGGTTATGAATGTGGTGGCGGATGAAAGGGAGGATAGGAATGGTAGGAGTAAAATGAAGGTGAAGTGGGAAGCCGCCATTGTTGTTTGAGTTTGTTTTCTCTGTGAGTTGTTGAGCAAGGTGATGAGGATGAGAAGCCGATGGGAGTGGAGGAAGGAAGGAGAGAGGAGGAGATAAGGAAGGTGTGGTGGAGATTTTTTGTTTTATTTAATTAATTTTTAGTTTTTTTTTTTGGAAAATGTATTTTTTTGGTTGGTCGGCTAACCAAGTATAAAACCGGAACCGACCGGTCGGTTGGCCGGGTAACCATGACCTATCTTCGGTCTGTGGTCGGCATCTATAGGGCGTGGCTCGGTTTAACCGATAATCGAGTTTTCGATTAAACCGAAACCGACCGACTGCCACCCCTAATTCTGGCCGCCGCTACCTTTGCCGCCGTGATCAATTTGAATGTTCTTGAATTGATTGAGATTATGATTGTTGTTATTAAGCTTCTGGGTGCCGCAGAGCTCAGCAATTTTCCCTTCTTTGTTGAGCTTCTTAATCAGGATGGTCGGAAATGAGGCGTAAATTTTAAAAAATTAATTTTATTTTTATATTTATTTTTATATTGTCACGTCGTACATTTAACGGTCAATTTTTAGAGTTGATCGCCACGTAAGCAAAAGTTAACGGAGTTGGACGAAGGGTGACAAAAAATGAACGATTTCAATAAACTGAAGTACCACCAATGAATTTAAATATTTCGAATAACCAAACTTAAATTTTTTTTTAATCCCAACCATACGATTAATGGTCAATTTTTAGAGTTGATCGCCACGTAAGCAAAAGTTAACGGAGTTGGACGAAGGGTGACAAAAAATGAACGATTTCAATAAACTGAAGTACCACCAATGAATTTAAATATTTCGAATAACCAAACTTAAATTTTTTTTTAATCCCAACCATACGATTAAAACTTTTTTTCTAAAACCGTACCAAACATACTTCTCTCACAATAGAAGACAACTTTTTTCAAATTCGGGAAAATGTTAAACAAACACCACACCTATTCCATTTTATAATAATATAAAAAAAATTGTGTGCCACATTACATCATTCGCGATCCAAAGTCCAAACAACACACTAACCAAACGGCCACATCTAATTCAAAAATATGACAAGTAGGTTCGGAGAGTGGAGCTGCTAGGTTCGGCACTGCCAAGCAGAGAAGAAGAGAAATGGACGATAAAGCAGCAGAACAGAAACCTCACTCACTACCAGAAGGAGAGAGAGAGAGAGAGAGAGAGCACTCGCTCGCTCCGCAACTTTTTATCTGTCGCCTGTATGAGAGGAGAATGTGAGCGTACTCCATGGTTAGAGGCAAAGTAAAGTAGAAGGGAAAGAAGAAAGCGAAATAAAGGAAGAAAGAGAAGCCGCATCGCGAGAAAAGTAAGCAAGGGAGAGACGAAACAGTCGCCGGCGAGGGAGGAAGAAATGGCCGAGTGCGGGGCATTGTCGTTCTCGGCGGCTTCGGTGGTGGAGGATGTACTTCAACAGCACGGGACTAGGTTGGGAGTCGTTGATTTGGACTCCAGACGAGCTGAGGAAGCCGGTAACCGCCATTTTCCAGTCTTCTCTTTAAGATTTTGAGTTTTGAGTCAATTTTGCTGTGAATTGTGTCTCGGACGTAGATAATGGCGGAATGTTGAGTAATTGGTTGATAGAATGATAGTCGCTTTGCTTTTCCGGCTTTCTCGACTCCGATCCAGCTCCAACTTTCCTTTTCTGGAGATCGGCATAGGAGGAAAAAAAAGCAACCGAAATTGGAAACTAGGCTTTGGAACAAGAGTCTGATGATCATTATTATTGATTTTTTTTTTTTTTTGTAGCCTCAAGAAGGTATGAAGCGGCCGGGTGGTTGAGGAAGACGATCGGAGTACTGGCGGCCAAGGATTTACCAGCTGAGCCATCGGAAGAAGAGTTCAGACTTGGGCTCAGGAGCGGAATCATCCTCTGCAATGCCCTCAATAAGGTTCAAACTGGAGCTGTCCCCAAGGTGAAAAAAAGTTCTCAAACTCTTGATGCTAAATTTGAAAGGGCTGTTTTGTTTTGGTTGTTTGGCTCTTTCTCAAATGCTTGTGTGCCGATTTAATGGACCTTTCAGGTGGTTGAGAGCCCGTGTGATGCCGCTCTTATACCAGAAGGCGCAGCGTTGTCAGCATTTCAGTATTTTGAGAATGTCAGGAATTTCCTTGTGGGTGTGCAGGAAATGGGAATTCCAACTTTTGAAGCCTCTGATCTTGAGCAAGTAAGTAAAGCTTGTTTTCTGCAAACAAACAAAAAAAAAACAGCATCTTCCTCTCTTGTTTTATAGAGCTTTTCTGGGTTCAAAATTGATGGGTCCGTTTCCTTCTCTTCTGGTTTGAATTATCTTGCAGGGAGGTAAATCTGCAAGGGTGGTCAATAGTGTTTTGGCACTTAAGTCTTACAGTGAATGGAAACAAGCAGGAGGAAATGGAGTTTGGAAGTTCGGTGGGAATGTAAAACCTACTGTCCCAACAAAATCTTTTGTGAGAAAGAATTCGGAGCCCTTCACCAATTCTTTGTCTAGGAATATGTCAGCATATGAGAAGCATTTGAACACTCTCTCTGCTGATGTTGATCCTAGTAAAATGGTTCGTCTCAACACTATAAATTCTGTTTCTCATGATTGCATTATCTACATTGCTTTAGATGACCGAGTGTTATGCTTCTCCTCTTTTTCTTTTCCCTGTTGTGCAGGTTACTGGATCCTTGAGTATGCTTGTTCGTGCAGTTCTGTCAGATAAGAAACCAGAAGAAGTTCCCGGGGTGAGATATTACACTGGCTGTACTCACTCCTCTCTACTTATCATAGTTCATTCCAGCATTCTGTTTTTCTATTAGGCTTAGCAAGGATGAAGTTCCATTGGTGTGCAAATATTTTGCTCAACTTTTTCAGCAGCATACTGAAAATTTTGAAGGTTTATCTTGTACGAATTTTATACAATCACAAGCATCAAGCATTTGACTTATCTGCTTGCTATTGATCCTAACAAGGATAAGCTGCTTCTTTCTTTGTTATAATAGTTGGTTGAATCAGTGCTCTCAAAGGTGGTTGAGGCGTTTGAGAATCGTATTTCAGGCCACTATGATATGGTATGTGTCAATCTTTTCCTAGTCCTTTTTACATTTGCAGGATGCTGGTTTTTTGCAACTATTGATCTATTATTTGCTCTGCCTCTCGCAGGCAAAGAGTAATAAAGAGAGTGCTGTTTGTCAGACCAACAAGTTCTCCACCCACTCTGCACCCCTTGATAAAAAGGTAACCACTTGATTACCACCTTCATCTGAATTTGAGGGAATCACTTCCCTAACTTATTGACATCAGAAACGCAGTTGAAGCACAGTTGCATTTTAAGACTTTTATGTTTAGAGCATGAATATGTTGCTCCAACAAATTTTCCTTTCTTCCTTTGGAAAACTCACAGGCTGAAGCCAAAAGCACCAGAGTCTATAAGAAAGAAGAAAGCTATGAGAAATGTCACGTGCCTACTGAGGAAATGAGAAGTAAAATCCTGAAGCAGCAGGCACTGTTTGATCAACAGCAACACGACATTCAGGTACGCTTTAGTCTGGGATGTTAGTTTCACTATTTATACTGGGCCAATTATATAGAGAATCGAGCTTTGATTTTATGTGTAGGATTTGAAGCAAACTCTCCACATTGCAAAAGCTGGTATGCACTCCATGCAGAGAGAGTTTCATGAGGAGTTTAACACTCTAGGTATGTTTCTGGGAATAATCACCTTGGTCACAAATACAAGAGTAAAAAAAACTCGTATTCTATTGGACATAAAACCATGTTTTAGGAGGTTTGAATTTATTTGTCATTCTTTGCAGGTGTGCATATTCATGGCCTAGCTCATGCTGCATCCGGTTACCACAAGGTTCTTCAAGAGAACCGTAAGCTGTACAATCAGGTCCAAGACCTTAAGGGTGAGTTACTGCTTGCCTTAATCTAAGGATGGTCATCTGATGCTTTCTTAAGTTCATACAGTTCATTTTTGTTGAGCAGGAAGTATCCGGGTTTACTGCCGAGTGAGGCCATTTCTTTCTGGACAATCAAACTTCTTGAGCAGTGTGGATTCTTTGGAAGAAGGAACCATTTCTATTAATACATCATCGAAACATGGGAAGAGCAGGAAATCCTTCAGCTTCAATAAAGTCTATGGACCATCTGCAACCCAAGGTTACATTATTGGAGTTTGATTTGAAGATTAGTGTGGTTCAACAACTTATGCAACTTTTGACTCACATACTTCCTTCGGATGACAGCTGAAGTCTTCTCTGATATGCAACCATTAATTCGCTCTGTTCTCGATGGATACAATGTCTGCATATTTGCATATGGTCAAACAGGATCAGGAAAGACTTACACCATGGTAAAGAGAAGCTTTCACTTTGCATCATAGAATGGCAACCTATAATCAGAATGTTGTTGATTTGTTTTGTCTGCATATCCAGACAGGACCCAGAGATCTTACAGAGCAAAGCAAAGGTGTAAACTATAGAGCATTGAGCGATTTGTTTCTTCTAGCGGAACAAAGAAAAGACACCTTCTGTTACAATGTGGCAGTTCAGATGATTGAGATTTACAATGAACAAGTTCGAGATCTTCTTGTTAGTGATGGAAGCAACAAGAGATATCCTTCTGCATCTCCCACCCCTGCACCTTCTTCCAGTTGTTCCATTTTGCTTTTCATATTAATTGATACACTTTATTTTCAACACTGACACATTTTAACTTCATCTCAGATATCATTCTGAATTAATCCAACATTGTTCGTCCTTAACTTTTTGACACATTAGAAATTCGCAACAGTTCACAGACGGGTCTAAATGTACCGGACGCAAACCTAGTTCCAGTAGCATCAACATCTGATGTCATCTACTTGATGAACTTGGGACATCGAAACCGTGCAGTGGGTGCCACAGCCCTCAATGACCGCAGCAGCCGTTCTCATAGGTAAGTTCACGTCCTTTCGCAATTTTAATACCTTGGAATTCGCAGCGGGTAGAAGTTCCTCAACTGTCATGTGATATTGCAGTTGCTTGACTGTTCACGTCCAAGGAAAAGACTTGACCTCTGGAAAAGTTCTGCGTGGGTGTATGCACTTGGTTGATCTGGCAGGGAGTGAGAGGGTAGATAAATCTGAGGTTAGAGGTGATAGACTGAAAGAGGCGCAGCATATCAATAGATCGCTTTCAGCTCTAGGAGACGTGATTGCTTCCCTCGCTCAAAAGAATCCCCATGTCCCTTACCGGAACAGCAAACTTACTCAACTGCTTCAAGATTCACTTGGTAAGGCCAAAACCCATCGGAGTTCTGAATGTTACTTCATCTTTCTCTCTTTGCTAACACTGTCGTTGCAGGAGGCCAAGCCAAGACGCTAATGTTTGTTCACATCAGTCCTGAACCTGATGCTGTTGGAGAAACCATAAGCACGCTTAAATTTGCAGAACGAGTTGCAACCGTAGAACTCGGTGCTGCTCGAGTGAACAAAGATAGTTCAGACGTAAAAGAGCTTAAAGAACAGGTGATTACAATGCACTTCCTGCAACAATAAGTTGGCAAGCTTTGTCAACAGCTTCATTTGAACTCATGATTGTACTGCTGTGGCTTTTGTTTAGGTTGCCTCCCTTAAGGCAGCATTATTGAAGAAAGAAGCCAGAGAGCAAACCGCATATGGGAGCAACGACAGACACAAAAGAGTAAAGGAATCTGAGTACTCACCATTTAATTCTAACCAGCGTCTTGGAAATGTTGACCATGAAAGCGGTAACCTCAGACAACCAATGGGCGATGTAGGCAACATAGAGGTGATAAAAAAAAAAAAGAACTTACAGCATTAACCCCACAATTTACTGCTAGTGAGAATTATATTTGCAATGTGGAATGTCCTCATTTCACTAGCACAGCAACATACAAGAATTCTGACTGACTACGCCTTCATGCAGGTCCGAACAAATACTTTGTTGAGGCAAACGACACAAAGTTTTGATCAGGATGAACTATTGACGAATTCACCGCCATGGCCACCCATCATTAGTCACAGCCAAAATTGTGGAGAGCAGGAGAGAGAAATAGGGTCTGGTGAGTGGGTGGACAAGGTGATGGTGAACAAGCAGGATGCTGCAAACAGACTTGACAGCTCTTTAGGTTGCTGGGAAGCAGAGAATGGGCATTTCCCTGAAGCAATGTACCAGAAGTATCTCTCGGATCCTAGTAAAGCTTATTCGCAGCAGTCATACAACGTGTTCACAGGCAACAGCGGGTTCACCACGTACAATGCTTCCAGCACAGACGAGATGGATGATCTAGATGCTGACACCTGTGACTCGTCAGAACCTGATCTGCTATGGCAGTTCAATCAGTGCAAACTCGGCAACATGGGGAGTGGGATGGAGCGGAAGAACAAGAAAACAACTTCATCAACTGCATCAAGAACTCCAGACTTGAGGTAACTTTCCCCCCTCCAACTCTAAGTTGTAGTTAGAACATTATGACAAACGTCTCTTAAATGGTAAACAATACTCCTAACGGCTCAGTTATTCCATTGAAAGTTCGACCCCAGTGTATTTAACATAACGAATATTGCCATATTGTAGTCATGAGAAGTTCCACCTTATTGAACATTCTTCTACACAGAATGTCTTGCACCTGATTCTCCTAAGAAGTTGTTGAACATTGCTCATAAGTGCCTACCTTAAATTGAACTTAGAAGAACATGTTGCAATGTTGTCTGCAATTATAAAGATTCCTACCCCCTCAATTGTTTGCCCGAAAGTTCTATCCATTCTACCTTGAATTTATGGCTAGAATTCACCCAATTGGCGTTTCTTGTTTGACACAAATGTTGTTACATGTTCCTGAGGAGCTGCTCATTCGACGTTGGTTGCAGGCAGCATAACTCGTCCCCTATGCTCGGCCCTTCTCCATCACGGAAATTGCCATCCGGCAATGGAGTTCCAGTGCACCGGAAGGGAAGGCAAACGATGACTGCCACTGATGGGAAACGCAAGCCCGGGAACAGAAAATAGAGGTTCATCTAGCAGCCAGCCACAACCACGTTCAGAGAGGTTGCAATTTGTCTTTGATACCTGATTTTTTTTTTATCTATAGAAAGTTACACAATGGTTTGAAGATTGGTTGTGCCATTTTTTTTTTTTTTTTTGTCTTCTTTTTATCTGTTACGGTTTGTTGATTGAGAGTGAGGGAGAGAGAGGTGTGTTTACTGAGTGCTTATCTTTTTATCTGAGTTGCTTTGTAAACTTCGAGTTTGGGTTTAGAGTGGTGTCTCTCTTCTGTATATTCATTGTATTACCAGTTACCAATACTGTTGTTCTCTATTTGTAAACTTTGAACTTGCAGTCAGACGCCCCTCATCTTTTGGGGTAGCTGTAATAAGATTTCTTTTTTTTTTGTTTTTTTTTACTTTCCTGAATTTATATGTTGGCTAAAAGCAAAGAGCTACAAAGGCTAAGGAAAGGTGTCCTGCTAAAAATCAAAAGCAAGTGGTGGTATTAACCTTTCCGTTTTCCTTCGTCACGTACTTATATGTTATCACAGGATTCCTACCCGAACAGCACCGAAAATGATGCTGAATAGTGTATTAATGTCCACGTAGAAGATCCAGAAAAAAAGGGAAGAATGAAGTATGGAGATAGCCAGCAATGGAGGGCAAAATTAAAGAAGGGAGACGGCCGGCCACGTGAAGATGTTGCAGTTGCAGGTAAGGTATAGTCTGTGATGGTGGAATGAAACTCGTGAATTACGTAGCTGAGATAATGGCTCCCGCGCCGCATTCATTAACAGCCCCGCACGTAGTTATTATTATCGATCGATCAAATCAAATCAAATGTCACGGCTTAATTATACGTACGATACAACCATATCTAGCTACTGGTGTTATACTCTGTGTCGATTCGCTGGTACGATACAGTTTCACAATCACGCTGCACAACACAAATAATGAGGAGGAGCGCCTATTCGTACGTGGAAGAAGAAGGAGCGGGAGGTCTTTCTTTCGGAGCTAGGATGAAAAGACGGCTCAGGAATTTGTGCCAGGGGGATGCCTCTACCTCTACAGCTCGAAACGACCAAGTCTTCCTCTTCAACAACAGGAGCTCCTGCACCATCAACCACCACCGCCGCCGCAGCCGCCTTCACGACGGCGACAACGACGAGGCCGAGATTCCGTGTGTCGACAATATGATTAACGGATTAGGTACGATTTGGTTGACCTGTAATTCATAGTTGGTAAAATACGGTACGCCGATAAGTAGTTTAGTACATGAGTCATCAAATGGATACAGACAAGTTTAGTAAACGCGTATTAAACGGAGTATATATTGCGATAATAGGGTTGTTGGTTATCTTGTTATTCAGCGGTTCCGGCTTGGCAGCAGCGCCCACCATCGTCACCGGCGGCGGCCCGAGCCTCAACAAACCGGACACTGGAGGAGATGATTATGCAGCTGGAACTGGAGGAGGCGGCGGCGGCGGCCAGGAAAGCGGCGGTGACTAGAAGGATGTCGTGCGTCAACACGAGTTCGGATCGGGTGCTGAGATCCGCCCGAAACGCACTGAACCAGTACCCGCCCCGCTTCTCCCTCGACGGCAAGGACGCCATGTACCGCTCCTCTTTCCTCAACGACGACGAGCCACTCCGCCGCCGCCCCGACCCCAAAAGGCTCGCGAATTTCGTCGATCGAAATCGGGACTGCCACCGTGATCAGCCGCCTAGGAGGAGTGGATGTAACGGCGGTGGTGGAAATGTGGTGTGGTGCAAACCGGGAGTTGTACCGAAGCTTATGGGTCTCGACGCGATTCCGGTGCCGGTTAATTATTTTCCCGGTCATAGAGGGCCCTTGTTCTTTTGACTGGTGATGTTTACTCTTTGGTTACAGGGAATTTAGGTGTTATTATGTAATCTAATTATGATTGAAAATCATAACTACAAGATTAGGTGTAATGCTAATGATACTACTTTAGGCTTATATTGTGCTAAGAATGATAACAGTCATATATTCTAATTGATAAGTCTGAAACTAGATGCCCTGTCATGTGCCAAATAGAACAGGACATAAAATGAAGAAATCTGTACATTTCGAACCCAATTAGATCAATGTAGAGGCACTAACCAATTTCTTATCTACTTGAATCCAACACAAGTTTGTTTCTCCAACCAATTGCATTGATAAATACGTTCTGGAGTACAATTTCCAAACTTACTGGATACAAATACTAACTTATTCCTAACAATTAAGTTGCAGCCATCAGGGAAAAAATAACAAGGGGGGAATAGAAGTGATCTTCATCGAACGCACTGATGCTCAAACACAGGCAAACGAACCATCCCCGGTCCGCCGCAAATGACAATGGCATAGACTCTATCACTCACAAGTCATCGTCAAGCATGGTGGACAACAGCAGCCCCTGTACAAACTGGCTTCTCTGTGTCTTCTCTGTATGTTCCTTGTCTGACAGAGGAGGGGAAGAAACACTGCATCCATATAGAAGACAATCAGTGTGCCCGCATAAGAACACAGATTCAGAGGAAAGTTGGGTATGAAAAGCTTGTAGATGACACAGAGTAAAGTTAGGGGTTTGCGGCCATTGATCAATGGGAAAGGAAAAGTTCATATAAAAGATTGCTCCTATCGTCATCTCATGGGAGCTTTTCTCCTTCCCCCACCTATCTTGAACAAAAGTCAGTCACATACACTTGTTATACAGAAACTAAGTTCAGCATTCTGCAGTGAAAGCTCTTTCTCCTTCCCCTTTAAATCTGAAGGACCATATTCCAACGTACTTTTGTTGCGATGATACCATAACAATAGGGTGGTACCAGAAAAGAACAGATGGGGATACTTGAAAACTCAGTACTAGGCCACCCCTCAGGATTCTATATATATACATATTTCCCGTTAACTATGTATCTTCGGTTCAGTTCACCAGAAACCAACAGTTAGAACTGAAAAAGCGTCATTTACTTGAGTTGATAGAAAAGACAAACTAACCTTTCAGTTTTTATATCAACTGGCTGCTGCTTCCCGGCATCTATTTCAGTTGATAGAAAAGACTGTGCACTGTCTGCTTTGTCCAGAGAGGGCACGTGGTGAAGGAATGACAGTAATGGATCTGTTGGGGGAAGCACAGCAGCTGAAGACCGAGAAAACAAGGATTGCAAGTAATCATCTTCTGCTTCTCTCTTCAGGGAGGACAGTGATGACCGTAAATCCCCTTTTCGACGCTTCAACTTCTGTAAACTGTGAGCCTAGGTTAAGGAATCCAAAAGAGTAGAGCATATGGTTTGCTGTGGTTAACAAAGGAAGCCATAACCACTGGTCTCAGATAATACACTGAAATACAGTATATCCTTAAGTCTTTAAATCAAATATGGAAGGATATCTTAATCATGTCTCCATGCTGTGATGTTATGTGGGCAACCATGTCCATAGCATCGGTTAGACCGCAAACAGGGCACATCTGAAAATGGGAACATTACTCATTGTCAGAAACTTGCAGATAAAGGAAGAAAATACTAGAAGCAAGGAGTTTAATCAGGCACTGTGATTCATGTCAACTAAGTACAGTTCAGAAATTATAATACAATTCCTTTCACTCTCTTCTTGAGCCACTGCTTGTTCCACACAAAATTTTCGGAACTGTCAGCAGAACGCGCAATTGTCTTGATCAAAAGAGCTAAATTCAGGTTGATCCCACATATATGCTAAGGATTGATAGTATGAATAATACAACCCAGTGTAAAGGTTCATAAGAAAACGAGTAACCAAGAGATATAAGTTTTAAAGGACCTGAACTGCAATGGACATGAATAACTAGCTGGATTAAAAATCCAGCCCTAATCTCAATTTCATAAAGGGAAGCTAATTGAGCCTGCCAAAGAAACAACAGAACAAGAGAGTTACCTCTGACTTGGGTTCGTACGGATGTTCATCATCTATATGGCAGCACAATTCAACCAAATCATAGTCCTCTTCGCAATACGGGCAGGGAAAATCCGCCAGCAAGTGATCATCCGTGTCTTCTAGCGATTCAAAATCAATGCAAAGATCTGATATTTCGCGGAAGCCAAACACCACCCAGAAGTCAGATTACTTCTAAAAACACAACCCACCACAGGAACGATCCTTCCTCCCCAGAAGATCGTCAATCAAACACAACCTAAATCACTGTAAAAAACCTAGAAGGCAAAAATTTATCGAAACGCCTTACCAGATAAAAATTTAGAATCCTGCTGATAAGCCCTAGATGAAGTAGTAGACGTGCCGATGCTCCACTTATCGTCTTCCATCACTCCAGTTCACCTGATGATCCCACAACCACGAATTAATCCCAACACAACCACCGGATTCACGAATCTCCTCTCCGTCGTTGGCCTCGCCGTCCTTTTCGTATTTCAGTTTTACTGGCTTAAAGCATAGCTAACCAGTTCGTTGCCGCAACCAAACATAGAGCGACCGAGCGAGCTGACGGAAAATGCGTCGACGGGGATAGACAACAGACGGCGCAGCGAGGCGGTGGCGGATGAATTCTTAATCGACACGATTTCTCCCTTTTCCCCTTAGCTTCCCCTCTTTCTCTTGAGAGCCTCTCCTCTCCTCCCGCGTATTTACCTTGGCTCCCACCGGCAAACGACCACTGGAAAGGGACCTGTGAATTTCTCTCTTTTGCCCCTGACGTCTGTCGGGTTTTGAAGCCCCTTCTGGGGTTAATTTCGTATTTTTTGTTGTTTTACGTCCGTTTTGTTTGTGGTATGTTTGTCCTTTGTGGTTTCGGAATTTGATTGGTGTCGCAAATGGGCCGGACCTTGGCCCGCAAACAAGAAAATTGTAAGTTTCAGGCCCAGAGGTGAAGGGACGATCTACGTAGAAGGCACCCTTCTACATGTCGGGATTCTAGTATTGAGATGCGGAGGACATAAACGGGAACGGATCAGGGAACGGATTCTAGTATGTATGATATTGTGTGGTATTTTTTAGTCTTGTAATTTGTTCACTAAAAAATGTGTAGATCCAATAGATTATGATGAACTCGTTCCTTCTGTGCAAATGTTTTCAATGCACGAGTCAAAATATAATTAAAGTTAGATTGGATCGTGTGTTGTGGTAGACTTTTTGGAGAGCAGAATTCGACGAGGCGGTGGTTTTTCATGAAAAGGTTGTGGAATCGAATCATTGTCAATTCGGGTTGCACTCCACTGTCGTCGAAATCTATCGGAGATATGATGCTTAAATTGGATATGAGAAAGACTTATACCATGGTTGATTGAGATTAACTGGAAACCCTCCTAAGTCCTAAGTAATTATGGGTTCAATAATCGATGGTGAAGTGGGTCAGAGCTTGCATTCGCTTAGTCAAATTATCCATTATGTTAAATGGGGAGGCCGCATAGTTCTTCTACCCATCTTGTAGCATCCTTCAAGGAGACCCTCTTTGTCCCTTTCTTTTCATTTTGATGTCTATTGCTCTAATTTTTTTTTTAATTGAGAAGGCGGTTGGTAAGGATTGTTTAACATGTATTAAACTCAATCCTAGATATTTGACCATCACTGTCTTTTTTTCAGATGATACAATTATTTTTTTAGAAACCCAACCAACAAGAGGCTAGGAGTATTTCAAATGTTGAAACACTCTCCAAAGAGGTAAATAGAATAGTTGAAATACACTTTGAAGAGAGATAGCATATTTCTTGGAGGGAGAGAGCACCATTTTGAGAGCAACAAGGAGAGTATTGCCCTTGGAAACTCACCTTTAGAGCTGACAATTTGGGCAAAGAGAAGATTAAAGAGAAGAAGATTATCCTCATGAAGATTCTTCCATGTTCATCTTTGTTTTCTCCTCTCTCCTCTGTGGTGAGCTAAATTCCTCAACTCCTTGGTGAGGTCACTTTAGACTATAGGATGGGGCCCAACTAACACGTGAAACACTCCGTTTGCGGAGTACGGTCGCAAGATCGAAATTCAAAGAAATTAACGAGGGCCTGCACAAAAGGTGGAGCATGTGTTTTAATACGATACAGTGATATCATTTTATATCTATCTATCCCTTTTCTTGGACCTTGGTAGAGTATTAGGGTGGCGTGGCTCTTGACATAAGAGGGAGCAATCCAATTAAGTTCAATCGATGCGTACGAAAGTTTGAATAGAATTGTGTCGATTTCTCGTGATTACATAGAGAAAGAGGACCGACCCAGCCAGGAAAGGAAGGACAAATTTGAGCCCGACGTGGAGAAAAGGAAGAAAGCAGATTTAATCTAACTATGTTTTTCCCCCCAAGTAATAACAAGAGAAAAGAAGTGATACAATCAAAGAACTATCTAGGAAGTAGGAACCCTACCAAAGTAATACCTCGATGAAGCCACCATACAAAATCCAAGGACACTACCATTAAAGGAGATAATCGTGCTTTACGTGCCACTCTATGGGCAGCGGTGTTTGCAGTTCGAGAAACCACCCTCAAATTTAGACAGATAGAAGCAGAGACAAACAACTGAAGACAAACCCGAAGAACATGTCCACTTAGAGAAACTAACGTAACTCCTTGGCAAAACTGTTGAAAGACCACCTCAGAATCACCTTTGACGATTGAACGGGGCAAGTTTCTATAGACAACAAGCGAAATGACATCTTTGGCGGCCAGCAGTTCTGCTAGGTATGGATCAAACACTCCTTAGTGTAGGGTCCCAAATGCCAACACGACATGCTCGTCTGAGCCACGAACAATCAGGCCAGACGAACACCTAGAGTCAGGATCGGCTACATCAAGGAGATCTTCACACAATCTTCGGGGGGGCTGCCACTTCTCCGTTACCCCCTTGGTGGTCACAGACAGGGATGTAAAGTTTGTATTAAATGCTCCTAGGGTTTGCTGGGTATCTATGGAGGCGGGATTTGGCGTCGCAAAACGAATGTCTCCAAGTGTAAAAAAAATTTGGTTTTTCAATAA
This sequence comes from Linum trigynum, assembly GCA_964030455.1. NCBI lineage: Eukaryota > Viridiplantae > Streptophyta > Magnoliopsida > Malpighiales > Linaceae > Linum > Linum trigynum. The sequence goes on from OZ034820.1 coordinate 442,027, forward strand.
TTAAGTATATCAGTTAAAAAAAATTCTTTCCTGAAAGTAGTAGGCAAGGCATGGGATGGCAGTGTCTCCTCCTCTATAAAATTAGGCATATTTTTAATGTGGATAGTGATCAAAAAGTAGTTGAGAAAACTGGATCTCATGGTTTTTCATTCTTCGCTCTCTGTACATGTGTTTCTACATAAACAAGTAATGATAATACATGCATACATAGTTGGTGATTGCCTGTTTTATTTTCTCTTTTTTTGTTGGAATCACAAATTATTGATGAATTATATGGGTAGGAATTAGTTGCACACGATCTCACATGCTTTTTCCACTCTTCAAACGCCACTTCTCGTTTGAATAAAACGAAGATATGTATAGTTGAATAACCTAGAAATAAAAAGGGAATTGATGAATAAATTTCATTCCTACGATAAAGGAAAAGAGAAGCAAAACTGCAAAAGAGCTAATACAAAAATAGAACGAAAACGATATTATGCCGCGGGGAAGGGAGGTGGCTAATGCTACAGAAAGTAAGGAAGGAGGAGAGGAGACGCCAAAATCATGAGCCCAGCCAGCCACCTTAAAACATTCTCCCCTTCTGCCTCTTTGCTTGGTAACAAGGTAACAAACAAACAGACAAACACGCGCTAGACGCTACTCCCTAGTTCATTCCCTAGTTCGACAAACAAGAAAATGATGAAAGCCAAACATCGCAATTCACAATTAGGCTACTCTAACTTCACCGGACAAGCTAGGCCACAGTCCCTCACTCGTTCCAGCCATCAAACATTTCATCTCTTCTCATGTGCAGCAGCAGCAACATTGTTAGAGACGGGCTCCAGCCGATCTCGCGAAGCTGACCATCCCAGCATATGTTACTGCTGCTGCTGCTCCCGCATCAGCATCCATCATCCACAATACTTCCAAGAATATTGGAAAACTAACTTCTCCAAACCCACAGTAACAGGCTAACCCCTTTCACCTAGTCTGCTTGCTGCTTAATTACCAAAAGAAACAGGTTAACCCCTCTCTTAACTTCAATTAACCATGCCTCTCAGACACCATCCAAACAAACTGGAAAATTGTCATTGTAGATAGCGACATCCCGAAAGAAACAGACACATCTAGGGGACATTCCATCAACCACAGAGATCAGTTCACACAATCCTTCATTTATAGCTCACACCCGAGATCACGACTTGACTTGACATCCAACACATTCTGGGTATGAGTTCAAACTTAAGAGTCTAGTTATAGCTAGCAAAGCTCAATCAGAATTAATAATGGATGCAGATAGCTAACATTCAATCCCCCCCCCCCCCCCCCCCCCCCCCCCCCCCCCCCCCTTGGGCTATCACTAAGGATTCAGATTTTGGAGTCAACATCAAAGTTAAAAACACACAAACACAGCTCTCAGAACCACATAGCCGAGGAGAAATTGCTTCAACTGGTTAATAATGGTGATTGCTTCTTCTACTTTTCATCATTCATAGTCTAAACACAAGCAATGGTGACCGCTGTTCCTTCTCTAGAACCTCAATCCAATCTACAAGATAAGAAACTGAAGCTTCTACCCTTTTTTTTTCTCTTTTCTTTTTCCTTCTGTGTCCTTATTTTCAGAGCCAAGAACAATAAAATGGAATACATTACAAATGGCCTGAGAATCAGTCGGCAAACCAAAACTAACAATGAGTGGAGCAGCACAGTAAAATGGTGGGAGGAGGAGGAATAAGTTGCAGAAGAGAAGATAAGCACCGAAAAAGAAGAACAAGAAGCAAAAAGAAAAAAAAATTTGTGAAAGCAGAGCATAAACAAATGCAAAAATGAGAAGAGAAACAGTGTTCTTTGGGAGGGCGGAATTTACCGGCGGACGGTGGCTGGGCTGCCTGATTCAAAGCGAGTGTCCGTACAGGTCGTATGGCGCCCAGAGCGCGTCCAGTGGGCACGGCCGCCGCGAATCGAGCCTGCTCCATGGCTTCCCGCTGCCGGACCAATGCAGGAGGCTGACCGGACCCGGGTGGAGATCCCGGCAGCTGCCCCGGACGTTGTCGCCGCCCAATCCGTGCTGGTTCCACCGGTGCTCGATCGGGGCCACTTGCCCGGCGAACACCAGCAAGAACGGAGGCAGGGACCCCAGCTCGTAGATTCTGTCGTTCCTCTGAATCTCCATCCACCTCTCTATCCGCTTCGTGTACCCGACCCGCCTCCACTTGGCCAGATCTATCACCATCACCCCCGTGTTGAAGTAGCACGGCTTCCGGCCCTCGAACGTACCCGCGTACCGCCGCTCCGACCAGAACCTCGCCGTGAAGTACTTGCTGAAGTTTGTGTGGCAGTACTCCGGCGCGCCGATCGTCTTCGCGCCCAGGCTCGTCGTCCACAGCTTGGCAATGTCGTCGACGACCACCAAATCTGAGTCGAGGTAGATGACCCGGCGGACGCAGGGCTCCAGCAGATCGGCCAGGTAATTCCTCGCGTAATTGAGCGGCTGCTCCAGCGCCTGCCTCACCGACGTCGAGATCAGGCTCCGCACGATCTCCGGATCGAAGTAGTACACCTTGAACTTCAATTTCGGGAACGTCGACCGCACTAGGGTTTCCAGATCGGTCTCCGACACCAGGAAATGGAAGAAGACGCTCTCGGGACACATGGAGTGCTGCAAGATGGAATGGACCGCGGCCATGGAGCCGCGGAGGTACTCGACGTCGAGAGTAATCGCGACGTGGACCAAGGAAGGGTCGCAGACGCCGGTTTCCCTCCGGTCGGAGGACCTACATTCAGCGGCATTGCGGAATACCGGCGCCTTCCGGAAAGAGAACCGTCGGTGCGAATCGGAGGGCACGGGGAACCGGAGGTATGCATCGAGGTGAGAAGATCGGATGGCTTCCGCCGGAGGGAAAGACTGCAAGGAAGGAGAGAGGATAATCATGACCATTGCGGCGGAGATGAAGCCAGAGAACCGCATAATCCAGAGCATCTTCGTCAGATGGTGAATCCCTCTCCTCCTCTTCTTCTTCTTCGACTTGAAATCGAATCGATCTGCCAAGGCGGACAGAAAAGAGGATTGGAGAAAGAACGCTAGGGTTCCTTTGAGGTCCGCCAGATTCGAAACCACCGCCACTGTCACCGCCGCCGCCGCTCCAAATTGCGGGAGGAGAAGAAACAAAAAAAATGCCGTGAAATCAATCCCTCCCTCCCTGCCCCCAAAAGCGAAGGGGGAGGTGGAGCTGGAATCAGATGTCTTGCTCTTTCTCAAAGCCAAGCTGAGGAGGAATCCATTGAAAAAGGGAAAGGGGAAAAGGGAAAAGGAAATAGTACCACCAAACAAACCCGAACCAGGGCGCAGAATTAGGGCCCCGGCGCTAATGTGCGCCGTCTGTGCACACTCTACTAGCCTCCCCCTCTCTCTCTCTCCTCTCTGGTCAATTGAGCTCAAGAATTGGAAGAAGCAGAACAGTCGAGAGGGAGAGAGAAAGAAACGGTGGAAGAAGGAGAAGGAATGAAGGAGAAGAACCGACGAAGAAGATGAAATTTTGGGGCTTCGTTTTTCCGTTCTTTAGTTTTTCAGTTAGGGTAGCGTTTTTTTTTCCCACCATAGAAATCCCCGGCCAAACTAAAAGCTACAATTTAGGACCAAAAAGTATTTATGAAAAATAAACCTCTTTTTCTCCTTATTTTTCTTTATTTATTTATGCATCAATATATATCTACAGCTGGGTTAGGGTGTGCATTGGTCCGGACCGGTTCAGATCTAATCATGTGAAATTGTACAGTAATTTATACCAAAAAAATTAGTGGTAAAATATTAAAATTATGGTTCAATCATTTCATATTATTAAAACTGCCTACGATTTGAAGTGCAGTATCGATATTTTTCGGGTCCAACCAGCCGTTACGGTAGGGTTCTAAAATATTGAATCACGATTTGATAATAGAAAAAGAATAAGATCATCATTGCATTCTATTCGTTTATATTCAATTATGTATGATCCACATTTCACTTCAATCTATATTTTCATTAATACTTATAAAATTCATGAAATTAAAAATCATATGATATTCATATTATACTTGATCAAGTATGCTCCATTCCAAATATCAATTCAATATGATCAGACCAAACCAAACCAAACCGCTGGACACAATACACCCGAACCATCAATTATCATGTAGGATTCTATGTTTTTTATTTTAATTTAGATATATTTAATTGGCAGCTGTAAACAAACAAAACTCTTTCCTCGTCGTTTATCCCTCCTTCTTTTGGGCTCGTCATGTATATTTTGACGAGTATGCCCCTAGTTGTCATTTTTGCTAACAACAACGGAAGTATTTTATTATTTGATAATCATGTAAATATATATCTACTATCCGCCTAACCGAGAGTTTTATTCCTGTCTGTTTGTTTAAATTATCCGTACAATTTCTCCCGTTAAAAAAAAAAACAGATTATTCACATAAAAACTAGGTTTAGAGGACCAAAGGTGGTAACACCCCATTTCTCAGTATGGTGCGAACACTTACTTCGGTCAATAAGAACATTTTGCTCTAATGATTTATTTTATTTTATTTCAAGGTGTTGATCATAATCAATATGCGAATTTGTAAAGGGATGTGCACGCTTGTCATTATTGAAAATGAATGGGGACACACATATGTATCAGCTGTCATCAACAATACGTTTCACTGCTCACCACATGTATCATGAAACAGGCCACAAAACACGGACCTTAAACACAACAAATCATATCACAAATAATATAAAGTAAATCAGAAAGCTTATAAAACATACTAGAACTCACCAGTCTACAAAATTCATAAAAACATACTATAAATCTTATAAAGCAGACCACAAATTTATAAAAACATATCAAAAAAAATTAAAGCATACCACAAGTTTCCTTAAGTCACAAAAACCAACTCACGAGCTTGATTCAAACTCACGAGCATATCTGAAAATTGGCACCACCCCCAAAAATTTGCCATATTTTTCCTCCTTGTCCATTTAAGATGTGGACCATAAGATATTTGTTTTCCTAATTCATAAAAAACAATATGTGTTCCCTAATTAAAACCATTATATCTATTCATAAAAAAACAATTATATCTAATTTTGTATAACTACATATAAAATGAGTTTTGTATTGGAATCTGAGCCATTTTATATAAGAATTTTTTGTACTTACAAAGAATTTATGTGATTTTCAAAATTTGCAATGTCTAAAACTAAAAGCATGTGTAGCTCCTCTATATATAAATAGTCCATATTAATTGGGATGAAAAACATTTATATATAGGTTCAAGCTACCATACACCTGTTAACTACGCCTTGTGAGTTTGGCTTTTAGATCATTAACCAATTGTAGTTTGATACATGATACTATAGTCTAATTTCTAATAGATAAAACCAAATCATAAGATCGATATAATTAACAATATAATAACCGAGCATTTCTACTATGCTATATAGTATTGGTGCTTTAATGTACAACTTAAAGTTGTACCATAACATGAAATGTATAAGTTTAGATTGTACCATAAAAGAATTTGTACCATCACATAAAGGTACAAGTTTAAGTTGTACCATAAAAGAATTTGGACAAACAGTATAGGTACAATCTGAAATTGTACCATAACATAAATGTACAATTTTAAGTTGTACCATAAAGGCAAAAACCTATAGCACCAATACTATATAGCATTGTAAAATTCCTCTATAATAACCGGCCGTTCTGATTTGCTACATGTATCAAAGTACATCTATGTATGAACGCATGTATATATTATTTTCTTATAAGAGTAATATAAGTTTGTTTTATAGTTATGTATTATTTAAGAAATTCGAATAAGAGATCTTCATGTTCAAAACTAGTGATAATACCACTAAACCAAATATATAAGGTAGCATATCCCATATATAATAAAACATAGAGAAAAAGAATTATATAATATAAAGTATATGCAGCATTAACGTGAGAATTATTAATAGAACCTGCAGGATTCAAATATTTAGATAGCAACAGCCAACAAGTGGAGTGTATTGTCACGTTATGTAATCGCGTTTTGATGGGGAGGGAGGCAAAAGGGAAAGGAGTTAGTGTCGGTGGAAGGAAGGTGCTTATCTCTTTTTTTTTCCCTTGTGATTGCGACAAAATATACAAACAGATTTATAAATAATATAAAACATACCAATTATATAAATAATACAAAGAAATTTATGATCGATTTTAAGTTTTGAATTTTGTACTTATAATGAAATGCTAATTTACCGGGGATTCAGTTTTGTTAGGAACTATCCGGTTCCCTTTCTGTGCCGTAAACGAATATATCATATATTACGGCCTTATCATTTTCGACTACAGGCCAGCGTGGCCAATAGCTTTTGTCCCATTAAAAGAAGTCACAATTACTGGAAGGAATTACTGTATCACAGTAGAATCCAAATCGCAAGAGTTGTACACGTATGATGCACTACTCATTCCACTCACTCACAGACAGGAGACCATAACAAATGATGGGCAGTGGCAGGCAAGCAAAACCCAAATTTCAACCGCCTGAATTTTCCTAAAACTAAAACAACAGTAGGTGGAAGCTGGGGGGTTAAACAAGAGAGCTCAACAAGGCTCTACATTGTATGATGTTAAAAACAGCAAAAGGTCCGATCGAAATTGGGGTAGCAACAAAACCAGTTCTGGGATACAAACAAACCTGCTTGCGACGACTGAACAACCCCCCGACACTACGCATTCTTTCAACCAGAACCGCGCTAATGTTGTTTTGTATTTTCACCACCCAGGGGAAGGGAAGGGACTGTGCTTGCCACCCAAAAACATCTATCTGCCTTCAGTACAAACAGGACACTCGGCTTCATTCCACCCACATCCTAATGATCTGCATAGCATCAAATAATACGATGATGAGATGCTTGTTAAAAGGACAGCTGAGAGAACAATGTCGCCTCCCGCGCAAAATTCATTAGACAGAAATATGGCATCTGGGTATTATAATGAACCCCACTATAGACTGCTGCATATGTACTTGGTCCCAAATAAAAGCAGGCTCGAGTTGAGTAAGAGCAAGTTTCTCGGCATCTAAACTCGCACTGACAGAGACCGTGATGATGTAAAGGAAGTGTCCAACATACCTTTAACTGAAGTTGAATCCTCCTGTGGGAACGGGAGGTTCGCTGCCTCCAAAATTGAATCCACCTTGGGCTGGATCACCAGGAGCGACGGGGACAACATCCTCCTCCAACCAATATGTCTCCAGAAGCTTCACCGCCTTTTCATATATATCATTGTTGTCATGGCTCTGCAGATTCTCAATCTTCTCTAACCCTTCTGCATCATCGATGAGTTGAGAGAACACATTTACGTCTCCCGAGTTGCCCAAATTCTTGTCAGCTTCCCCAACCTTCAGAATGTTTTCTAGACCCTCCAAGCAGACCGTAACGATTCTTGGGTCGGGACAGATTAGGAGATCACATAGTGGCTTAATGCAACCCTGGCTCACTAGGAATCTACACCATTGAAGCAAAAGAAACCCCTAAACAGGTCAGTACGTAACCTGACATATTGTGATTCCAGATTATAGAATCCACATTGAAAAGAATTCTACTTGATCTGGTCGTGGGTTCCACCAGATGTAGCATTGGAAATGGCCCAAGCAGCCTCCTTTTTAATCTCAAACTCTGCACTTTGAAGTAGTTGGACGAGAGGGCTAATTATGCCAGCTTCAATAACAGCCTGCATTGAGGAACAAGCATTGCATTGTCAAACAAGGAGCAAAAGTTTAAGTGGGAAAAGAATATATGTTTCCATAATATACTGTTTCCTAACCATACTGCTTGTTCTCATTTGCAAGTTGTCATGTAAGTTACATATAAAGGAGTCACAAACCACGCAGAAAGGGGGGGGGGGGGGGGGGGGGGGGGGGGGGAAAGCATTCAACTAATGATACCCTAATAACTTACCTGTATCTGATTCACGTTTCCAGCTGTGATGTTGGAGATTGTCCAGCAGGCTTCCTTCTTAATGCTTTTCTTATGATTATTGCTCAACAGATTCAAAAGGCAAGGCAGCACTTGATGCTCAATCATGCACTGAGATAAGGTATGGCAAAAAGGAATCATATATTCTCATGTGACATGAGCAAACATGAAATGCTGGAATGACTAACATCAAAATCATTTGCACCAGTTGGGTAACACCAATAACCTTAGAATACAAAAAAGTGCATGTATCTCACTATCAATTAAACCTAACCAAGTATATGAAAGATTAATGCAATGGAAGCGAACACCAGACCTAACCAAGAACCAACTGTAAAAACTTTTAAGAAAGAAAAGGCCTAAGGATGATGGTATGTCTTGTCCTCCCTGGTCCAGTTTCCAAGCAAGTAAAGCTACTACAGAATCTTTAGTTTGCAAAAACTTAAAATGCCAATTTTAAGGAGGCTTGCTTTGAGCCATATCCAATTAAATTAGCAATCACAATACAGAACCATCAACCGTCCATAATGAGTCTTTCATCTTGTCATCCTCAATCCTAGAAAGAAATAATCTCGTTTTGCTAGAATCAGACAAAGGTATCAATGCAAATGATTCTCCAAAACCAGCTGTTTAGCGGGTTGAATAGGTTGAAGTGCAAGACTTGAAGATATGATATAAATCATTTATGTCAATCCCATTAAAAAACAAATGAGCACTAGGTACATATTAACTATATAGCCACAATTGATGATGGAACTTGGACTTCTGACATGCATACACCAAAAGCAAATCCAAAAACATTCCTGCACCAAATGATAAATGCAAGACAGAGAGACAAAATAACCAGGAAACCAATACCTGAGTTTGCATGTCATCCCCAGTCACAATATTTCCAACTGTGCGTAGTGCAGGAATGAGCACCGTCGCAGATGGATGACTAAAAAGGTAAATAGCATATCACTACCAAAAGCTCAATGAATAAATACAATCATAAGATAAGACAATTTGTGAAGATAAAACTAATACTTACAGAAGAAGCTCAACAAGCCGGGGGCATACCCCAGCCTCAATAACAGTTTGGATTTTGTCATTAGTTCCATCTGAGAGATATGATAGAGCCCAACAGGCATCTGTCAGAACTTCCTCATCATTGGAATGGATAAGACGTTCAAGAGCAGGCAAGGCAGGCTTAGTCTGTCCATTGAAGTAATTGCACAAATTTTAGCAAAATTGAAGTAGTACTATAATGCTGGAGTCCCAAATTTCCATCTGAGAGTTAAACCTGGTCAAACAAAGGTTGTGGCTTGCCCCTGCAAAAATTTGATAATGTCCAGGTTGCATTCCTCAACATAGAGAGCTTAGCTTGGTCATTGAATTGTGCAAGCAATGGCATCAATGCCCCATGACCAAGCACAAGATCACGGCATCTGGGTGAATCTCCAGCTACATTACCTAATGCCCAAACAGCCTAAAATTACAGAAAAGACATACGCACCAATGCATTAAGAACTAAGAAGTAATACACGCACATAAAAGGTTTCTGAAGGTACACCTTTTGGGAGCTAACATAAGGAAACCATGTACCTGTTCCCTGACATCGTCAGCGGGAGAACCCAAGAGTCTTACAAATATAGGCACAGCCCCATGATCAATCACAACTTTGGTGTTTTCTGACGTCCCAGAAGCAATATTTGTAAGAGCCCAAGCTGCCTCAAACTAGCAAAATTGGCACCAGATATCAGTTGAAATGTCTTTTTATGCCAATGAAAAGTATTAACCCGTAACCATGTATACTAAATTCAAACCTGAAGCTGGGGGAAATCATCTCTTGCAAGAAACTCAACAAATCGAGGAACCACACCAGATTGTACAACCTCATTTATTGGTGGACTACGTTCTATGCAAAAAATGGAAAGTAATGGATCAAATATGCCGAAGATATGTCCGACCACAGAAACTAAGAAGTCAAAAACTGAATGGAAATAAGAAAGGCTAACCTATTGACAACAGCTTCCTGAACTGTGTGGTCGAATCTAGCTGTGAATTCCTATCATCGGACATAACACCTGCAATCATCACTGGAAGACTTTCTAGCTGCAATGAAACAAGAAACTGCATCAGGCCTTCCATTGGCTAAACTTAAACACAATATACCAAGAAATCCAAGCCATTCATTTTCTAGATTATTTCAAGAACTCAAAACTGAAAACTATGCGGAAGAAAAGCCAAATGACTTACAACATTGGCTGCTGCAACGGTTGCAAGAACTTCTAACTATCAAAATTAAGATCGAAGAAAATAGTTAATAAACTATGAAACCAATCTGTGCATATACAGTGATACGAAAAGTAGTCGCTAGAAACCCCAAAGCGCGGAGCATTCAGCTATCTTACACAATATGCAACAGTAACATTCATCTACTTCATAGACACAAAAATTCTACCACCAAAGCATTGGAACATAAACCAACATTTCCTTCGAGAAAACAGCATCCTCATTCACCTCGACAGCTGACACTACACTTCACTAACTCTTAACACTGCAACTCTAGGTTGAAAGACATTCCATAGAACAAGAACGAACCAGATTAAGCTTGAGAATTCCAAACTGAACCTAAAACTCAGGCGTCACAAAGATACCACGGAAGTGGAAAGAGTACAAAATCAAAGCAGAACTGGCGAACCGAAATTCCATGGCGAAATTCAAATAGGGCACTTCCATGACTTTTTACGTTTTACCTTCCTATCAGCCGCCGCGGCGGAACCGTCATGAGCAGCATCGAGCAGCGGTTGCTGCTGCTGCGGCAGGGCCTGAAGAAGGCCTTCCCTGCGCTTCTTCAGCAAGCTCTCTTCCCGCTTGTTCTTCCGGATCTCCACCATGTTATCCTCCCTCCTCCGCCTACCTTCCTCCGCATCGACTGCGACCTTGTACCGGTTCCGCCGCACCTCCGTCTTCGATCCCGGCCTCAACGACATGGTCGGTTGCTTCTCCTCGTGCTCGGCTCCGCAGAAACGAAATCAAAATCGAAGCTAGATCTGCGGCAGCTGGAGGTGACAATCTCTCGACGCCGGCTAGCTGAATCGACTGATCAATCGGAAAGGGGGAGGCGGGTTTGGGGTTTTTTCAATCGAACGGGTAGAAAGGGAAATGAGCTATGTCAATATATACGTAAAGGAAAATCCCGATTTAAATGGGCTTGGATTTGGCTGTTATTAACGAGAATTGCCACTGTACTTTTGAATTTGAAGTTTGGGGAGTGCTTCACCGTACCGCTGCCGAATATCTTAATAATATTATTTTTATTCTATACAAATAATATTAGGAAAATACAACACACAATTATATATTTCGTGACTATAATAACCAATTTTTTTTAAATACACATATATAATTTAATTTCATTCTTGCTGGGCAATTAGCATAAAAGGTCACAAAACTATTCACTTTGTTTGAAATGATCACTAACCTTTTATTTTGCATGTTTCAGTAATATACGTTTGAGAGAATAACAAAATGGACATTTCGTTCATCTCTATCCAAAAAATCGTTAGTTTCGTTCAGTCAGCACGCCAAATCACTTGAAATACTAATAAAATATTTAATGATCTAACTCAATTAGAGGTGGCAATTTCAATCCAATCCACCAATCCAATCCATCAATCCATTAAAAATATCCATCTAATCCAATCCATTTAAATCCAATCCATTTAATCCAAATCCAATTGGATTGGTGGATTCATGGATTGGATCCATGGATCATTGGCAAATTACGGTTTAGTACCTATAATTTTTATTTGTTACATTTTGGTACCTAAAATTTAATTTTTTATACGAAAAATATCATTGGAAAATTACGTTTTGGTACCTAAAAATTTTCATTATGGCATTTTAGTACCTAAACTTTTTACATTTTACATATTGCTCCTTGGTTGATGATGTCATTTGGATTCATGGATAATCCACCAATCCACTTGATCCAATCCATGAATCCACCAATCCATTAGATCCAATCCATTTGATCCATGGATCCACCAATCCAATCCATCAATCCACCAATCCAATCCATTTGCCACCTCTAAACCCAATTGAACCGGACAGTACAACCAAAAATCATAATTCTATACAACCTGATTGTTAGATCATCCAACCCAGAAAAATGACGGCGGAAACAAAGAAGCTCAAAACAACAGTTGAACCCAACAGGCTCAGCACCTTCCCCGACGCCATCCTCATTGCAGTCGAGTTCAACCTCAAAGCCACCGCCCAAACCTCCCTCTTGTCCCATCGTTGGCGCAACCTCCCCAAAAAAATTCTCTCGTCTTAAATTATCATATGATTAATTACTAATAGAATTAATTAACTCGATGGATGACTCAAACAATTTGTAACCCGATCCATCTGTAACCCTTTTGACCATAATTTGATCTACTCGTACGATCTACTCACAACCTAATTGATCCATAACCCTATCAACTTGTTAGATGATTGGCCTGTGACTTGATGATCTGTAACCTCAATTGACTTACAACCCGAATAACCCATGACAAAATAGACCATAAACCCAACTAACCAGTAACCGGAGGACCAAACCCGAACCAAACCCACCCCAACCTACCGATTGACACCTACGCTTTACCGTGGAAACGCCGTAGCCGTGTTGCCTGTCGAGTGTCGAGTCAGGCAGCCATCAATTTCGTAACTCCTCCTTATATACATGAGAAGGTTGGTCCGGGAAAAAAATAACCAAGACCGAAGAAGGTTTGGTGACCCATTTGTATATTTTCCCGGCATCGCTCCGCCGACCCTCTTTCTTCTTCGCTGGTCTGCTTTCGAATCAGTCGCGCTCCATTTCCTTTCTGCTAGCTTCGATAATCCGAAGCGATCCTGCGGAATCCCAGAAGAGCGCGGGCTCACATTTCGATCTTTTGTTCCCTTAATTTTACAACTTTTGATTCGATCCCTGGAACGAAATTTTCCCAAAAGAGAATGGACGGCTTGTGCTTGAAATCAGGGATACACGGCATGCCGCCGTCGATCTCCGTTGCCGGCTCTCTGGGACAAGTACGGGCGAACGCGACCCACATGAGCCCTGCGAGCAGGGATCACAAATCTAATTCTTCGCCGCCGCCGTCGTCCAAGTTCTCGTTCCGGTACCCTCTGCAGTCCTGGTGGCCGGGAGGAGGCCAGAGATGCAGCGGGAGGCATACTGGGACGGTGGCCATGGATGGCGGTGGCTGCGGCGAAGCCGTTGTTGTCGTCGATAATGTCGAGGCGGGCAGCGGCGAGGACGGCGGGGCGATTGAAGGGCGGGATCAAAGCTGGGTTATGAAGATTTTGCATGTGAGGTCTCTTTGGAAGGAAGGGGAGTCGGAGGCGAAGGGCAGCGAAAATGAAATTGACGTAAGCGGCGGCGGTAATTCCGCCGACGATGGAACGGCGGAGGAAGACGTCGACGACGAGGAGCTCTGCTGCGTTGCCGAGGATGGAGTAGACGAGATTGAATTCGACAGGGATTCGTTTTCCAGATTGCTTCGCAGAGCTTCCCTCGCAGAGGCTAAGCTGTATGCTCAAATGTCGTATTTGGGGAACTTGGCGTATTGCATACCCAAGATCAAGGTAAACAGATAATCTGACAATCTTAATGAGGGATTGCTTCTTATTTGATTAGTTGGCGTGTGAGATTCCAGACTGATTGTTTTGGTTGTCTACTGCTTCTGTTCTTCCATTGTTTGGGCTGGAGTAATTGAGTCCTTTGTTTTTGGTAATGGTGGAAGTAAGTCATTTTCGTCTATCCTTCCTGATCACGATCTTTCACTTTAGTTAGTCTGATTGGTTTAGTCCATCAAGGTTTTTGCATGTTCTGATGTATTGATTTTCGTGATGAACAAACCCTGCTTTGGATAATGCAACTTAATTACTTAAGTGTGAACCATAATAGCTCAATTTAAAAGCTTGTTCGAGGTTTTCCTTCACATTCATGGTGAATTCTGCTGTTTGTGCCTGTGGTTTATATTATCATAATTCAAAAGTATGCAGCTTTACCATGTATGAACTCTGTTCATTTCTGTTTTCTTGTTTGGGTCTTTTAGCCTGGAAATTTGATGAAATATCGGGCCCTCAAGCTAGTAACCTCTTCGGTGGCAAAAAGAGAGTTGGCTAAGGAAACTCAGGCACCAGATGAAGTTCGGGAAGAAGAAAAGGAGACTTCGAAGGAGGAACCAGGAGTGACTGAGGGGGAGGAAGGCAAGAATGATGGGCATCATATAAATGCCTCGACAGCTTATCAAATAGCTGCCAATGCTGCTTCCTATTTGCACTCTCATGCAAAGCACATTCTTCCTTTCAGTTCCACAAAAGTGGAAATGGACAAAGATATTTCCAATTGCGACACCAGATGCAGCAACGATGTGATGGACTCAGAGGTGGCTTCTCTTATGGCAACGACAGACTCAGTGACAGCTGTTGTTGCTGCAAAAGAAGAAGTGAAACAAGCTGTTGCAGATGATTTGAGTTCAACAGGCTCATCCCCCTGCGAGTGGTTTATATGTGATGATGATGAGTGCACAAGATACTTCGTGATTCAGGTATAGGTTCTCTCAACTAGTCGATATGTATGCTACTGTAACTGTATGTAGGTACAATTTCAATTAATGGTATGGGAACTAAGGGGTAACTCAACGATCAGCTTCACAATCTTGATTGTTTGATAGGCATATTGGCTTTTTTCTTGGTTCGTGATGTCTTGTCATGTCTGATAAACAGGGATCTGAGTCACTGGCATCTTGGCAAGCCAATCTTCTGTTCGAGCCTATTGAGTTTGAGGTAAGCATTTAATGGCATTGATGTTGTGATCCATCCTTTAGTTTTATGATGATTGTGGAGAATGTGATGATTATGTATATGATGGAATTTCTCAACATTCAGGGTTTGGGTGTGCCTGTGCATAGAGGTATTTACGAAGCTGCGAAAGGCATATACGAGCAAATGCTGCCCGAAGTACGAGCCCACCTAAAGTCATATGGCAGCAGGCGTGCGGCCTTTCGTTTCACTGGTCATTCCCTCGGTGGAAGCTTGTCTGTGCTCATAAACCTGATGTTGCTAATAAGAGGTGAAGTGCCAGCCTCGTGTTTGCTCCCTGTCATAACATTTGGTTCGCCATCCATCATGTGCGGTGGAGACCAGCTCCTTGATAAGCTTGGCCTGCCCCGGAATCATGTACAGGCGATAACAATGCATAGAGACATCGTCCCGCGGGCTTTCTCCTGTAATTACCCTAATCACGTTGCAGAACTTTTGAAAGCTGTGAATTCGAACTTCCGGAGCCACTCATGTCTCAATAACCAGGTGACCTTTCCAAATGTTTTGCTATGTTAACAGCCTGTTAGTATTTCATATAGGGTGGTTGAATTGAATAGATGGTGTGTGCATATACATGTTTCTGTTCTGTTGTTGATAACCAATTCATCCCAACAACTCACCGTTGTTGATCCCTTCCATTGTGTAGAGCATGTTATACGCCCCGATGGGTGAAATCGTGATTCTACAGCCAGACGCGAGATTCTCACCTCACCACGAACTCCTACCCTCAGGTAGTGGGTTGTTCTTCCTGAGCTACCCAATATCTGACCGCGGTGGTAATGAAGACAATGCAGAGAAGCTGATTCGAGACGCAAAGGCCAAGTTCCTCAACACGCCACACCCACTCGAGATCCTGCGCGATCGGGCTGCTTATGGTTCCGAAGGAGCAATCCAGCGGGACCACGACATGAACTCGTACGTGAAGTCGTTGCGCAACGTGATACGCCTGGAGATGAACCGCATCAGGAAGGCGAGGAGGGAGCTGCGACGGAAGTTCTGGTGGTCGATGCTGGCCCCCCACGACGTCCTCGTGGTCGGGAGGCAGGGTTTTTCTTCGAGGGAGAAGGTACTGCAGTTCAACTTCTCGGGTGCGTTGCAGACGGGAAGAGACTCGTTGAAGAGGTTCAGCAGGATGGTGGCTTCCCAGCACATGCACTTGTTTGTGGTGCTTTTGCTCCCTGCACGATTGGTTCTCTTAGGTGTTTACAACGTGATCAAGCTTCATTGATCACCATCGTTGTCTTTTGATCTTTCTTGTTTGTCAAGGAATGATTTTGTACAGGGCAAAGAAAGCTGGTAGGTCGATTCTTTAATCTTTTATTATTCATTTGACCTCAGTCATAGAAGGTGGCTGGCTTCTATTCTAAGGACAAAATGCGGTAACTTGCAATTGCATTGCCTAGCAATGGATCCACACACGTGGCATAGTTAACATTCCATTCCTCCCAAAAAAAAAACTCGTACGAAACGTCATATTCTCATAGCGTGGTTGGTTGTCCTTCAAGGCCAGATGGCGATATTTACATTTATTCATGTAGCGTCGTGGGCGTATCGTGATGTAGATTCCTAATTTTGTGACCGCAGGCAGTTGGGGACGGTGGTCTATCTTTCAGCAGTTTGTTTCTGTGCCATTATTATTGTTAGTTACGACGAATGATTATGTGGATTTGGGTTTGCTTGCGTATCCAAATTAATCTGTGTAATTTGTCACGCGACTTCTCTCTCACTTACACGTCACTAATAATGGAGAGTTGGGCGAGTGAAGCGTGAAGAAAAGAAACAGGTTTATTGGCCTGGTTGATTACTGTAGATTGTATCGGAAAAGTGGTAGGTAAGCTTGGAGTTGTGTTCCTAAACCGAAGGATGGGTGTAGAGCCATGTCGGAAAATATCAGAGTTGGTCCAATCCAAATACGAGAATTCTCAATCCATAGTTGGATTGGATGGGATTGCCACTCGCATAGAAACAAGCGGGCAAGGCAAGGGTCATGCAATGTTATGGAAATGTAAAAAGGTCCAACACGGTGGTGGTCTAGTGGATGGACTCGATGGGAGACAAAACTGTGAGGGACCAGGTGGTGCCGATTGCCCAGTCTAAAATGGCTGTGCTTGCCGGTTGAGTTGTTGTTGGGCTGGCTGTCTCTTTTGGCTCGTGGATAAACATCCAACGAGGCGCAACGAGGAAAGGTTAGCCACTCTCCATCAAAGTGTTACAAAATGTCTGTACGTAGTTGTGTGAAAGACCGAACCGAACCGAATTGGTCGGTCCAATTGATGGTCTGCATTTAATCATCGTATTTGAACCGGTTGGTTGGATGTCAATTTGGACGAATAATTGCTCGAACCGAGTTTGCACGGTTAACTACTTGAATCTGGCGAAGGGGCTCAATAATTCCAACCGATGTCCAATTAAAGACAACACACAAGTTATTTTCAATTACGCCATCAATATGTTGTATCAATATACAAAAACGTTAAAATATTATTCATGAAAATTTAGAAATGAGAGAGAATATAGAAAGCTCAAGATCTTCAATCTTAATATCTAGGGTTGATCTTCTAGCTTCAATGGTGATGGGGTACCTCCAATTTAGCTCCACGAACCCTCTTAGAACGCTCTCCCTCTCTTTGAACTGTTCTGATGACACGTGAAAGTATCTATTCTAGACCCTCGTATTGTGACCCAAAGTGCATACATAACATTTCCTATCTATAATGTCATAATACATTACTTATTGTTATGATTGCTTCAAGTGTGTTATAGTAACCTTATGATTGCTTTTATACGATTGATACGCTTTTGGTAGCGTTTTGTGCATTTTTAGGCCAAAGCAATCTAGTGGACCACTTGGAAGCCGTAAGGGACATCGAGACCAAGTTGCTGGAGCCAGGATTCGTAGACCGGACGCCTAAGTAAAACGGTGCCCAAAGCGTCGTTTTAATAAAGAAAAAAGGAGGCCACGCCGTTGTTTTAGGGAGGTCGTCCACTTCGTCAATAAGTTATTTCGGAGCATCCTGATTCTCTAGTCACGTGTTTGGAGCATTCTGATTGGTCGAATGACGCAAAAGAGGCGAGTTTTCCTCCTCAAGAAGCCTAATCGAAGATCTATAAATAGGGTTCTAGAGAAAGAACTAGAGAGGAGACGAGAGGTCAAGGAATTATCGTTACTATACCAACATAGTAATCCTCATAACTTAGAATGAGCACACTCTTAGAGGGAGAATCAGCAGCCAAAACGGTGCCCTAGGGCCTACTTTATCTGTTACAACCAATGTGGGACTCCTAGTGTATTTGTTTCCATCAATGAACACCCAGGAACCCTTCCCCATGGCTCTCTAAGTTCCTTAGTTGCGTATGTGTATGAATCCTAGGTGTTCTAACCATTAAACTCAATGATTTGGTTTACGATTGTTTGATTTTCATATGTGTGATGCTTGATTTCCTCTATTTCGTTATTAGTTATTCGAATGATTGCTTAGTCGATCTTGCACTCCTTCGAGGTGCAAAGATCAAAATCCTAGTCGTTTAGGATGGGTCTAGAAATAGCAGTCCTACTCGATCGAACCTCATTCGATCAAACGGCGTGACTCCTCATGGGACAATTGCGAAGGTTCCTTGTCACCCATTAGTTCGGCTAAATGCTTCGATACAAGGTGGGATCTGACGAACTAAAAAATTTGCAGCTCATATGCTCCGATCATTGGGGGTGTGTGGTTAGGACCTAGGGTAAACATTGCCTATGCAACTCTTTCCTTTGTCTCGCTTCTCTAGTAGCTTATAATTTACCTTTCTGCACTGCTTTACTTTCCAACTCTTACGTGTTGCAAAACCAGAGGCACCTCAACCTCCTAAATCGACCTCTTATTCAATAGAACTGTATCTCCCTTTCAAAGTATGGGTTCTACGAGAGGCTCGAGGGAATACGATCCTTACCTTAGGGCCATGTAAATTTGGTAGCGATGCTACAATCTCGACGATCATGCCCCTTGGATGTTTTTGGCTGAAAGCCCAGCTCTCTCCCTCTCAAAACTTACATCAACAACTTTATACTCGAAACAGTGCACGAGTCATGATTCATGTCACGACCGTGACATTTGACAGTGATCGTGACATCGAATAGAAATACACCAAACTCACGACTATGTTGCCCATGTCACAATTGAAACCGTGCTATGTGTTGGCCGGTTGTGACATGTTTAAAAGTATGTCGAATGTCACAACTTCAACTAGAAATGTCATGGCTTGGGTCGTGACATGTGCCCCCTAAACCGTGACATTTGTCACCCTGTTGTTTTGCATCCCAGTTTTGACTTCAAATGTTCCAACTATCGTTCCTTCGCCATATTCACCTAATCAATTTGGCCAAAATATTTGCTTTATCCAAATTTTATGAAACGAAACTGATCAATCTCGAAACAAAATGATTAGATCAAATTGATCGGATAGAACTCATCATCCAAACTAAACTCCTTAAATTTGTTCGACTTTCGGATTGGTTCGAGGTGGGACTTTGTTCAGATCAGCCCTACCTAGGAGAGAGAGAGAGAGGGGGGGGTGGGGACCTGTCATTGAAAAGGAGAAACAGATGGCACATGATGGCCTTCACATGTTGGCACTGACATCATCTTATCTGGCCACGAACCACTCTTTTCAATGTTATGTTCCCAACATTCAAACATCACGTGTTCATCACTAATCCTGCTTGCTTACTAATGTGTTCGCAATAAATCCTCTCCCTAATCCATTTTTGTTTCTTAATATTATCATCATTATTCGCTCCATTAAATTCGCTGCCTTCTTACAAATCGATAAACTGACACATTTTTCCTCCTTATGTGTGGTTACTGATGACATAGTTTTTTCGTGCAGGTTTGATTGCAGCTAGCTAGGACCTAAGGTTTTGATGAAAGCCAATTGACGTCCATAACTCTCAGGTCACATCACATGACTACATTATTCTCATGCATAATGATATTAAGTAATTCATCAATAATTGAATTAGTTTTGGAGTTTGTCAAAGAAATTCGAGTAGGATCAATTAATTCTCCAATAGTTCTAGGTATAAATCTTAGTTCACTTATTTGAGTTTATGTTATGGTTGTCACGTCGGTGGAATGTCATCCGATTGAACTAGGTTCAACCAATATTGGTCATGAAACCGGCGTGAATACCACCGGCATGATCGATTTTCAGCATAGAAACAAACTTACCTATTTTTATTGAACTTAGTTCGATTGTGATTTATTTCATGAATTTAAAAATTAAATGTTGGTGTTACTTGTTGGATTTAAATGTTGATGTTACAAGTATAAAAGTTTTTCATACAGGTAAGCTTGTTGGGCAGGTTAATGACACTGGTGTTGACGTTAAATGTTGTATTTAAATGAGTATTTTTAATTTTTTTTTGGAATGTTGTATTTTGTTTAAATATGCATATATTATAAGAAACTAGTCTTCAAATATGTTTTTTTTTTTTAATTTTAACTTCATTTGGCATTGATAGTTTTCCATATTTATACATATTCATTATATCGACAACATACTACTTGCTTAACTAGTATAACAATAAAAATCGATTTAACAACTTGATTCGCACAACCTCGCCATACTAGGTGGTTAAATGAATTATATTAATATTGACAGTTACAGAAGATCATTTCACCAAACCACATTCAGACACCACGAAGAAATACTAGACTTCTTACTAGAGCAATTTCTCTAGTTTACATTAACGTTGATAATCGCCACCACTAGGCCCTTTTATATCATTGTTGAATAACTGGCTGGCTAAGCCCGAGAATGGGAACTAGTGTAACGTTCAAAGCATTTTGCCAAATTTACATCGCAAATCCCAACATGTACATGTTACTATCACTTTAGAAAATGGTTTATATTTGTATATATATACCTATTTATTTTCTTTTTCTATCCATTAGTGGATTGCATGTCTTTTATAATACAAAGTATCTCACAATACAAGAAAACCATCATCATGATGAATTCATTGAACAGTGAATAACTTAAAGATTCAACCTCATTAAATAAAAGGTTCTCTTAAGAAAACTAGGAATTTGATAACTATTTTTATATCACAGTTTGTTTCATTCTTAAATGATTGTTAGTGGTAAAGCTCGGGTCTAATGTGTTAAAACATAATCCTCTCAAACCAGTAGCATGTTGGTTAGGTCAATCAGGTTCAACCGCTACCGGGAATAAGATCGACAGGAAGATCCGTGAATGTGAAGAGGCGGTCAAAGCCATCAAACCAAGTAAAAGCAGCCTGTCTAACTGGTTCTAGACTCCTGAAGAAAATATGGATCATAGAATTTGCGTCTTAAGATTCACATGCAGTAGCGTAACCATGCTTTTTTTTGTTAAGGTAGGTATGTATTGAAAAAAAATATATATTAGATGAAGTTGTTTAGATTTTAAGAATGATTTCAACATGCATGTTTCAAAAAATTTACAAAAGACATTTATAATCCTCAAGACTGAAGAAAGTCAAATTGAATATTCGATGATTTTGATATTTGAGAAGTGGATAATAAACAATGGGGGTAAAAAATTTTAATTCATGTAAAAATCATAGTGTATCATATAGATTAGAATGTATGTTTATATAAGCACGTCTATGATGAGCAGAAATCCTTATAAATGGTTAGCAAAGATTTTTAAAAAACATATAACTAATTTGTTAAAACCACATAAATCAGTTCTAAACATCTATTTGTTACAAACTATTTATTCAAATTCACAAATGATTTTGTATATTATTTCTCATATTTTTTTTTTTTTTGAATTTATGCCAAAATTAAAGCGGGTACGAAGTAGAGGTGGATCTCGGAACTCACCTCTCCTCCAGACCCATTTAGTAGTATGTCAAAAGGTTAAAAATTAAAAAATTCAGACAACGTCATGCTAAGATTTTTCAAATCAATAAATGGGTTCACTCGTGAAAATTCGTGACATGTATTAGGTTATTATATATCACTATAATCTTCGATATCATAAATAAATAAACAACTAAACAATTAACTCTGGTAAACTCCATTACCCTTTCTTTCGCCACACGTTCATAAACAATTGCTTTCGAAACCAGCAAATTGGCTTTGGCATTGGCTTTGCTTGCTAAGTTGCCAACCACTAAACACGCACCATTAACTTCACTATTTTCCTACTACTATTATTTTGATATACAATACACCACCTTTCTCATTATTATTTTTATAGGGTGTCAGGGTACACTATGTGCAAAAACGGCTACATTTAATTCACCTGCTGCTGCGCCTTTCAACTCACGCCAATCTGTACTGCTTTCTTCTCCCCCGGCCCCGTTATTATTTTGAATAGGGTTTTGGTGCATATATATACCACTTGACATGTTCACTACCACTACAAGGTGATAAGAGCTATTCACCAGCTCAACGTTTGATTATGGATTCATTAGTAAGCGAATCGAGTTTGAGTTAATACTTATTTATTCAATTTACGAGGCTCGTGAGTCCGCTCAATTTGGTGGCTTGTTAGACTCAACTCATGAGATACTCGTCATACGTCAAAATAGCTAGCGAGCCAAACTATTTAAATGACCCAAGACGGGTTTTTCATAATTTGCCGACCGATTTTTTTTCGTTTGAGAGTGAAGAGTTCCGACACTAAGTTAAAGAATTAGTGAACCTAGAATAAACAATTAGAGACACGATTTTATATGAAATCTGGAGTCATTTGCATAACATGCAAGGGGTAATGTGTGCCACGAAGTTATCTACATTTGTTGGTAGACAAGTAAAACTAGTGGAGTTGAGGTGTTGAGTTTGTGTATTATGGACTCTGTACAAATATTGTTTACTTTTTTGTATTCTAATCCCGAACCTCTTGCAAGGTGACTCCTACAATGCTCAAGTCGAACTCACGAGCTAATTGATTAGCCAAAGAACAACTCACGAGTTCATAAATGAGCAGAATTCGAGTCGAACTCGAGTAAAAAAGAACAAATTAATATTTTAATAAACAAAATGAACTTAAACTTGACTTATTTATTATAGAGCTAAACCCAAACTAGATAAAAACTAAAACCCCAAACTGGTTTGGATACGTTTTTGGAGATGTATTACAATGATTACTATTTAATAATGGTGTTTTGATAAAGCACAGTACCTGACCGGTGTTAAAAAAATGTCCAAGTTTGAAAAGGTTAGAAAGGGCGGTAAACTCCAAAACGAGCTAGGAATCCAAGAGAGGGGCAAAAAATAGGGGGTACTGTAGTGTAGAAAGCGAAAGATTCTGTACACAATAATAATTGAAGCAGCGCAGTAGAGGTGATAAGGATTCCTCAAGCAGTAGCAGTGCATCAATAAAGATAGCAAAAAAAAGAAGAGATAACGCGAGAACGTGGTGATGATCGACAAAATTTCCCCGGCGGTGAAAAGAACAACACTGTAATAATGTATTTTGCTGCAATGCTGCTGCTAACTTATAATTTTTTTTTTTTTTTTTGCACAAAAATATGAACCAGAGATTCCCATTTTCCACTTCTCCTAATCCAAATCAGCAGCTCAGCGCCTCGTATTTGACCGGAATCGGGCGGTTAAACCCGACTTGAGACAGCAGGCTTCCGACCACCGCAAGGTCCCGGCAGAACACTCCTTGGAACACCGCCGGGTCCACGCTCCCGGACGACGTCGCAGTCTGACAATCCGCGGATTGAACCTGCATTGCTGCCGCCGCCGCGGCAGCATCCTTCTTCCTCTGCTTCTCGGCAGCCTCCTCATCCAGAATGTTCTTCATCAGGCTAGAGTGACCCCTCTGTATCAATCTGTAGAGCAACAGCGCGGACATCTTGGCCCGATCTTTAACCGAATCCAGATCGCGCTCGTCGGCGATCTCGCACCGATCCACGAAATTCGTCGCCTTATCCGGCTTGTGCCGCAAGCAGAGCAGCAGATGAGCTCGCTCCAGCTCGGATCTCGAGCATCCCCTCCTCAATCCAATCAAGGAGTAGTAATCCACATTTCCGGTCTCACCGGCGGCAACTCTCTGTTTCAGCCCCTGAATTTTGGTGCTCAGCGCGCAGAGCTTCCCCGGAATCTCCCTGTACCTCACGTTCTGCCGCTTCCACGCAGGACCGGGGAGCTTCCGGTCACGGAGGATCGAATTGTACAGCAGCTTCATGTGCTCCAGATCGTGTAGGCAGTCCGGCAGGCAGCGGATGGTCTCGAAGAGCGAGGCTCTGGTCTCCAGAGCCTGAATCGAGGACGGATCGAGGGCCAGAGTCTTGTTGCAATCGGCGATCGCCTCGGCGATCCGGCCGCAGGATTTGTAGGCGAACGCCCTGTGCATGTAGCACTCGGCGAGGAACCCCTGCGGCGCTCCCCGCCGGCCGTCAACGATCTTGGAGAAGTGGCGGATGGCTTCGGCGTAGAGACCGGCGTCTAGGGCGGCGATGGCGGCCGCGCGACGGCGGAGGAGGAGCTTGATGTGGGAGAGGAGGTGGGTGATTTTGTTGTCCGATTCGGCCAGGGACCGCGGCGGAGTGGGCGGGGCCGTGGAGTCGCAGGGGAAGTTAGGGAGGGAGAAGCTGTCGTCGGACCAGGAGATGCTCTGGCGCCGGAATGCGACGGTGGAGAGGCGTTTCCCGGTTTGGAGGAGGACCATAGCGTCTTCCATTAGGCCCAAATGGCAGCAGGCTTGGCCCAATACCAAATATCTGGAAGAAAGCCCAATAATTGCCGAGAGGGTCAAACTCGAAACGAAACACATAGGATAGGACATTTAATAATTGCCAACCAACCAACAGCTAAGCCCAAGAAAGAAAATATTTATATCGATTAATAATTAGTCATAGAAAAAGGGAAAACCAAAAAGGTGTGAATGGGAAGGCAATGGCATGGAAAGAAGGTAAAGGCAGCAGAGAGGCAAAATTGATGGATGGATGCGTAGCTGTGCATTTACTCCAACCACTAATAATGTCGTACTTCCTAATCTATATACACAATAAATAAATATAAATAAATAAATTTTGGGAGGAAGGAAATGAAATTACCTCCATTGCCCTTCCTTGTCGCAGTTTTTACAGAGCCCCGCCATGACCTTCTTCTTCAAATCGGAGACGGAGAAGCACTTGAAGCTCGGATCCCGATCGCCGGGCAGATCCGATGAGGAATTTTCCGAATGAGTGAGGAGCTTCGTGCGCTCTCTGGAGAGCTGCTGGGACGAGCTATCGGAGGAAGATGTAGACGAAGAAGAAGAAGAAGAGGAGGAAGAGGAAGAAGATTCGTCGGCTGCGATTTTGTAGCTGGGGATGTAGTCCTGTAGCAAATCCGCAACATCCTTGAATCGCCTGAGGTAGAGCAAGGATCTCGCCTTCAGCTCCAGCGCCGGCTCGAATCGCGGCGAGAGCGAGAGCGCCGAGTCCAGCAAGTTCAATGCGGATGCGACATCGCCCTGCTCTTGGCTCGCAATCAAGCTCCTCGCATCCTTAACATACTTGTCCACGATCTGCGCAATAAAAATAAAAAAAAAGTGTGTCAAAATGGGGAAACTGAGAAGCATACATTTGGCAGCCGATAGCAAGATAAGGAGATGGGAGAGAGAAGGGAGGGTAATACTAATACCTTTCGATTGGTGAGCCACCAGTGCTTCTTCTCAGGGCCAGCGTGGGAAGGAGAAGTCGCCATTGTTTTCCGCTTGGTAGCTCTGGATTGGTTTCTTCTGCTCCTTTTTCTTCTCTCTCTCTCTCTCTGTCTGTTTTCTCTCTTCAAAGCAGAAGAGGCATTTTGGGGGTTGAGAAATTAAAGTGGGGGAGGGGATATATAAGAGAGAGGGGGGAAATGGGGAGGTGATTTGAGCTCTCTCTCTCTCTCTGGCTGGCGATTTTCAGAATGTAAATAGGAGAGGAGGTGGGGGGGAGATGAGATGGCAGGCAGCAGTAGAGGAGAATGAATGAATGAGTAGGAGGAGGAACGAATAATGGAAAATGGGGAATAGTTAATTCAGAAGACGGAAGAAAGAAAAGAAAAAAAAAGAGAGAAATGTGCCAGCTTTGACCTCAGAGAAAGCTTTGATCCTTCAACTTCATAGCTGGCAACACCACACCTTAGATTCTCTCTCTCCTTTCTCCTAGCTTTGCTTTGGTGAGTACTGAGTAATAATAGGGTAAGCTGTGAGGGGAGGGTGGGAGATGTATAAATTATTAAATGTGCTGTGCTGCTAGAGGCATCTACATAAGCATAACTATCTCTTGACTTCAATATTTTTTTATTATATTTTATTGTTATTAAATTATGAAAGTGTCAATTACACAACTTTTTTTCCGTCTTCCCAGTAGCTCATACTTTACCGTAATCAAGAAGAATGGATTACGTGCTTCTAACTACTCCTAAGGTTAAAGGATGAGATAGGAGGAGCTAACATTCTATGTGTTACCATTTGTATTCACCATATTATGATATATTCTTTCTTTTCTTAACAAGATATCTCTTTACTCGTGCATGCGCTAATAGGAATTTTCGCTTCATGCCACCGACTAATTAATGAAGATAAGGGAAGTAAACGATATCATATCGTTGATTATGGGCTTTTACGAACTATAATGACGGTATATAGTATTGGGCATCTTTAGGCAACAAGCATCATTATTATTCAAGTGCTAGGGATGTACTTCCCCCTAGGATACACGCCTAGCAATGATGGCTACTGCATGAGATTAGTTTTCATGTTTTTAGTATAATCAATACACATAGTATTGCACCATAACAAGATACCAAGCATATAAAGAACTAAACCATCGACGCTAAAAGAAGGGACCATCGATGCTTTAGGGCATCTCATCAACTCATCGAAAATAGTACATCACATCATCGAATCAACACCCCCAAACAATAAAAGAGTTAGCTGGCCATGCAAGAATGAGAAGGATCAGACAAAAAAATGAGTCATTCTCTCCTCACTCCAACAGAGCTTCAACGGTTCTTAGTTGTAAAAATGTACATTCTTAGGGGTCGTTTGCTTGTTGGATTTGAAAAATGAGGGTTTTGGCCAATAAAAACTTGGGATTTATGTTGGATCTATTGGATTATGGATTTGAAGAGTCTAATGTTTGCATGATAGATTTGATGATGAATTTGTGGTGGATTTGTTAAATAAATAACTAACCATCAAGGATTTGCAAATCCCAAATCAATATGTGGGACTTACAAGTCCGTGGGGTCCACAGATTTGGTTCCAAAATAAAGACCAAATTTGTGGACCCCGCGGATTTAGCACCCTTCAACAAACAATGGACTTATGTTAAATCCATCAAGCTTGGGATTTGGGTACCAAATCCATGATCCAAAATCCAACAAGCAAACGACCCCTAAAGTCTAAGAACATATTTATAGTACAAGAGAGAGGGGGGACAAAGTGTTTTCTTCTCCTAAGCGCGGCCAAATATTTCCTTATCGGACTTGAAGTCGGATTCCATAAACTTCTGGATGAAGTAGCTTGTTGAAGAAGTTTCACGGGCAAATTAGGGTTGGTTACAGTAGGGGCCGCCACTACTTTTCTTCGTGGGTTGGGCTCCCTCCCTAGTCCATGGACGACTTCCCCTCAGAAATTGGGCACGTCTTGGGCTTGTTTTCCTAAGATGGTTGGACCAGAAGCTGGCCCGCCACTCTTCTTTCTTTATACTGGGTCGAGTCTTGCTCCCATGGGCTTGTCTTATGAGTTGTAATTATATAGCAACTCCTAGTAGAATTCTCCGCCATTGGACCTCTTTTTTTATCACGAATGCTCCTGAATCTTTTCCTTATAGTTTATTTGGTCATCCGGAGTTCTCCGCCATTGGACCTCTTTTTTATCACGAATTCTCCGCCAAACTTACTTAGGTTGCTTTGTACCTTCAAAACCATAAAAAATATACCAAGAAGGCATCAAAGAATAGAAGAACATATCCTATGTCTATTAAAGGATCATCGATCAAATAGTTATGATTTAGTTAAGAAATATCATTGAAATGACTAAAAATGCTTTGATAGAAGGGGAATGTATCAAGAATGGGAGTGAAACACTATAAATAACGTGTCATTAGCACGCCTACATGGGACGAGGAGGATTTTCAAAGATTAGATGACTTCGCGCCAGTATTCTCCATCGCTGATCCGAGGACCGATGATCCATTGGAACACTCTCTACCACAAGGGGAGGGTGAATACTTCCATGAGCTAGATCAACCCCATCAGGGAGTAGGTGAGCCAATAGAAGATTATGAGTCTGAACCACTAATTATAGAGACCCCTTATCTACCTTAAATCAAGACATCATGTGAAGAGCCGCCCGAGCTGGGGATGAAGGCATTCCCAAAGAGTCTAGAATAAGCATTCCTGGCCGACGAAGAAAAGCTGCATGTTATCATCAACCGATGTGACACTATCAAAAGAACATAAGGAGAGGCTAGTAGAATTGCTCAAGCGACACAAGAAGGCTATAGCCTGGTTGATCACCGACATTCAAGGGATCCATCCATCGTTATACACGCATAAGATTCTAATGCAGGAATATCATATACTAGTGGTGGAACCCAAACAATGTCTAAATCCCCATCTCAAGGACTTCGTGAATAAAGAGATGCTAAACCTATTAACCATAGGAATCATATATCCCATTTCAAACAACAAATGGGTCACCCCTACACAAGTGGTGCCAAAAAAGGGAGGAATGATAGTCGTACCCAATGACAATGAAGATCTTATTCCTAAAACAACAGTGACATGATGGAGGGTGTGGTTTGATTATAAAAAACTAAATGACGCTACAAGGAAATATCACTTCCCTTTACCATTCATCGATCAAATGTTGGAGAATCTTGTTGGTCATTCCTTTTACTACTTCCTAGATGGAATGTCTGGCTGCTTCCAGATTTTCATTTCCCCTGAGGATAAAGACTTCACTTGTCCCTATGGAAACTTTGCCTATCCAAGAATACCATTCGGACTGTGTAATGCTCTGGCAACCTTCCATAGATGCATGACGAATATCTTTGCCGATTACATGGGCCACATAGTGGAAGCATTCATGGATGACTTTTCTGTTTATGGAGAATCATTTGATCATTGCTTAAAGAACCTCGAGAAGGTACGAAACCGATATGAGGAGACCAACATAGCACTCAGTTGGGAGCAAAGCCACTTCATGGTGACATAAGGAATCGTGCTAGGACACAATATTTCGAGCAAAGGAATTGAGGTGGATCGAACAAAGATAGAAACCATTGCCATTCTTCCACCACCTACCTCTGTCAAAATAATAAGAAGCTTATTGGGGCATGCTAGATTCTATAGATGATTCATCAAAGATTACTCAAAGATCACTCAACCAATTACAAAGAGTCAAAGATTATGGAGAAGGATGCAATATTTCACATGGACAAGCATTACCTAGCAACATTTGAACTACTAAATAAAAAATTGACAAAGGCACCCATCCTTACATCACTAGACTGGTTATTAGAATTTGAAATGATGTGTGATGCTAGTGATTATGCATTTAGGGCTATCCTAGGACAAAGAAAGGATAAACGCTTCCATCCAATCTACTATGTAGGCAAAACTATGTAGGCAAAACACTCAATGAGGCACAAAGAAACTACACAGCCATGGAGAAGGAGCTCTTGGCAGTCATCTTAGTCTTTGATAGGTTTAGACCTTACCTTATGATCGCTAAGATGATAGTATTCATCGATCCATCAAGCAGTCTGGCACATGATGACTAAAATATATGCAAAACCAAGACTTATCCATTAGGTATTGCAATGAGCGATTCACCTTTGGACACCAGTGTGCGAAGCAGAGGAATGGGCAGATGAGGAGGGTGAGTGAAGGAAGGGCATGACCAACCTTGAGGTCAAGGTTGTTCTGATGCAGGGAGAGATGATAGAAACAAGAATTTTTAGCACATTTGGTTTTTCGGATTGTTTTGTGGATTCTTTATGATTATGGTTTGAGGGTAAGTGGGAGTATTAGATATTTTACTTAGTAATTAATAATTGGGGTAGTAAAAGGGGACCTAGTAGATTATATATAGACTGTCATTAGTGAGAAATGCATTAAGCAGTTAAGAAGCAATCAATCCAACCCCACAATTATCTCTCTCTTCTCCCTCTCCTTCAGCTAAACCCCTTTTCCCTTCTTCTTCTTCTTCTTCTTCTTCTTTCAACCTTTTCTTTGAAATCCTCTCCCTAATCTCCCTTTTCACTCGTACTTGATAACAATCCCACATTGATCTCTCCATATCCTAATCCCTAGGTAGAACCAAACCTTTGGTTCTATCAGTTATGTAAAGAACTAGGTCTCCACAGACGTCATGCCCATCAAGAATCTTGGATAAATGCTTTTGTGTTTCCTTCAGCCCACAGAAAGGTAATTCCTCACACCGCTTATGTACTCTTGCTACTATTTTCACCTAGTTGGCAAAATGTTTATAACCCATTTGTAGGCGAAAACCTTCACTTTTAGAGGAATTCGCATGCCCCAGAAACGATCCAAGTTGTTGGCGTATAGAGCTCCCCTAACATCGCTTCTTGTCTCTCTCTCTCTCTCTCTATCTATCTATATATATATATATATATATATATATATATATGTTCGAGCCTAATAACTCTCGGACCTGCTCCTCTGGACTTCGATATGACGGACTTCTCACCGGGCGCCTAGATCCTGCAGAGACAAGCGCCTAAGGGCTTCGAGATGCCCGTTAGCACTCCAACGCTCAAGTCAGATCCAAGTCTAGAGAGAGAAGTACTTTGTAGATTTTAGTGAGAGAAGCCAACCTGCTTAAATGCTACCTACCGAGTACTAATTATACTCGTCGAGGCCCCGACCAGGCTCCTAGAATCAAGCTCCACGTCAGCGCGTCATTAAATGCTCGGTACGGCCCAACGGTCGGGCGCCTCCACGTGGCAGTTCCTGAGCTCCTGGCACCTGGCGCCTGCAGGGACCACCTAGCCAGGTGGCATACTCTCAGCACTCTGGTCCCCTTTTGTCGCTATGCGCCTGCTGACTGTTGACTGGGCCTTACTCCTATCTTTTATCCCTATCTCCTAAAGTGGGCTTGGGCCTGAGCACCTTGGATGGGCCAATGTCCCCCAATATCTCAACTATGCACACTCCCAACAATTGTCCCCCAGTTAGGCGCTCATGGCATGCCATGAGTGTCTAAATATACGTAATTCTACTGCCCATGGCGTCCAATCGACTACAAGCGTCCTATCAACTAGAAAATGATCTGGGCGCCCTCGGCCTCTTTGCTTTAATCGTTTAAATCATTTTTGGGCGCTCTGCTGGGTGTTTTCGTGAACAAATCCTGGCCCCCCGTTCTTGCCCCGACCATGGTTCCATTGCCCCTTGTTGTTCCGTCCGCGTTTGATCATTCCTAAAGAGGCGCCCAAATCCACTAGTTAGGCGCCGCAGCTAGTCCGCATTTGAGTATCCCTAAGAGAGCGCCAAAATCATCTAGTTAAGCGCCCCTGCTAACAAAATTGTGGAGTTCATGGCGTGCCCGTCCCTCTATGCCCCCTTCTCCGTGCGTCTTGAAATTTGAATTTCAAAAAATATTTTTTTTTTTTGAAATTCAAAATTCAAACGGACGGTGAGGATGAGATCGGAGGGTCGGGCGCGCATCCCCATGGTTGCCGTTGGGTTCCTCCCATATAAATACTTCATTCCGCCCCCTCCCCTCTTCATTCACACAAAACCTTTCTCTCTCTAACTCGCTCTGCCCCTTTCTCTCTCTACGCCGAGCTGCCTGTGCGCCTGTTATTCTTTTCCTACTTCCTCATAATGTCCGCCAAATCTGGCTCGGGCGCCCCCTTCGCCAGTTCGGCGAAGGAGAAGCCAACGGAGCGCGACGTTTTACAAGAATTGGAGAGACACTTCTCTCCTGATCCCTTACGCGAGAAGGGCGCCTGGACCCCTCGCGCCAGGTCGCAAGCGTCGAGCAAGAGCGATGCTCCCTCGACCACTACGCCACCCAGCTCTCAGACAACTTCTGCCCGAGACACTGCCGACAAGGGCGCGGCGGCGCTATCTCCAACCCTTCTGCAAACCCGGACTCAGATTCGGCGGCGCCTTCGAATCCCCTATCGAGTACGTGATTCTCTGGCTTTTTTTATTTTTTTATTTTAGGGCCGGCGCCTGTAGTTCATGGGGCTTCGAATTGATACCCCCTTTGCGTCAACCCTTATAGGCGCCTCGCCTGGATCATCGAATTCTTCCGGACCGACAGTGTCTCCCCCGTCTTCGGATTCGGATGCCGAGGAAGGTGATTCTATTAAACTACGGAGATGGGTTGACACGTGGCCGTCAGGGCAGGCGCCTGATGAAACACACCACCTTTCGCTTCAAGAAGGAGGGCCACGTAAAATTTCAACCATCAAATCGTTGCAGTTAGAGAATTTGGTCGTATCGATGCAACTTCCGCGATCCTGGTCCTATGCGCCTGCTTCCAGTATGGCCCGGATTGGAGTTGTTGGACCGCGGTGGCTTGGCGTGTATCGGGAGTACTTTCGTTTTGGACTCCGATTTCCCCTCGACCCTATCCTAGAGGGCATTCTGACCACCTGCCGATGTTCGCTTGGGCGCCTGTCGCCCTCCGTTTTCCTTATCCATATTTTGTTCAAGTTGAAATGTCGCCAGCATAACGTCGAGCCCACCTTCAACCTTTTCCACTACTTTTTCAACATGGTGTACTTTGATAACTGTCTATCGCTGCAAAGGCGCCTAGGTCTCCCCGGCCATTTCTTGATAGAATGCCCTAAGTTAGGGAGGGAGTGGTTTAGGAGCTACTTCTTTGTAAAGGCGCATAAGGATTCATTTTACGAAAGTGGCGCCTCGTTCACCAGAGGTTGGGTGATGGGCAGTCATGAGGCATTCAATGTTGATGTGACCCTTTCCACTGCTGAGGAGATCGAAGGCGCCCGTCTTATTTCCTTGTATCCGGTTAACCTTCCCCCCACAAGCTCTCGGGCGCCTGTTCTGGAGGAGTATTATCGTGATGGTGTGCGCCTATATATATATATATATATATATTTTGAAGTCTAACTAGATTTGTCTGTGCAGGCGCCAACTTCACTTCCATGAGCACGCTGATGAAGTCGCGATTCGCGCAACTCGGACTGGCACCCAAGCAGGCGCCTACTGCCAAGAAAGCTGTCAAGAAATCCAGCGGAGCCGCCAAACCCATCTCGTCGAAGGGCGCCGGCTCGAAGACAACTCGGGCTGCCCCCGTTACTAGTAAAGGGCAGGGGCGCCCAAGTCGGAAGGCTAAATCTCCGAAAAAGATTCAACCGACCAAGGTGCCG
This sequence comes from Linum trigynum, assembly GCA_964030455.1. Taxonomy (NCBI): domain Eukaryota; kingdom Viridiplantae; phylum Streptophyta; class Magnoliopsida; order Malpighiales; family Linaceae; genus Linum; species Linum trigynum. The sequence goes on from OZ034820.1 coordinate 475,194, forward strand.
AGCCCACAGGCGCCAGAGTCTTTGGGAGATTTGCTCACGACCTGGGATGCGCCTCCTATTGTTGATCCGGTAGATGTGCAGGCGCCTGTGGTTAACCTGCTCGAGGGATCCGACGATCCCGAAGAGGCGAAGACAACGAGCCCTTAACCGCTAGGAAGAAGAGGAAAGCGGAAGGCGCCCAGCAGGATGCGGGCAAACGTATGCGCCCAGCTGACGATGTCGAGGTGCCGGAGGGATTGAAGAAGTGGCTTCAACCTCCGAAGCATAAGGTGAACATAGTTTGTTCCGACCGCGCCGCTTTGGAACGAGGCGCCGCCATTCATATGGCTCTTACTGCGGGGGATGTACTCCGGGCGCCCCTAGACCTGGAAGGCGCCGATCCTTGGGGTGAGGTGAACAGAATAAATGCCCATGTAAGTTGTTTGCCTTGTGTTTTATTTGATATCTTTGTTTATACGTTCAAAACGAACGCCTAACCATCTTACTCGACCCTTCCGCCTATTTTGTAGATGATGCTGGTGGCGAAAAAAGGAATAATGGAGCGCGAGGCGCTACGCGCCCAGGCCCGCGAGGCGTCCACCTCGCTCGGTGTGGCCCAGGACAACCTTGCTACTACTCAGAGGCGCCAAGAGGAGTTGGTGCAGATGTGCAATGAGGCACAACTTGAGGCCGCGAAGAGCGCCTCACTTGTGCAAATAAAGATCGATGAGGAGAGAAAGCGGGTGCGTGAAGAATTCGAGGGGTAGCTCGAGGATGAGAAGAGGGCGCATGCCGAGACCAAGGTTAGGCTGGAGAAGGAGAAGGACGATCTTGAAAAGGAGGCAGGCGCCCTGAGGAGTGAGATGGACATTCTGAAGGAGGAGAAGGGCGCCCTGAAGAAAGAAAATAAGAACCTGGGCCGGGAGAATAAAAAGCAATGTGAGCGCGATGCAGGCGCTTAAGGAGGAGAAGGAGGCGCTCGAGAAAGACAAGCAGGCGCTCGATTCAGAGAAGGAGGCGCTGGAAGCGCAATCGGCTGATTTCGCGAAGTCGAGTGCTGGTCAGGCGCTTAAGGCTGATGCCGCTCTGAACATCATTCTTCTGTTGCGCCGGAAGCTCGTCGCAGATCATCCTGACCTGGACTGGGACCTTCAGTCGATGGTGAGCTTCGTCATCTCCCATATAGACGAGGCGCCTATGGAAGGAGAAGCACCCGCGGATGACGGGGCGCCTGCTGATGGAGACGAAGACGAGGATGAAGGCGATGGTGATTCTTCTGCCCACTCTGATAACGAGGCGCCGGCGGGGTAGTGCCGAGCACTTGTGTATTTTTTTTTTTTAAGAACTTCGAATTGTGTTAATCTTTTTCCCCTGCGACGTTGTGAATTTGTCTATGTCCCATTGAGGCACTTTGGAATCAGATGTTGGCGACGTTCTTGCTTTTGATGGGCGCCTATCCATACTATCCCCTCACAAACTTTCATAACAATACTTTGCTATGTTAGGCGTTTATCATGAATGTTTATGAACTTCTCTGTTTAGGCGCCTTTGAATCAAATGTCTATGACTTGCTTTGCCTTTGATGGGCGCCTATTTAAGCAATCTCTTCCACATTTTCATAACTATATCTTGCTAAGTAAGGCGCTATAACGGGCGCATTGCATCGGGCGCAAATATACGGGCGCTATGATTGGCGCTATAATGGGCGCAATGGTGTATGCCGATGCAAAATTTCGTAGATAATAATTAATCCGATTGTGGAAAATGGGCACAAAATATGGGCGCTTTACATGGTGCGGGCGCAAATGGGGCGCTTTACAAAATTACGGGCGCAAAAAAGGGGCGCTTTTGACTACTCAATCATAAAATTACTAAGCAAGACAAGCCCTCCCCAACAAACGCCTTGTTAGTTACTTCTACTCCTGGCTGGGCGTCTGTGCCTCTGTCACGGGCACAACATCAGTCATTCCCTCCATCTCGTACCTCCGCAAATTTTGGGCGTTCCATGTCCTCTTGACCCTCTTACCCGACATGTTTTCCAGCTTAAACGTATTCGGGCCAACAACTTCCTGAATGCGGTATGGTCCCTTCCACTTTGGTGCCAGCTTCCCTTCCGCAGCGTTGGGACGAAAATCTCGTTTCAGCACAAGATTGCCAACAGCAAGGTTGTGCGCTCTCATCTTCTTGTTGTAATACCTTGCTACTTGACTCTTCATTGCGACCAATCTTAGAGCCGCAACCTCCCGGCGCTCGTCCAATAGATCCAACTCGTCGATCCGCTCCTGGGGGCCCATTGACTCGTCTCGGTGAGTCATTCGAGAAGTCGGGACTCGCATTTCTATAGGCAAAACAGCTTCGCTCCCATATGTCAAGGCGAAGGGTGTCTCGCCGGTAGCCACCTTGAACGTGGTTCTATGCGCCCACAAAACGTTAGGCAGCTCCTCTACCCACTTGCCCTTAGCCTCCGTCAGCCTAGTGTGCAATCCATGTAGTATGCTTTTGTTGGCCGCTTCAGCATGTCCGTTGGCTAGTGGGTAAGCTACGGAAGAGAACCTCAAAACCACTCCATTCTCATCGCAAAAGTCGATGAATTTTTTGCAATCGAATTGCTTCCCGTGGTCAGTGATGATAGACTCCGGGAGTCCGAATCTAGCAAAGATGTTCTTCTTGGTGAACTTCCGGACTTGTGACTCAGTGATCGATGCCAACGGCTCTGCCTCAATCCATTTTGTGAAATAGTCCACTGCCACGATCAGGTACTTGAACTGACCAGGCGCCTTAGGAAAGGGGCCCAGGAGGTCCATGCCCCACTGTGCGAAGGGCCAAGCACCTACATTACCCTGCATGGGCGCCGCTGGGATGTGTACATCGTTGGCGTGAATCTGGCATTGGTGGCAAGCCGCCACATGCTTTCCGGCGTCCGCCCGTATTGTTGGCCAATAATATCCTTGTCGGAGAAGAATTTTTTCCAGGCTTCGGGCACCTGCATGCATGCCACAAGTTCCTTGATTGCTTCCAACCCCTCACCTTCAGTTAGACACCTCAGATAGGCGCCCGAATGTGACCTCTTGTACAACACCCCATCAACTATGGCACAACGGGCCGCCTTCCTTCGCAAGCGCCATGCCTCTTTCGGGTCCTCTGGCACCACTCCTTGGGTGAGGAAAAGCCAAATTGGTGCCATCCATCCCTCTCTTTCTCCTGTTGTAAGAGATGCCATTACTATCTCCTCCTGCGGCACCTCTTTTGTCACAATCACCGTCCGACTTTCCTCAAAATCTAGAGCCGTTGCTAACTTGGACAAAGCATCTGCATGGGCGTTCTCTTCTCTGGGAACATGGGTGAACGTCACGCCTCGGAACCAGGCGCACCTTTTGCGTACGGCATGCACGTAAGCTCCTAACGTCTCTTCCTTCACTTCATACACCTCGTTCAACTGATTAACCACCAACGCCGAGTCTGTCTTGACATTTACCTTCTGGGCGCCTAACTCTCTTGCACAATGGAGCCCCGCAAGGACGGCTTCGTATTCTGCCGCGTTGTTTGTCTTAAGAGTAGCGAACCGTAATGCCACCTCATGTAAGGCGCCCAGCGGACTGACGAGGACTACACCAGCCCCTGCTCCTGCTCTGCTGGCCGCTCCATCAACGTGCACTTGCCAACATTCCTCCACATCGGCTCCACCGTCAGTTACACCTTCCGCCATAAAATCTGCTAGCACTTGAGCTTTGATAGCTGGCCGGGGCGCATACTGTATGTCGAACTCGCTGAGTTGCACCGCCCACTTCACCAGGCGCCCGGACACATCCATCGACCCTAGTATCGTCTTGAGGGGGAGATTTGTGAGCACCACGATACGATGAGCCTGAAAGTATGGTCGGAGTTTGTTGGCGGCCATTACTACAGCCAACGCCGCTTTCTCGATAGGCGCATACCTTGTCTCATGACACACCATGGTGCGATTCACATAATACACCGGCCTCTCTTCGTTCGTCAATGGGTCTTTGGATATGAGGACCGCACTCACAGCGATGTGGGACACAGCTATGTACAAGTATAGCACTTCCCTAGCCTTAGGCGCCGTCATCACCGTGGGCGCCGTAAGCAGTTTCTTCAAATCCTCAAATGCCTCGTTACACTCATTGGTCCATCTGAACTTGTTAGCCTTTTTCAAAACCTTGAAAAAGGGGGCGCCCCGGTCGGAAGATCTTGGGATGAAACGCCCAAGTGCTGCTAGTCTCCCCGTCAACACTTGCACCTCCTTAGGCGTTCGCGGGGGACCCAAACTCATTATGGCCTCGACTTGCTTGGGGTTGGCTTCAATTCCTCGCCTTGTTATCATGAACCCCAAGAATTTCCCAGCCTCGACCAAGAACACACACTTCTTGGGGTTAAGCCTTAACCGGAAGCGGCGCATTGTTTCGAAAGTTTCTCGCAAATCCGAGATGTGATCTTGGCGCCTGCTGATCTTTACGATCAAATCATCCACATACGCTTCCACGTTCCTTCCCAACTGCTTGCGGAAAACTTGGTTTACCATGCGCTGATAGGTTGCTCCGGCGTTCTTCAATCCAAACGCCATCACTCTATAGCAGAAATTCCCGAATGGCGTCATGAAAGCTGTCTTTGCCATATCTTCCTCCGCCATAGGTATCTGATGGTATCCTGAAAACATATCGAGAAAGCTAAGCGCCTCATGATAAGTTGTAGCATCCACCAACAAGTCGATACGCGGCATGGGGTATGCGTCTGTAGGGCATGCCCGATTAAGGTTGGTGAAGCTACGCACATCCTCCAATCTCCGGACGGCTTTGGGACAAACACCACGTTGGAAAGCCATGTGATGTACCTCGCTTCCTCCACAAATCCGGCCTCTAGCAATCTATCGACTTCTCGGCGAAGCGCCTCCTCCTTTTCTTGTGACAATTTTCGGCGCTTTTGTTGAACAGGCCTTTTTCCTTCCTCCACAGCCAGCCGGTGCACCGCCACCTCAACGGAGACTCCCGGCTTGTCTTGGGCGCCCCATGCAAACAACTCCCCAAATTCCCGCAATAATTCGATCAAAGGTGCTCTCATCACCTCGGGCGCCTGTGCCGATATCCGCACCTGTATCTCTGGGCGCCCCTCATCCAGGATCACAACGAGCTCATCATCCACGGGCTCCGCCCTAGGCGCCTCCTCAAAGCACACTTCGACATTGTTGATTCTGTGCTTGCGGATACGGCTCCTTGGTTCCTCTTCTCGCGCGTATCGTGGAACATTCTTTCCTCGGGAGATACCGATGCCCTGGGGCGCCACGAACTTCAGCGTTTGGTGACAAGTGGATGCCACCCCATTGAATTGTGCTAGTAGTGGTCGCCCAAGTATCACGTTGTATGGGGAGGGACAATCCACGATCCCGAACTCTACCGTATGTGTTACGCAATGCATTTCATCGCCTAGGGTCACGGGCAGGCGCACACACCCGATGACTTGGGCCGGTGCTCCCGAGAACCCAATCAGCACCGAACTCGAAGGGCGCACTAACTCAGGCGCCAGCTGCATGCGCTCAAACGTGCTTTTGAAGAGGACGTCCATCGAACTCCCGGTGTCCACCAACATTCTTTTCACCTTGCACCCTGCTATCACCCCTTGAATCTCCAATGCCTCTTCCGATGGGACTTGGCACGCTTCATCCGGCTCTTGGTTGAAATGGATGTGCACCGCCGTTCTAGCCTCTAAAGAGGCGGCCCTTAGGCGCCTTGTTCTTTCCAACTTCTCCCTCAAATCGATGGTGCCTGTTATGGATTCAACCGTCAGCCGGATGCGCCTAGGCTCTCCGTGTTGGTCAACTTCAAAAGGCGGAGGTGGTATCGCTGGCCCCGGGTGAGTCTTCCCTTCATTGTCAACCTCAAGCGGGGGTGGTGGCATCACCAATTCCTGTCGAGCCTTCGGCTCTTCGTGCACTCTTTGGATCATTGGCGCCTCTGGCGCCGGCCTGGCCACATAAGCCCTATGGGTCCGGTCCTCCCCCCTTCTTACGAAATCGTTGAGCATGCCCTTGTCAGCCAAAGTCTGAAGCTCGGCCTTAAGTTGATAGCAATCAGCGGTGTAGTGTCCCTTGTCGCGATGGAAGTCGCAGAATCTGTCAAGGTTTTTCTCGTTCGGCTGGCCGTGCATGGGCCCCGGCCACCGTATATGGTAGCCCCTGTCATTCACATATTGCAACACGTTTTTTAGGGTATCGTTGTACTCCGTAAAATTCGCGGCGCTCCTCGGCACGGGGCGCGACGCCTCTGGCCTCCTCTGCGGACCAAAGCTTCCTGACATGGGCCTAGGCGCCTGTCTCATGGTGTCATCATCGCCCCTTAAGCGCCTCTTCTCGGCCCTCCTTGCTGCCAACGTCTCCTCCAACATGATCACTTTTTGCACCCTCCAGTCCAAGTCCTCAGTGGACACCACATCCCGCTTCGACAGGACCCGGCAGAGTTCTTCACTGGAGGTGCACGCATCCAGACAAACTCCTAGTACCGCTGGTTGGACATCTTTAACCGCCATGGCGACCGAGATCCAACGATCCCTGAGCGCCTCCCCTTCCCTTTGCCTCACCTTGAACAACGCGCCTATGGTCAATGTACGGCGCTTCCGACTTGCAAACTTGGACAAGAATAACTCGGCAAATTGTTCAAAGCACTCTATGCGTCCCTCCTCAACTTGATGATATCAATCCAAGACCTCCCCAGCAAATGTGGACGGGAACACCTTACACAACGTGGCGTCCGAGCTATTGTAGAGTTGCATTTTTGTGAAGTAGCTGTTCAGATGATCTTCTGGGTCGGCCATCCCATCGTAGCTGGGTAATGGTGGAATTGTCGTTCCCGCGGGCTCCATCAGTATGCTCCGGGCCAGGGGTTGACGAACGCCGAACCGCCTGGCGACCCTCCTAGGCGCCCACACGTCATCGGGCTCCGTCTGATTATGCTCGACGGGCAGTCTCCAGGCGCGTTGACGCCCGGGCGTAGTAGGCTCCTGCTCAGTCTGGTGTGGGAGTCCATGTTGTTGGGACCCAGAGTCTTCCCCCGCCCTGTCTCGCTTTCTCCATCCGGGGCTGTACATCATCATGTCTTCACTTCGCTCCCCCTCCAATTCCCTCCTGAGCGCCGCTATGGCCCGATCTTGGTCAGCTATGATTCGAAATAAATCCCTCTTTGTTAATGAATCTCCCTCGTCTGCTGATAGGCGCCCAGGGCTCTCCTGTTCCTCCACATCCATGCTTATCTCGTGACTCCGCTGGCGCTCAACCTCCTCCTGATTCGAGTTTCCCGACTTTGAGTTTTCCTCCCCACCGTTTGCGTCGTTCACGTTTTCCATGGATGTCCCCCCTACCTGGCGCGCCAATTGTTCGAGCCTAATAACTCTCGGACCTGCTCCTCTGGACTTCGATATGACGGACTTCTCACCGGGCGCCTAGATCCTGCAGAGACAAGCGCCTAAGGGCTTCGAGATGCCCGTTAGCACTCCAACGCTCAAGTCAGATCCAAGTCTAGAGAGAGAATTACTTTGTAGATTTTAGTGAGAGAAGCCAACCTGCTTAAATGCTACCTACCGAGTACTATTTATACTCGTCGAGGCCCCGACCAGGCTCCTAGAATCAAGCTCCACGTCAGCGCGTCATTAAATGCTCGGTACGGCCCAACGGTCGGGCGCCTCCACGTGGCAGTTCCTGAGCTCCTGGCACCTGGCGCCTGCAGGGACCACCTAGCCAGGTGGCATACTCTCAGCACTCTGGTCCCCTTTTGTCGCTATGCGCCTGCTGACTGTTGACTGGGCCTTACTCCTATCTTCTATCCCTATCTCCTAAAGTGGGCTTGGGCCTGAGCACCTTGGATGGGCCAATGTCCCCCAATATCTCAACTATGCACACTCCCAACAATATATATGTGATATATACTGATTTCACCATGTAACTTCCCATCTTCTCTAAGCACCACACTCTTCTATCCTTACTTGGTCATCCAGGTATAGGAATACTGATTATCCTTTGTCAATCTTGATGTTTGAAATGCGTTTGTAGGATAGCCTCATTCCAAGTTCTCGTATAAACATGCATTAAGTCACTCCTTCCAAGATGTCTCTTCTAGGAAAGTCTTTAGCTTTGAGAACCTCTGGGATACCAACGATGTTGGTTTTGAATGATATTCCAGAGCTGGACTCCTAGAAGAGCGATATTGTATTCATGCAAACTTCTAAAGCCTATCTCTCCCTACTTCTTTGGGTGGCTTTTAACTCCTACCAACTTAGCCAATGGGTTCTGCAATTTATGTTCTTCTGAAACAACCGAAAGTTTGAGAGCAAACTTTGGATTTCTTGTATAACTGATACATAAACAAAACAAAACAAAAAATTGCATGGCATAGGTAGTCTGGGCTTGAGCGACTGTCTTGATAAGATCTTCTTTCTCTCCATAGGATATAGTTTCTTCTTCCAAAGTTTCACCTTCTTTCGCACCCCATTCACTAGATAGCTAAACACAACCTTCTTTTGTCTCCCAACCACAATCGGCAACCCAAGTTATTTTGCATGAAAGTCCATTGTTTTCATTCCAAGATATTTTGCATGGAGATCTAATGAGATTTATCATTTGAGGCAACCTATAAAAGTTTCAGGGCCACAGATATAAACCCCATCATCATATATGTTGGCAAGTCAATTAAGGGCTTGTTTTCTTGTTGGATTTGAAAATGAGAGTTTTGAGTTTTAAAAACCTTTGGATTCATGATACAAATTAATATTTAATTTTATTTATATTTTTTATTGAATAAGCTTAATAAATTTTCTGGATCCGCCATTCCCAAATCCCACGAGCAAACGATACCTAAATAAACCTTCATAGTTTAGTGACCTCTTTGTTACGAGCTCGATAATTTGGAGACCATTAAGTAGCGGAATATTTGGGGGACCAATTAAGCAATTTTACCTTGTATATCTCTTTTGCACGAGAACCTAAATTTCGACGCGCCAACACGCGCCTCCTTTCCTCTGTAACCCCTTCTCCATGCTAGTAGACGACAGTCGACAGAAACCATGACAGCAGCGTCAGGGGCTGAGGCTATAAAGGAAACCCGCCTTCGCCCAATTTTTCATTTCTCGCCTGTCCCTTTTTGTTACTACGATAAAACAGAAGACCCAACAAACACCACTCCCTTTCCCTTCTTCCATCGAGTGCGTCGCTGCCGTCGAAGAGAAAGAGCTTTTCGCCCTTTCCTTTCCTTCTCTTCCCCCATCGATTCCCACTCCAAATCTGCGACGCACCCATCTAGTTTTGAGCCATCCCCTCTGAGAAATTTTTTACTTTCTTCCTTCTTCTGCTGTTGACATCGTACTTTGTCTCTTCTGTTAATGGCATTGCGTTCCATCGAGCGGGTTTCTGTCTCTTCTCTTGTTTTCTCCATCGAGCGTATTTGTTGAAATCTGGAAACGACGACCCCGACCCAGTTGCTTTCCTGATCTTTTGGCTGTTCTGGGCCAGCCAGGTATGGCTTGTTTCTTTTTCTCGGAAAGTTTTCAGCCTTGTTGTTTTTCGCCTTCCTTATTGGCCCTCTGTCCTGTTTGGGAAATTTTGATTGGGAGTTGCGATATGGGTGATCTGTTGAGGCAATTTCAGGGTTAAGTTATTGATGTTATGGTTCCCAGCCGAGTGGGGTTCCTGATGTTTGATTGATGGCTGAGTTTGGCCAAATCTGCCGCTCTTCCCTTTACCTAACGTTTATTATTTGCTGATCTGACTGACGGAAAGCACCCCTTTTTTAGGGTTTGGGATGCTTTAAAAGCTACGAGATGGGGTTGTTGTGTTAGCAGTGAGGACACTAAACTGTTCTTGGATCATTAGAAAAGGATTTCTCTATCTCCCTTTTGTTGTTTCATTTCTACTTTCAATCTTGATCCGAAATGCGAGCCCCCTTCAGCTCTGGTGTGGCTATTTGGTGCGATTTATCTTGTTGATTTCAAATTGCCTCAAGGTTTCGGATGAAAAGGTTGCTTTCTATTGCTGGTGACTCTCATGTTTGATTCACAGTTCATTGGATTCTTGTTTGTGATTGCTTTGATGTGTGTATCTTATTATCATTGATCTCTGCTGTCGCTGCAAATCTTAAAAATTTCTCTTCTGTCAGGAAAAGATTGGTTCTTTTTGCTGTCCATAGTATCAAATATAGATAGCCTTGATTCTTGGATAAACGGTTGATAGACTAACTTGAGTTACCGGGAAGCTATTGACAAGTTCTTTTCTGAAGTAGACATAATCAGTGAGCTGTGTATGTGATATGCATACCGATCGCATCAGAACTGAACTTGGAGCACGTCTTGAGTTTTAAGGCATTTTCATTTGAGATTATGTATATTGGTAGAATATCCATATTGTTTGGTTGTAAAATGCTTCTAGATGTGAAGTTTATTCCTTCCCCCGATCCATCAGTTCAGTATAATCTGATAAGGCGATTCTTCCTTTTGCGTCCTAGAAACTGAGGGTTATTTCGTATTCTATTACCGATCTGATTATTCGTCCGTTAAGCATTTCAAGCCCATTTCATATTATAGTTTGTGGTGTCTTGTACAAATGAGTGAATCTATGGTGCTTTCTTCTCTGTTTGTTTACCAGATCAGCTATATGAATATGTACTAAAGATGAAGGGAGAAGCATCATGGGTCAACGATTTCACTGATGTTGTTGTTAGAGATGCTAGTCATCTCAATTCATTCTCTGACCTCAATGATGATGATGGAAACAAAGACGTCAATGCAGTTTCTGTGGATCTAATATTGCCTGATGATCTATTGGAAAGAATCTTGGCATATCTCCCCACTGCAAGCATCTTCAGGGCAGGTTCTGTGTCTAAAAGATGGCATGAGATTGTGACTTCTAGGAGGTTCTTGTGGAACTTGTCTCATGTAACTTCACGAAAGCCTTGGTACTTTATGTTCACGAGCTCTGACGAACCTGTCGGTTATGCCTTTGATCCAGTTCTTAGGAAATGGCATGGCATTGATCTACCTTGCATCAGGACATCCAATTGGTTCATCGCCTCCTCGTGCGGGTTGGTTTTCTTCATGGACAATGACAGTAGGAGCGAGTTGTATGCTTGCAACCCAATTACAAAATGCTTCAGGAAGCTTGAAGACCCTCCTGGGTCAAGACTTTCTGACTACAGTGCACTTGCAGTCTCGGTGAACAGAGTGTCACACAACTATACTGTCTCAATTGTGAAGTCTAACCAAGTTCCCAGAGATTTTCTCCAGTGGCAGCTATCAATATATACTTACAACTCTGATAGGCGGATGTGGATGACTTCTTGGACAGAAGTTTTGACCGGGTGGAGGGGTGGTGATGAGAGTGTTATCTGCAATGGCAATTTATATGTCTTGATTTATTCAACTGGTGGTGGCTATCCAGAAAACCGCCATGGTCTTCTTGCTTACAGGCTTTCCGGTAGGTACTCACGTGATGACAAGTTGATCAAAGGTTTCATTCCAGCTCCCTGTCCTCTAACATGTGGACGACTGATGAACTTGAAGGATAAATTGGTCATGGTTGGAGGTATTGGGAAGCATGACAGGCCTGATATAATTAAGGGGATCGGGATCTGGGTTCTTAATGGGAGGGAGTGGCAAGAGATCGCTCGTATGCCCCACAAGTTTTTCCAAGGGTTTGGAGAGTTCGATGATGTCTTTGCGAGCAGTGGCACTGATGATCTTGTATACATCCAGAGTTATGGGGGGCCGTCGCTGCTTGTTTTCAACTTGAACCAGAAACAGTGGAAGTGGTCCCATAAGTGTCCAGTAACCAAGAGGTTCCCACTTCAACTCTTCACTGGTTTCTGTTTCGAACCTCGGCTCGAGATTGCACCATGATATATGATTTTGCGTTACCTAAATCATATTTGCTTCTGGATATACCAGCTTGTTTTGTCTTCCTACCTTTCTCCTGTTTGTTTTGCCTGCCCTTTTCCCCCCCAGCATTTGAAAACAGTTCCAGGAAGGGGGGAAAAATGTCTTGACGGTTTTAGGCAGAGAATGTATCAGCAGGTAAAAGCTGCTTTGCTTGTTCATGAAGAAAATGGGGGACTACTATTATTCTTTTGCATTGCAAAGAACATACATTGTTCCTTTTTAGCTTGATTTTGTGTTGGTTCTTGCTGATCTTAATTTCATAAGAGTTTCTTTCTAGTTTCTGACTGCTAAATTCCTTCCGGGTCCGCCGCGGCTTTCACTGGGGGGAAAACTAGTATGATGATGGAGATTAGTGGTCAATAGTGGTCACAGGCTACTTGTGATGCTTTCCTTTGAAGTTATTGTATTGCACGTTGCTGCATTATGCTTAGACTACAATTGTGTAGAAGTTGTATAGCTGGTGGTGGATCAGGGTTTTGCTTCAGAGGGACCAGCCGGCCGGGTAGGTTTGAAGAACAAGGAAAGTTGGGTGTTCATTCTCTGTGTCATGTGGCCTTGAGATAAATGCGGGAGCAACTGTTGTGTCTTTCCTTCTGGCTGCCTCCCAATGATTTGGTTGTCAAGTGGTCCCTCTCCCTTGTTATATCTGTCTAAAGATGACCACCCCAAACCCTCTTTATCCATCTTCTCTATATTGGCATTCTCTAAGACTTTATATAAATTTAGTGGTGTGTAAAACTCAAGATCAAACTCACAATAACTGCGGTCCAATAGTAATAGACACCTTAGGACCAAAAATTAGACCAACAATACATTTGGTTCGATTTAAATGTCAATTCGATCATTTTTTCGTATTTATAAAATTCATGGACCATTAGCAGTGCCAGATTATATTTTGCTTCAACATGGTCTGTGGAAATCTTCTTCTACTCTTTATTCTCCTCCGTGACAATCTTTATCCCTCTAAATAACAATGCAATGAGGAATTCTCTCCAAATGTTCTTAAATCGCCCCCCTCTAAAAGTTTAATTGTTCTTCACTCTCACTCTCTCTTTCGTAAGTGTACAATTGAGAGGAAGAACACAAATCCTTAGCTAGATCTATCTTTTTATCCTTTATTTAGCCACCTCTCTTGAATCTGGGACGACTTTGAAGCTCGATTGATGGAAAATCTCTTAGAAATACTCCAAGTGCATCCTGTGTATCTACTTATCTCTCATATTATGTTTGTCTCTCTAGAATATCTTCCTTTGTGAAAAATCATATATGAGTTTTTACACTTGTGTCGAGACTCCAGTGCACGGTAAAGAAGGTCATAATTAAGATCTTTCATGTTTTGATCGTGAATTCAAAATTGGAATAGTAGCACAACCACGTCACGATCATGACCTTTCCCATGACCTGGTTCAAGACCAAAATTCTTTCATCGTCACAATCGTAATCTTCCCCTTATGAATGTGACCTTTTATAAGTTTGTCTTATTCTCGTCTCTCAAATGACCATTCGAACGACCCAAAACTTGCTACAAACCTTCCTTGGAATGTTAGGACCTGAAATATGATAAGAATAGAATCCAAATGAGCAAACCAACCAAATGGCCAAGAAATTGTTGAAATTGTGCTAAGTCCTAGAATATCACCCCAAAAGCTACACTTGGCACAATAACAACTTAAATGACCAAAATATGATAAATCATAACCACTTAGGAATGAATTGGATGCTATCAGTCCATTTATTTCGATCAGAATCTCAGTAGGTGCTTTGTTGATGGAGGTTGTGTTTGTCCAGCCACGATGTAAAAGTAAAATGCTTTTGTATTTTGTTCAAATTGGAAACGAATGAGTTTTTATTTACAACCCCATATTTCCTATTCTCTTTTACTGATTTTGAATGGTTGATCCATATGAAAATAATTACAAACCAATGTCGTACCAAGACAAAACCTAATTAAGTGAAAATAATGTAGCATTACACGAAATCACGCAATCAAATTAGTCATCGAGATTGCAAAGTGGCAAAGGTTTGTATAAGAGAATTATTGTTTTGAATATCAACAAATTGCATGTATTCCAGTAGTCGCATCATCCATCAATAAACGACGAATCATATGCTTCGATAGTCCTTCATCATCGTTTTTCTTCTTCGATTGTCTTACAGTGTCTCATGAATTTCCTCATATAAATTCATCTAGGGCTCCATAATGTATTGATTGTTCATCAGTCTCTTCTTTGATAAACATTGTTTTCTCGCATGGTCTATTGTAGAATGGCTTCATTGTCTTGAAGGACATGAAAACTCATATTCACCGGATTAGGAGGATTATTAGAGCTGAACTTTATGTACTCGTATACTATGCAAATCCGTGGGCCGAGCAACAATCATATTTCGAGCCAGAAGCCCAATCAAGCAGACACAAACCCAGGCCCGGCCCATGAGTTCTCGTTCATACACACACAGAGCAAGAAAATACCCAAAAGGAAAATATCGACCAAAGAGGCCCAAAAATCAGGCGAACGGAAGGCTGTAGTATAAGCTCGAGGAGGTCAGCCCAGTTCCGCTGCGCCGCGCCGTACTCGATCAGTTCTCCTTCTCGGATCCACTGTAGTCCGGGTCCCTCAAATTCGGGTCGGACCGGCAGAGACGGATCCTCCGCTGCATCAGCAACCCGCAAAGCACGCCGCCGTCGGAGGACGCCCTCAGGTGGCTGTTCCTCGCCAATTCTTGAAGCTTCGTCAGGTCCTTGAGCGCCGTCGACGCGTTGGAAGACGACGAGGTCGTCGAGTCTGTCCCGTCGGAAAATTCGCCGGATTCGCAGCAAGAATTCTCGCGATCCTCTCGCGCCGCCGCCGCCTCCTTGGACCCGCGGCTGCGGCGGGGGTTCTTGGCCCGGTTCCCCATGAGCTCGCGGTACCCGATCGCCGATTCCCCCTTCCAGGCAGTGAAATCGGCGGCGTCGATGGCGGATGCGCCGATGTTGAGCACGCCGTGGCACCTCCCCGAAGGGCGGTGGATCTGGAGGGCGGTGAAGGAAGGGGTGTCCGCCGGGGGAGAGGAGAGGGAGAGGTTGCTGATGAGGAAGCGGACGGTGCCGACGAGGGAGTCGCGGAGGCAGCCGACGGCGTAGATCTCGACGGAGACCCCCGAGGTGTCGTTGGAGAGGAAATTGGGGGAGACTCGGAAGAGGAATTTGTCGTTCCAGGTAGGGTTGGCCCCGCCGACGCGGTCGACCTGGGTGCGGAGCTTGGCGGCGGAGTGGATCCAGACGACGGCGTAGGTCTGCAATTGGCGGAGCTTGGCGGACGGCGGCTTCAGGCCTTGGGCGGAGATCAAGTTGATCTCCAAGATTTTGGACTCCATGGGGGGCAAGATTCGGGCGAATTGAAGAGAGGGAGAAGAAAACCTTGGGAAGTGTTTAAGAGCCGGTCATGGCAGCTGGCAGGGGAACTTCGTCAGCGAGGAAAGATTGGCGGTGGGTGAGAGTGAGGAGAGGAGAAGTAGGGGGAGCGGGCGAGGAAACCGAAAGTAACAAACTTGGTTGTGGGATTTTCTTCCTCCGCGTTTTCTTGTAGCTCTCTGTATTCTCCGGCGCTAGACTGCTCTGTCACCGTTCACCATTCACCATCGGAAGTTTGTTCAGACCTCTGCTTGCTGGCTTAGTTTTCTTCAGCGGCCCCTCTTCTGCCAGCTTCTCTTGAATCAGGGGTAGTTAGCTCGAAAATTATACTCTTTACTGAATTATTGACCGCTTTCTTACTCGATTAGGTTAAAAAGCGGCCCAAGTTTTACTCAATTACCAAATGGGTTGTTTGAAGTTTCAATCTGTTTACACACATAAATTATTTTGTACACATTGATGAGTTCTTATAAGGCTAGGTCAATTATAACAATCAATTAGGGACATAGGCTTCTCGGTCATGTTATGCCACAAGATTGTATAAAATAAGACTTAGATTGTATAAAATAAAACTAAGTCTGGGAAGGACATGTCGCTTCATGAAGAGGGTCATGTCCGTCTAAAATCTAGAGACACGTGTCGCTTCAACGAGGAGGGTCATGTCTATCTATAATCTAGAAGTACATGTCACCTCAACGAGAAGGGCCATGGACACGAGATAAGAGGCCCTGAGTATGGTTGAAAAAATATTAAGTAGGAGAGGTACATGTCGCTTCAAGAAGGGGGTAATATGCCATGGACACGAGACAATAGACCCTGAGTACGGTTGAATAAAATAATACTAAGTATGAGAGGTCCACGCCGCTTCACGAAGGGGGTGATGTGCATGATTGGGAGGTCTCCTAAATCACACACTTCAAAGTCAAAGTAGACAAAAATATTCTTAGTTCGGGAAGAACGTGTTCATTCAACAAGGAGGGACATGCATGTCTAGAATTTGGAGGCACATGCCGCTTTGTGATTACATGAGCCATGGTGGCGATGAAAAGCACATGATGTGGTTACAGGTCAAGAACCCATGCCACGTGAGAGGCATCTCTCAAAGAAGACAAAAAATGAATAAGTCTGAGAGGTCCACCCCACTTAACGAGAAGGGGCATGGACAGGAGACAAGAGGCCCTAGCCCCTAGGCACTATTGAAAAATACCAAGTATGAGAATGTCATGTCGTGTCACGGGAAGGGCCACATACATGATTGAGAAGGCCATGGCTGCGAATGAAGAGCCCATGCTACCTCATGACCAAGATCGAATGACCAAAAAAATACTAAGTCGGGGAAGGACATGCCGCCTCACGAGAGGGGTCATGTGCATGAGTGAGAGGTCCATGCTGCCTCACGAGAGGGGCCATGGACACCAATGTGAAGGGTGTGGCGGTGGAGTATTATATCACTAGTGATTAAGTCCCAAGAGGGCCATGGACATGAGTAAGAAGTCCATGACCGCTAGGCAAGAGTACCACGACCCCCCTTTGTGAGACACCATATGCTTATCAAAAGACTAGCATGACACGAGATTTGGAACAAGACTAGGTGAGGCAAACTACACTCCAGGACCCACGATGGTTCTAAGAGAGGCACCTAGGCGGTTGAAGGAGTAACCACCACTCCGATAACTAGGGAGCAGTTCTTTTTGTGAGTTATCTAAGAGATAGTTTTCTACGACAGTTATCTCTTCATGACTATAAATAGGAGGAAGGGTCGACCGAGAGAAGGGTTCACAGAACCAAACATTTGACGCACAATGTCAAATTTTTTCCTTTCTCTGCAAATTACCGTACCCTTTAGTTTTCAGAGCTCTCACTGAATCTCCATAGGAGTCGGTGTAAGTTAATTTAGTTTTCATTCCGAAAAATCATCAATAAAACACCCTCGTTCAAACTTTGTTTGAAGAGGTTGGAGTCGTGTCTTAGAAATCGTTGTCCATAGAAGTCAAAGGTGCAATCCATTTCTATTCAACGTAGGTTTTCTCGCCGGAAAACACAACTCCCATAGAATAATGGTATAGCCAATAAGACAAAGCACTATCAAGTGCGCCAATAATATGCAAATCAATTTAAAGCAAATGACCTAAATTAGCGAGATAGTTTGGAACTACACCTGTCTCCCTCTATATTGTAGACATGCTTAATGCAGACCTGCCAATCTCGTGCGAGCCACCCTCGTATCTTTGCAACACTTTTGTAATGGATATGTTGTGATATAGCTGTCTCTATGAGAGTTGTAGTTGCGAGTTAGTTACCTTTTTCTGTTAGGATTCTTTTCCCCTTTTTGGCGTATTTATTAGTTTTATTTTTTCAGACCTATTTAAAGGGTTGTAAACACGAATTTCGGGAGATTATGTTGAATAGAAAAATCCTTTTTGGTTCATTGAGTTTTTATTCTTGAATTTGCTTTTGTGAATTGGTGGACTCTAGTTTCCTAAGTGTCCGCTTCGTATCAATCAAGTAATCACCTTGATTATGGTTGATCCTCTACCCTTATATTGATAGAACATTCTCCCAGGTGTGAGATTGCACTTCAATCCGCCTTATACTTTTTACTTTTCATGTTGTTGAGGGAAAATTCAAAGAACCCTAAATAGATTATGACTGGGCGACTTTGATCAAAAGAGCCTAGCATTTCACGAGCTCGGGATATAATCAAGTGGTATCAATCAAGTTTTTCCCTTGATTGTGGTCGAGATTCTATCTTGTATATTGTTAGAGCCTTCTCCCTTCTTGTGTTGAGATTGCACTTTCAATTTCATACTATCCCAAACAAACACTAAAAATCTATTTTCTTGTTCGTTCTTGAAGCTGCGCTACTTTGATCGCTACGGGTACCGGATCCGTGCTCGTATCAAAGCAACACGACAAGACTAACATAACGTGACAAAGTAATTCTACACAAAGTAAGATCAAACACTCAGTGATTTGCAATAGATGTGAGAAGTGATAGGTGTTCCCTGTCTCTATTATTGCTTGAGTGTTTGTGAGGTTGTGTAGTTTCTCTCTTTAGCGTGAGTGATTGCGAAGAAGTGAGACAGTGAACACTGATACATCTTTATCTGCTCAAAAACTTGATATAGTTTTTAGTCAACACTGATTGGCTGGACATTTACCATAATTGTGCACTAGATTTTTTGGCACCAAAAATTTCAAACCATTGTGAAATGATGGTCAAGCCTCTCATGCCTGTTAAAGGTTTTCGTAAATCGTTCGGATGCTATGTTATGTGGTTATGCCATTCTAAATCGTCCGACATCAAGGTATATGAGGGTCTACAATTAATAAGTTTCGCAGTAAACTACAACTAATTGAAAAGCTTAATAAAGAAAAGTTGTCTTATATTACTGGAAGCGTGGGAAAGGCTAGGCAACATATGAAATTGGAACCTTTTCTGATAGCATCTCATAAATCAATGAATCTCAATAGGTCAAATTGTTTGGAGAAATTTATGTATAACACTTAACCACTTAACCACTTATTTACAGTGAGGAAACTAGTATGTTTTTGTACTTGAGCTTGATAGAAGCAACAGAGTTTCCCAGTCTACTACTGGCAGAGGTTATTGTTGGCTCAAGCTTCTCGAGTTATGTGTGTGAGAATTGAGGGTTGGGAAATGTTTGATACTGTATCAGTGGTGTTACAAGATTTTAATACTTGTAAAAGTGAAATGCTTGGGGTCTGTACAAGCTACAAGTGGTGTGTGTTACAGTGCTAGCATTTTTTTTTATCGGGACATGTTCATGAGGGATGCTGCTAGAAGGGTTAGGGGAGGAAAACGAGTATCATCCGAACTCTGAGATTAGAACTTGGGGACTCCGGACTGAAAACCAACGAAAGCGACCACTCGGCCACAACCTTGTGTATGTACTGGTATCTTTGTATATACTACTTAAGAGCATGATTGTTTTTCGAGAAGTTGGACTAATTTTGGCCAAGCTGGAGCTATAAGACCATCAACAACCATGAAATAGCCTACCTATTTTATTTGTGGCCCCCTACCGCCACCTATACACTTTTTACAATTTCATTCTTTAATATCCATTTCATCTACATCCAATTTCATATGGTGGACCGATTCATATAAACAATATAACTAAATAATTTATACACTCTAGCTAATTGAAATGAGATCACTTGCTACACCACTTACAATTTTCTTTTGCTCTTCCATCTAATGAAATGTTTCATTATTGATGGATTGCAACAACCATGAAATGGCAAATAACATTGTCATGTCACTTTAAAATGAAGAAGAGACCCCCAATGCAGCTCCTCTAATAGATCAACAACAAAAAAGACAGAAATATATTGTTGGTCGACGTGTTAGAGTTTCGCATACATGATTGCGGTGACGACGAAGATTGATGGGACAAGGAGACCGAATTGAGATTTCAAAATTTTGACCGTTTGTACAGCGTACTTGCTAGTACTTTGTCCGCACTACGTCCACGTTCTCCAGATCTCCCCTGCTTCAATCAAGAACATGGTGGTAATAAAAGAAGAAAACCAATCATCCCAAAACCCGGACAAAAAAAATATTAACAAAAAAACAAACAAAAATATATATAGGGAGAAAGACGCTACGCTACTCTAATGCTTGCTTGTTGCTTCCGACACTCTTCCCTTCCCTTCCATCCCCTCTCCCAAAATTACAATTTCAACGGGTTTCCGTTCGAAAAATACATCGCATCTTATCTTCTTGTCTCTGCTCCCCATTCTCTGTTCCTAATAAAAAAAAGAAGAAGCCTTTGGCCTCCATTAATGGGTTGCAGACGTTAAGGGGACACAACAACGCACCTGCATACACAGCCATGTGTTAAAGACTTGTGATTGAGTGAATGGGGTTTTCATGGGCGGTATTTTGCTTCTGATTCTTTTCCTTTTTTTCATTATTATTTACTCAACTTCCTGGATATCAAACCGTATCCTCACGCATTTGTCAACTCCATAAATTCCCCCCCTCGTCTTCTTTCCCTACGTACGTCCACTTAATTCGCAGAACCCAGTTGGGGAATTCGGTATTCTCTCCTGTGCTGAGCTCTTCTGGGTTCTTCTCTGCCCCGGATTTGCAGCTCTTACGTAAGCCCCTGCTTACGTTGTCTTCGTCGTTGGGGTGGGGATTCCATTTGGCTCATCTTTGTTTACCGCTGAATATTGTCATGTAGCGTGGCGATCTGGCTTCTTCGTCTGCTGGTTAGGTGTTGGTCTATGGCGTTGCCAAATGGTTTTTTTCTGTATGCGTGGCTCTAGTTAGGGTTTTTCCAGTGAGAAATTAGTCCTTTTGTGCCTCATTTTCCGTTCTCCCTGGATCTATCTCCCCATCAGTGGAGCGGTGGGGGAGAAAACCCAGATTTTAGATTTTTTCGACGATGTGCATTTGGGGTTGAAGAATTCGGTTTAGGCTTGGGGGTTGTGCTCTGAAGTACAAGTAGTGAACTGAAGTGGGTAGGTTGAGGTGTAAAAGGCGTAAATGGGGCATTCTGCAGCTGTTTGGGATTGCAGAACAGCCATTGAGATCACCAAGGATTGGAATGGCATCGACCAGGTTATGCTCCGTAATCCGCATGGGGCTTCTGCCAAGGTGAGTGAGATCTATACATTTGGCAAAATCTGAAATTCGAGATATCATCCTCTGCTTCACATTTCCTCCCATTTCCTAGATTTGGGTTCAAATTCTCAGATATATCAATGCCTGTTTGATATGAATTTTTCAGGTGAGCTTACATGGCGCACAAGTGGTTTCGTGGAGGAATGAACATGGGGAAGAACTTCTGTTTACAAGCAGCAAGGTGGGTTTTTTTTTTTTATACTTAATCCTTTCAAACCATCTTATGAATGCTCCAAGTCTGGTTTTGTGATTGTTCTAACCTCTTGTTGTTGGGTCTAATTTTGGTCCGCAGGCGATATTGAAGCACCCCAAGGCAATGAGGGGAGGGATCCCAATCTGCTTTCCCCAGTTTGGCAACTGTGGATCGCTAGAACAGCACGGTTTCGCCCGAAACAAAGTTTGGACGATTGACGAGTGTCCTCCTGCATTGCACCCCAATGATTCTCATGGCAAATCGTTTATCGACCTTGTCCTTAAATCATCCGACGAGGACCTCAAATGCTGGCCTCATAGGTATGTTATGTGGTATGATGGCTGCTCCAATTATATAGCCCTTCTGATGATGTCCAAATATGTTGGTTGACATGTACAATTGCGGAATTGGCAGTTTCGAATTCAGGCTGAGGGTGGCACTGTCGAGTCACGGGGAGTTGTTGCTGATATCCAGAGTTAGGAATGTCAATGGGAAGCCCTTCAGTTTCTCGTTTGGATATCATGCACATCTCTCGGTTTCGGACATCAGGTAACAAAGCCATTCAGGCTCAGCTGTGGAAAATTTTGTGAATTGTGGTGTCCTGACCCTGATGATGTTTTGCAGTGAAGTGAGGATAGAGGGGCTTGAAACTCTCGACTACCTCGACAACCTCTCCCGTAAAGAGCGATACACAGAGCAAGGAGATGCCATCACCTTCGAGTCTGAGGTTCGTTTCAGAACACTTTGAGCTTGACTGTTAACAATACTGTGTCAAGTCCGAGGCTTTTAGATATGTCTGTGTCTGAAAATGTTAATTGGCAGTTGGACCGCGTCTACCTTGGTGCCCCAAATGTGGTTGCGGTGCTTGATCATGAGCGTAAGCGGACCTATGTTGTGAGAAAAGAGGGACTACCGGACATCGGTGAGTAAAGAACACATAGGGTTTCCAGTTCTTCTTGCATATCATTTCTCTTGTTATTGATCCAACCTTTTTTCCTATCGAACTGCAGCAGTGTGGAATCCATGGGAGAAGAAATCGAAGGCAATGACCGATTTCGGAGATGATGAGTACAAGCAGATGTTGTGCGTAGATGGAGCTGCGATTGAGAAACCCATCACGCTGAAGCCTGGTGAGGAATGGACCGGCCGGATGGAGCTCTCGGTTGTGCCTTCCAGTTTTTGCAGTGAGCAGCTTTTGTGATCTCTGAATTGGTTAGTAGAGATGGTGGTTCAGGAAGGTTGTTCAAATCTGTTTCTATACTGCGGTAGCCAGTGATGTACTATTGAGCGTTTTTCTTCTTGAACACATTGTATCTAGGAAAACGGATTGTACTTCAGCTCCACTAGTGTAAAGCCTGTGCTTTTGGAAAAATAGGCTGGAGTTGGAGTTCCCTGTCATATGAAGCGTGTTTGTTTAGGTTAAAACATTTGTGGAATTTCGCGGGATCAATACATATTTGATCTCTCGAGAAAACAAGAAAATCATTGTTACTTAGCTTGCACCTTTTCAAACATAGTTGGAATGAAAGTATTTGATCCATACATGAAACAAATCTATATAACTCTTATCTTTACTTTTATGATTTCTTGAGAGCGCCACGACTAAAAAAAACTTCACGGTATGTCTCTAATTCTACAACTTTTCTAAAGAGAGAGAAAAAATTGATGAGTTATCCTAAGCCATGCTGTACCATCAGCTGCACTCCTAGCTCCGCCACCAGCGCTTTCGAGGCATTATAAATTGGTTGTTGGCTAGGTATTGCATTATTACGAGGGATAAATTGAATGAATGTAATAGGAAAATAGATGATAGATCGTTGTTGTGTGTGGAGTCAAGAAAGTCAATCACACATGTTTTTCGAGTGTGTGTATTTGAATGTTGTGTTACAAGAAAGATTGAGATTGATTCAACAAACTTGTGGTGTGTGATCAGATTTTCACCGGTTACTCATGAACTGATTGTATTTGAGGTGTTCAAGTGGATGATTTCGATGGACTGGATATCGGTTTGACAACCTTGCATGACACCAAGGACAAGGGACGTTGTGGGGGGCGCGCTCCATTCACATATTTATCCCCACGTGCTGCTGCACTGTCGTTTGCCGGCTGCTCTCTGTCCGTCTCTACCGAGTGAGGAAAGAAGTTGCTCCTAGCGGAAGTCGTTGGGTTTGTGATCGGGAGGGAGTGCACGGGGATTGGGATTTGGGTGCTAACGGAAATTGAGAAGTAGAAGTGCCGCCAATTGGGATTAGGGTTTGATATTTTTGGTCAAGCTTTCTACTATTTCGTTGGTTGCTGAAGAGGATTCTGTGGTAGCTGGTTGGTGCGATGATGATGCAAAGGGATGATAGGGTTTTCTCGGATGGTGCTAGAAAAAATTGATTTAGGGTTTGTTGTGTCGTCATGCCCGTTCTTGTTCGTTATTACTGCCCTTTTGTCGGTCTCCATGAGTGCCAAGATGGTCGGAGGAAGATTTGTGATGGGCATTATACTGCTCTTGTTCGAGTGCTTTCTTCATTGGGTGTTCCTCTTATTCTGATGCCATTCTTTTAGCTCAGCAAGATAAGCATGCCCTCGTCCCATCTCCCTCTCTACCAGCTTTACCTTTGGATCATCATCCTCTTGGTGCCTCTTCGGCTATTTCTTGAATATGATTAGGAGCTTCCCTCGTGGTACGTCTTGCGGGAGGGGTGGTTTTCAAGCTCAACATTTTATGGATTGTTTGGGTGATGTTGTTGTTGCTATCTTGGATTATTTGCACGTCTCTATTACTCTGGTGGTTAATCTTTTCCTTGAGGGTCGTTGTCCACAGCCCCTCGGTGAGTACATTGCTAGCGCTTCGCTCACGCCGCTTGTTAAACCAGGGGTGGTATCTGTAGCTGTTGATATTGTTTGGAGACGTCTTGTCTCTAAGGTTGGTGCTTGTCTTGTTGCCCCTACTTTATCTGGTTATTTTGATGGTCTTCAGTTTGAGGTTGGAATTTATGGTGGAGGATAGGCTATTTTCCATGCCTTGAACCGGTTCGTTGAGACCCAGAGTGGTGACGTAGGTTTTTCTATGTTGCTGGTTGATTTCCAGGTGGCTTTCAATTTAGTTGATTATGGGACCATGCTTTAAGAAGTTCACCGTCATTGCCCGGTTCTATCATGATGGGTAAAGTTCTGTTACTCTAGCCCTGCCCGTCTGTATTATGGCAAGCATAGCTTATGGTCTTGCCAGGGGGTTCAGCAGGGAGACCCTTTGAGCCCTTACTTTTTGCTTTGGTGTTGCATCCCTTAGTGTGCAATATTAGAGGCTCTTTTGATCTGAGTATGGAGGCTTGGTATTTGGACGATGACACCATTGTGTGGGACACTTGAGTTGTTAGGAAGGTCATAGACATTATTATGGATTAAGGCCCTCGATTTGGCCTTCACCTAAACGTGAGTAAGACAGAGGTGTTCTGGCCTACCGAGCATCATAGCAGTCGGCTTTCGGGTGTTTTTCAAGCCTCTATTGCTCGCCCTTCGCATGGTGTCACCTTTCTGGGTGGTCTTATCAGTTCTTGTCCTGATTTAAGCAGTGAGCTTGTGGCGAAGAGAGTTACCAAGACCGTTGAGCTGATGGACTTGGATCATGAATTACGTGTTGAAATTTGAATTTGGATTATGAATTCATGATGAATTTTCTATTATATTAATGATATTTTTATATTTTTTATATTCACAAAGTAGAAGTGTAGTTAACTTTTTTTCTTCCGAATTATTTGTATGACTATATTGTATTATTTAAAAAGGACATCATTTTTTTTTAAATATAAAATCACATGTGGAGGTTGTTATTGATTAGTAGTTAACTGTCAAATCAACCACTAATCGAACTGATAATAGGTGATTAACCGATAAGTCTTATTGATTATGCATTATTTGCTTAGTGATTAATCACTAACCATCTAATTGGTTATTTATTTACCAAAACCAAACCTATTAACACTCTAATTTTAACAATATAAAACGATTGAACCATAATTTTAATATAAACTACTCTATCACCGACTTTTTGGATAGGATTTTACAATCATCCACCAAAACACAAGCTACATTTTGTATAGGTGATGCTCGTAAATCTCGGTAGCCTAACTGAATTCCAGCCCCTTCTCTCCTCTCGCTAGCTTTCCTTAGAATTCCTTCTCCAAACAAATCATAACCCCGAAATGAAAATTAGTAAAAAAACACCAACAACAACAAAACAAATCATTTGGAAAATCAAACTTCTACCACCATCGTAAAATCAAATCTAATTTGCTCTTCTTCATCTTACTCAAATTTCACATAATTATCATCATCATCATCATCATAATCCTTCTCCAAACGTTTCATCAGCTTGTCCATTTGTAATTTCCCGTAACAAAACATACACATAATCATCATCAATTCATCATCAACAAGAATAGAAGAAAAAGGGTTAATAAATAAATCCATCAAATGGTAGATAGGTCGCCGATCCCCGGCGGGCAGGTCCCCCGTCCCCCGGCTCATCGGAATCCGCCGCCGACCGGTAGGTCCCCGATCCCGGGACGGCCACCACCGCACCTCCCTCCGTCGTTCCGGCCGACCAAGAGAGGCGCCAGCTGTTGCAAAATTTGCTGTTGCTGCTTCCTCGTCACCTTCCTTCTCATCCTCCTCCTCCTCACCGTTGCCGGCGGCCTCATCTACCTCTACCACCCCAAACCGCCGTCCTTCCGCATCCAATCCTGCAAGATCTCCGCCGTCCACGTCGCCGCCAAGCCCGAAGGCACCTACTTCTCCGCCGCAGTCTCCGCTGCCATCCAGGTCACCTATATATATAGTTTTTATGAAACTTAAGGGCTACTACATGCGAAAAATGTAGTCAAAATATGTAAGAAACATTTTGGTGATTTAGATACGTATAATCGTAAGTTTTTAAGTTTTAAAATTAGTTTTTAATTATATAAGTTATATAAACTTAGATTTTGCGTAGAAGCGTTTTAGTAATCTATTTAAACTTACAAATGCAATTTTAAAAATAGATTAATTTTAATTCCAACCATATGATAATTTTTTTACTTTTTTCGCCTAGAAAACCACTTGACGAGCCCCCCAACTGCTCAATAAATCCGATAGTTATAAGTTGTTAAAAGCACCCTGAAAAAAAAAACTAGTTTTTTTAACGATTTTAAAGCACTTATAAAGCTTCTAAAGAGCTAGCTAGTATTAAGCTCAGAAGTAACAACGTACAAAAGTGTAAACTTTTAAATTTAAACTGTCGCGCTTTTAACTGCATTGCAGCTCACCAATCCGAATGAGAAGCTGATGTATCGGTACGGGGAGACCTACGTCGGGATCACGGTCGGGGACGACAAGGACACCGACATGGGGTCCACCACGCTCCCCGGGTTCGAGCAAGCGGGCCTGACGACGACGACGCTCAAGGTGGAGACGAGCGTGAAGGACGAGCTGCTGGACAAGCGCGAGGAGGAGAGGCTGCCGAAGCAGTACGAGGACAAGAGCCTCAAGGTGAATTTGGAGGTGACCACCACCGTTGGCATTGAGACGATGGGTTTGAAGATCGGAATGCTAAACGTGGCTGCGTCGTGCCAGGGCATGACGCTCAAGGACATCCAGAGCGGGAACGCCAGCCCCGACTGCACCATCAGGACGCTTCACAACTTGTAAGTTTTCCCTTCATCTTTATATGAGTTTAGGATTATTGGGACTGGCTTATGGTATCAGAGTTTTTTGTGATTTGAGAGATATTTTGTCCGAATCCTGCGTGTTAGTACTGACCCAACTTTTCACCAAGGACAACTTTGGTCCCAACTTTTAATTTATGACAAAAATATCTCAGTTTGAATAATTAGAGTCTACTGTACAAATGTACATGATATTGAAATAAGCCCTGTTGATATTAATTAAACTGAGAAGTTTTATTTGATCTCTTGGTTGCGCGCAGGATCACTGTACATACTAGAGTTTAAATTGAGCATCTGGATTGAAGTTCACAACCTTCGTCAAGATTTGTTCACGTGACTGGATTTGGCTCTTAGAGTCTACTGTTCTTGATCCCACTAGATGATAGAATCACTTTCGCCCTTGTTGTACTTTACATAGATTTGTTTGAGTTTGAGCTCAATATCATTATCCATAAGGCAAGTAATTAAGACAACTCTGAGATAAATATGTATATATATATATCGTGAGTAGGTTAGTTAATCTCATTATTTATTTATTTATTTATTAAAAAAAATTATGAATGAATAGGGGTGGCAACGGGTTTTGGTTGGTCCGATTTTCATATATGTCATCCACAAACAACGGTTTTAAAATCATAACCATCCCCATAATTAAAACTGCACAAGATGTTAAATGTCATACCAAAACCACCAGTATGCAGTTCGGCGAAAACCCACATGCACCATCCCAAAATAATTTTTTATATTAATCTAAAAGTTTATTTTTCGAATATTGTTGGATACATGAAATAATGTTAAAGGGAAAAATCACAGTGTTACTAAAACGGACAGAGTCGATCGGTCTGATCCATAAAACCAGTACCCTGCCATCATCCCAGTTTATCCGGTCATTTTAACCGTCTGCTAAGAATGATCTGTCGGACACTGATCCGAATGATTAACCATCCCAACCGGATGAACCAGACCAAAGCTAAAAAGAGCTTCTTCATTAAATGTTGGACAATCGGTTTCAACTTTATGCTTACCGTTTAAGACTTTAGTGTTTATTATAATTAGTTGGTAGAGATATAATATAGTTTGGACTTTAGAATTTTAGTGCTTAATTTTTATTTACTAATAATGTAGTCTATTTTTGGATTGATTGTTTAATGTGTTATTATAAATGTGTGTTTTACTTGTTATATTCGTGATTATGAGACGTCAATTCGTGAATGATTGTTGAAATTTAGTTAAGAATATCAAAATATCGCTATCCAATCTTAGTGAAAATGTGCTCCCGCGCAGCGCAGTCAATGAAACCCACCCCATACCATATGCAAAAATGGCTATAAGTTGACGATAACATGCAAAAACGGCGCCGGAAATGCTGGAGAAGAGTGTCGTATTTTCACACGTGAAAGTGATGGTATTATTGTATTTGTTGGAGAGACCAAGGCCTTCATTTTACGTATTAGAAAGAACAAACATTTTCAATGTGTTATTTTGTTTTAATTCGTCGTCCAAAGGCGAGTTGGGAATACATATATATAATGCATAAATTTTGTTCTGTTAGGTATCTTTATCTTTCTACTTTCGCCATTAATTAGTGCCTCTCTCTGCCCAAACAAACTGTTTTAGTGTTTCGTCATGCATCCACTTAACCGTAGTTTTTACCACTTTCGGTTAGCCCTTTGCGTCATTGATCACGTCAAAGCCATTGAAGGATTTTGGGAAGGCAAGAACAGCTGAAGTAGGAGTAGGGTCCAATGTATAACCATGAAATGAATTTGTCTATGGGAATTATCGGCCCGCGGGTCGGCCTACTTTGAACCTGACCTGCTAAAAAAAAGGGGTTGTACGCACTCGCCTGGTCGACCGCTACAAGGTATCGGGTTGGAGGTCAAATTGTGTCATTTTTTTTTTTTGCAAAATGCGTCTATTTTCCTATTTTTCTTTTTGCCTAACTCAATCTTTGGAATTCTTAGTTGAACATTGATGTTAAATAAATGTGTGAATTTTTACTATGTGTTGGATATAAGTACGACATGTTACTTTGGTGTAATGTTATATGTTATTACTAATATTTTAGATGAGATTTGATATAATTTATCAGGATAAGTACAATGTAATGACTCTTTCCATATTTCCGGATTAAAACAGGCTAAAACGGGTGACCCGTTAACCCTTGGCCCAGTAGCTCGACAGGGTCCGGGTCAACCCGCAGGTTGACAACCTTGGTTGATAGTAAAGAAAAAAAAGTTTATGGTGTATTTATTTCTCAAGATTGTAACATATGAGCCCTTCAAAATAGCTAATTGGCAGGTCTTCCACCTCAAGGTTCGATTCTCCCAAGAGTTTATGATAAGAAGACACTGCAATCTGTCCCATCTGGGCTTACATTTTTCACAATATCACCTGTTTCATACACAAGATGATCAATATATAGTCTGCTTTTTAGCTTGAACTTTGACATAATTATGAAAGTATGCAATATTTGACAAGACGGCTGTTTTGGCTTTCCTTGAACTTAATAATATTTTATTTAACCTTAAAAAAAACATTCTTATATTCAAGGTGATTTCATATTTTGACCATTTATATTGAAATGATTGCCTGTATAATAGTTTCTACCCTTTTGTACCCTCATTTCTACGAACTCAAGGCCTTTGTGTTTCTTTAGAATAGCTATGATGCTGAGGAAGCCCACATAAAACCTGTAATACAGTATATAAAAGGATCACCATATTATTACAATTATTTCCCAAGCAACCGTTTCCATCCTGCTGTCAATCATAAGCAGTACTGAAGTAAGTCTGAGCAACATTGCTGCACAAGATTTCCAACACAACCTTGTTCATCGGCCCGACACACCTGGGGGTCTTGAACTGGCTCACAGCACCTCCCAATTCCAGGTAATGATCCAGAATCTTCTGGAAGGTTCCCCTCCTCACTATCCGGAGTTCCAACGGTCCGATGGCTTTCACCTTCCGCGAACTAACGTAGCCCAGATCGACGAACGACTTGTCTAGCTGACTACAACACTCTGCCAACACTTCCTCGCTCGGTTCCCCATTGATCTCCCAGAAGATGACGTAATGCCCCGGCTCCGACGATGAATCTTTCTCCACCAGGCTGCTGAAGTCCACGACTTCCAGCTTCTCTTCAGCCAGCAGCTTGGCTGCTTCCTCTACAGCCACCTGCAGATCTTTCTCGGTGTTCTTGTCGATGTTTATGGAAAGCAATAGGTTCCTCCTGCACACAAACTTCAGTTTCGGGGTCGAGTTGTGGAACCCCACCACCTTCACCACATCTCCGAGCCTGTACCTGTACAAACCTGCAGTCAACCCCATTCCACAGACTTTTAAATTTGATTTACAGCTTACAACATAAGCTGTAAAACACTATGTAAAAAGGATATATGACCAGGAGCCCTAAGAGAAACAATTCCAGTTGCTTGCAAGTGCTTCCAATTATAATGAGACGATTTCTAGATTAGGTAATTGGCGAATTAGGTGAGGATTAATGACTTGTAATCCATGACAGCAGGACCACTCTGTTCTTATATGCTTGTATCAAAGTCTTTTTGCACAAATGACTACAAAGCATGCATACCTAATCCATCAACTTGAATATCATATTGTTGTAAATCTACCGCACCTCTTCTCTTACATCCTAAAGGCATGTTTCTCTTTTGTCGTGCTTCCATGGCACTATCTTTGTCTTATATTCCACAAAGCCAAGTATCACCTACGGAGTTTATCTTCTTGACTAAGAATACTATGTAAGTGGATGATAAGGATTTCTGCTATGACTTTTTCCAAGACTGGGAGAGAGAAGGATTTCTGAGCAGACAAGTCAAAGACCTATGCCATATGACGTCTAGTCAACAGATCTAAGCCATTAGTATGAACATGCTGTCTTGATATTATAATAAGTTTCCACTTAGACGAGGATGATAAGTTAATGGTTGTGGAGGGATAAGGACAGACATTCATGTCAAGCTCGCTTCTTTACAATATGGAAACATGCGTGGATGACAGACAGAAACTATAGAAACAGCTTGATTAGTAATGGAACTGTTAGTAGTACCTGCCACACTAGTGAGGACCACCTCGTACTCTTCGCCTTCCTTCACTTGAGTCAGACTCAAAGGTTTCGCGTCCATATAGATGTGGTTGGGATTTTCTGTAAGAGGGATGAACTCAAAATATCCAATGTTGGGGAGCACAGCAAAAGTAGCAAGCTCAGGGGGTAATTTCGGGTTGACATTTGCTCCTATCCATCCTTCCGAAGAACCATAATCAGCACTTAACAAAGGGATGTCCCCTGCATAGTGCCTCATTTTCTTCAGATAAGGCTCCATCGACCCCGTCATGATCCCATAAACGTACTTCACATTAGGGAAAAGCTGTGGTATCAACCCATACCAATTGCTCAATCCAACGCACTTCTCATAGATGAGATCAGCCGATTCAGGGTCGGGCTTAAGTAACTTCAGCATCGCTGCTCTAACTGATGGGGTAGTGACCCGGCTGCTGAGGACCCCTTCCCTTATATCGCTGCATAGCTCTTGCCAGACCTCCTCAAAGGTCCGGAAAGCAAGGACAATGCTGTGGGCAAAAGTAGAACACACAAACTGAATTTCTTCCCTGAAGATAAGGCCACACAATAGGTGGCAATATAACGACTGCTGAAAATCAGTCCCAAATATGACTTCATCTGGGCTGCAACACTGGGACTGAAGAGCCCTCATTGCCTGCTTATATAAAGCATTGCGAAACACGTTTGTTGTAGCTGTTCCTGACACCAACCCTCCCTTTGTTTTCCCCTGCTTGCTGCTGTAAATGAACTGCAAGGCCATCCCTTTGCCTAGTGGGAACTCTCTGCATAACAAGTTGAGACAAAATAATCATATATTCGCCAGATAGAGGGTAAAAAAAACGTTCCCCAACATCCTTTTTTTCCTTCTAGTTGAAACAGGTTAGTGGAAATCAACTCTGTATATAGCAGCTATAATCTTATCAGACAGTTGAAAAGCATCCCTGGATTGGACAAATGAAAAGAGAAAACCTTTTCCAGACATATAATACTGTACCTGCTCCTAAAGGCAAAAGAAGTTTTGTATATCTGCAGGGTTGTATCCATCAATTCATCATTGAAAGGTAAAAGTTTGGGCTTCCCTTGAGAAGTACCAGAACTGCCAAAAAGGTGCAGAGTTATCAGAACTAGAAGAACCATTGAGAAAGGACACAGGGCACATAAATATTCCGAACCCAGAAAGGGGAAAGAAAAAAGGTTACAAACAAAGGAAGGTGGTAGGTACCTCAAAGATATGGTGGTTATAGGCCTTCCAGTGAGAACCGGGGCAGAGTCCCCATCAGCAATTCTGTGAATGTAAGACTCCAACTCCTTATGAGTCACCAGCGGAACACAAGCAGTAAAACTGTCTGGGTCGGTTCTGCCATCTAGACCTTGATCCCTCAAGTACTCAGCCGACCCATTGTCTTCCAAGATCTTCTTAAGGGTCTCTCTCTGTATCCTTTCAGCATCTTTTGTCATTGCTTCAAATTCCTCGATCACCTTACTTGGGTCGACCATTTCCATCGACTCTAACATCCTCACTACACACCTAGATGGCAAAAGGAAACAACAAAGACCCGGGAAGGGGCAGGTAAAAAGATGATTACTTATACTGAAAACACTAGCATGTTCTTCTCTACAGACATCATCATCATATAACAGACGTTTCCCAGAGAGAAAAACCATGAAACTAACCGACACTCTTTGCAATTCAGATTTCAAACGAAACCTTCTGGAGTTCTGGTAGACCCTCAAAAGGGAAACGCCAGAAGCTGCCCAGCTCATGATTATCAAAGAAAAAAGGGTGGTTTCCAATTTCGTGAAGCGACCCCCAAACGAAAACGAAAAAGAAAAAGACCGTGACGAAAACTGGGCAAATAGGAAACCCAGAAGGAAAAGAAGAAGAAAAAAAAGGGGCCATTACCAGTTCAAGGAGGCGGAATTGCAAGGAGTGGGGAAAGGAACCAACGAATTTTGCAGAAAAGGAAAAACCGTTAGCAGTGAGGAATCAGCAAAACCGATCGAGAGAGTCCCAGTGGGGGAATATGAGATAGGGGCAGAAAGGAGTAGTATCTTCTCTTTGCTATTCCTATTGTTGTTATCATTATCAAAACGGAGCTCTCACGGCAAACCTAATCGTTCTTCTTCCACCCTTTTTGACATATCAGTCAATTCAGTCAACAAAGACTAAAATGAAAAAGGTTGCAGAAAGGTAAGAAAACAAAGGGCGGGGATATACCAAAAGAGAACTAGAACCAATCGAAACCAATTTCAAAACGAAACAGCAATCGAAGAACACAAAGGGAGAGCAGAACCTGTGTAAAATGTCACACACAGCAAGCCACGACAGAGAGGCGATGAGGAAAGAAAGAGAAGAAGAAGACTGTTTTTAAGAGGGAGAAAGAGCGTTACTGACTACTGAGTGAGCTTTACTGAGGGAGGGGGGGATTAGGAAGTTGCAACAGCGGCAGAGCCAAGTGTTTGGCGCAAATCGTCCTGTTGAGAGAAATAGGCAAGTGGAGATAGGAAAAAGGATGAATTTTAATGGAGGGAGGGGCCTGAGTCGGACTCGGACTCCTGGGTCGAACCAGGGGATGATTGGGAAGATGTACTGTGGAAGACCAGTTCAGGGGCATTCTTTTATATAGGCAGGCACTACCACTGGCCAAGGTTCCCTCTCGGAATATCAATTATCAAGCGACTGTCCACCTCTCAACCATACTTATTACTTATTAGACATTTTTAACCGGAGTGGTTTGAATGAGGAATTCCGATTGAACAATTTGATTCAATTCAATCGTTTTGAGAGAAATGTATTAAATTAATTCATTTGGTAACCGAAATTTTGGACGGATTAATATGGTTTTGAGAATTTTAAATTGATTCATTTTGAATCAATCCAAATCTCTCCATCGGGTCATCAATCAAATGAATAAGATTTTGAAGTGGTTATTCATCAGTTCATCGAGGAGTAACCTAGGATTCCCTTGGAGGGTCTATGCTTCGTGATTGACGTAATCTTTTATCCTTGGTGTTTGTCTGTA
Source organism: Linum trigynum (assembly GCA_964030455.1). Classification (NCBI taxonomy): domain Eukaryota; kingdom Viridiplantae; phylum Streptophyta; class Magnoliopsida; order Malpighiales; family Linaceae; genus Linum; species Linum trigynum. Next base: position 509,137 of record OZ034820.1, read on the forward strand.
TAAAGTTTGGGGCGGTTCCTAGAATTGCAAACAGGATTGTCCATAGAGTGGCGCGTAAAAGCCTATTATTTTATCCTCTTGAGTTAGTTATCTTTGACTTTGTAGGTTGGCTTCACTGAGGTGGTGCTTTGGGAGGGTTCCTGGTAGACTGTATAGTATTTCTTTCTATCTATTGTCATTACTTGAAGAGAAAAAAAGCTTGAAGAGAGCAATTGGAATTTGTAAGCATTTGGCGTGTTATAATGGATCAAAAAGTTGACAATGCGAGAAAGTAAAGAACACAAAGATTTACGTAGTTGACTATGACAATGTGTGTAGTTAGTTCATGCATAGGAAAGAGCCAGTTTCACTATACTTGGGGACTGGGGAGAGACAAATTATAACGAGTGATAAGATATGTATAGTTCCTGACTTCCTTCTCCAGACAACCCCTAACCTAATCCAATTGGGAAAAAAAAGCCCAAAACAAACAAACAAACATGTATGAGCCCATACACCGCGAGTCGGGCGCGTTGTCCCAAAACTTTCAAATCTGGCGCTTCGCCTCTAGACCCCAACTCGCTGACTGGACAACTAAACCTTCATCACTTTCAGCCGACAATAGATAATATGGTTTTAAGTCATATCAACAATAGAAGGAGAGGAAAAGAAGTTCTGAAAGAGTGCAACCAAGTTGTTAACATATAAATTTATAATTAACTTTCTTCTAATAATTTGAGTCGTTGAAATAAAATTGATTTATGATAATAGTATCAGAACTTATTTAACCAAATAATCTTGTATTCATATCTCCACACTTTTCCTCAACAACTTGAATTATTGAAACCAGACTTTTCAATACACCCCAAGCATAGAACGTAAGGGCCCTTTGGTCACATTGCGAAGTCGAATCTTTGGTTCATATATGGGCCTCTAAAGGACGGTAGGAAATCAATTTTTTTGGTTTCATATGGGCCTCCAAAACCAAAAGACGGTACGGCTCCTTACTCTCTTCCGTCAAAAGTCAAACCCATTACAGCTCCCAACAGCGCCGTCCTCTCTCTGACTCTGCTTCCTCTCTCTTTTCCGGCGCCGCCTTCTCTACTTCCTCCTCTGTTTTTCTCGCCGGAATTAGTGGTCGGCGCCTCTCTCTCTCTCTAGCTCTTGTCGCCTCTCGCACCAACTTCATCTCTCCGTCCGTAGTGCGAGCGCGACTTCCCACCGAACCTCACCGCCGCTTAAGAGCAATCTTCGTTGTCTTAATTAAGCCTCTTTCTAATTTGTCTGTTGCGGTCATCGATTCTCGCTTGGAAAATTAGACACTAATAATAACAACATGTCAATTACAGAACATGGAATCGAGATTCGCGACATTGATGTTCCCGAAATCCTCTTAACAGTAACATAAGTTAATCAACGGTAAACGGTATCAGCTTGGTCATTGAAAGCTGAAGTTCTTGTATCGCAGTTTATTCTGAGAATAAATCCAGCGATATTCACAAAAATATAATATTCTCCCATTGAATTGGATCTTACTTTGCCGGTATTCCATTCAGTTGGATTTGACGATTAGCCGAGTTTATTGGGCCGATTAGGAATTAGAACCAAATCTCGTATTCCTTTCAATTGGATTTTATCTTTTTTTGGGCAGAATTGATAAAAGTTATCCTATCGTCTCACCGTTGTTACTCATTGTACTTTAGAGGAACCTCTTTGTCAATTGGTGATAGACTCCTCAAATCTACTTTCAATTTATTGTGAGTACTGTACTTTAGGTCAATCAAGAGGGTAAAATACTACAATATCAATAAGTTATTCAAATTGGGAAATGAGTATCATTGAACTATTTAAATAGGACATCCGGTATCACAAAAATCGTTGAAGAGTGCGTCCATCAAGTTTTTCATTCAAACCCAAAAAAAGAAACTTACTTTTAATTGTTTTTCGTTCGCGGAACTTTTTCAAAAAAGACATTTTCTTCATAAATGAGGTGATGAGTCTTTGAACTCAAATATTAAGTCTAATTTGACTGATCTTGTCCATCTTCGTGTTGTGGTGCAAGTCTCGGTTGAAAACTGTGATGAAACTACGCCATAAATGTCTGAATCCGAAAGACAAACGGTAAGAGGTGAAGAACAAAACCTTTTTAATCAAAGGGTAAATGCAATTGAACAAGAAAGAAAATTAAAACAAAAGAGGTAACATTGGTTGGCTGAAGACGAGAGTTAACTCCCTTAAAAGCAAATATGATAGCTGAACAAGCAGGTAGAACTAAACAGCAGCAGTTTCATTTTTCTGCTGGCAGCAGTAATCATTGTATGTACTATTTAACTACATTCTAAACACTAGTTGATCACAAAGAGGCAGACCACATATACTCGAGCTCGACTTTAACTAACATATCAAAACCTCCTAATACAACACCATCCATCATGTGGGAACTGAATCACCAACTTACTGACGGGGAAAAGCTCGAGTTGGGCAGAGGATTTAACTCCAACCACCTACTTTCTAAACCTGCATTCAAATGTCTTCTACATCAGTGAAAGTTACAATCTGTTTCTTCCCAGAGACCTACCAGTTTCTGTGTTCGAAATAAGCGAACTATTCGAAGTAACGAAATCACCAATTACCATGCTCCTACTGCAATGGTGGCGGTAGCTCATTCACCACGACCAAGTTACTTTTCCCCTTCTACTTTCTAAACAGGGAAAGTCCGAAAAAAAGAAGCCAGGCTTCTAAGTGCACAGAGACAGCTGCAAAAGAAACAGCAGCAAAGAACTACAGGTTGCAAGGCGCTGAATGCCCCAACTGAAGTCTCTGGCTCATATCTTATTGAGTGGGGTGAGAAGAGGAAACGAAACCATTACTCTGGTAGGAGCGGCTGAGGAGCTTCTTGCACTGAACTTAGTAGGGGCGCTGCAACAATCATATGAAATCCTCCCTCTTTCCCGTTTTCTTGCAAGATGCGTGAAATCATCCTTCTCCAATAGACCACCATGTCACTGGAGCCACCCATAATTCTGCAATGAAGGAAAACTCAAATGCTCCTGCATAATAAAAATCAAATGCATCAATCACAAAACAAATCAAAGAGAAACAAACCCCTTCCGCACCCAAGCCTAAGCAATGTGCAGTAACCAAAATTCAAGATGATAGCTACATCTTCCAAATAATTATACCATTCAATGTGCTGTAAACTGTAGTCCCTCAACGACATTGTCGGGCAGACAGACGACGGACAGACTTCCAATTCAGAAATCTTGCACAGCTATTAACTGCCGGGGAGACATGACACGGTTAGAATTTTGAAAACTACCTCTGAAGATGGTGAGGAGAAGAAGGCTGATCTGGTGAAGACAGTTGAGCTACTGCACTGCCATGAAGTCTTTGGTCCTCATTCAAATGTGACAGCTCGGCAAACCCCATAGGGCCAAGTGAACCAAACTCAATCTGGTCAGCAGGAGTGGGGTTGTCATGTCTGTGTGAGACCCATGTCCTCTCCGATCTGCTGCTCCCACCTGTACCTGCTAATATGTCCAGTCTTGAACTACTCGACTTGTCAGCCTGGTTACGACTGTGACTGCGCCCGGGGGCTCTTGACTTCGAATTATACCAGTGCCCTTCTCGATAATCACCATGGTGCTCACTTCTATCATAATTGTTATAGTTTGCCTTTCTGGAAGAGTTTGTGGTATGCCTATCCCTGCCTGCTACTTTCTGCAGGCAGCAAATGAAAACAAGTCATCAATATCATCTTCAAATATTTTGTTCAAAGCAACTAAAAAAATTCACCACATCTAACAACATAGAACCTCAGCGTAATGACACATTCATTTCTGTGAACACGAACGAAAATAGAAATAAAGGACCACAATACTTAACTGCAGTACATGGTAATTTATATGGATTATTTTAGGTCACAGATTATATAAAATCAGCAGATGAACTACACACAGCATTTCTGGATGTTAACTGGAAGAGAGGTTAACTTAAACATTCATCTTAAGCCAAGCAACGCTCAACAGTTAAATAATAATGAGGCAAATGAGGTCACTTGATTACACAAACACAAAATACCCACAAGAATAAGGTGAATCAGGGGGGGAAAGTTATCTTACAGGGTCTGGAAGGTAGGTTCCAGTTCCACCACGATATCTTGGCACCTCATCGACATAATGTTGATAGACACCAGAAGGTCTACCGGAAACAGCTTGCATGGGAGCAACTGGAAGGATACGAGGTCCATAACCCATTAGCTGACTGAGAAGCTTCATGTTTGGCGAAACAGGTCTTCCGGGGCCATCCCATGGGATACGACCCTGTAAATGTACAGGTGGTACCGCAACAGGTGGATAGACAACTGGACTAGGAAGTTGTGAATTCTGGCAAAACCGTCCATATTGCAAGTTCTGCCAATGACTAGCAAAATCACTATTGAGGATGTCATACTTGTGCTCAAATGCCTCAAGTGAGGCAGCAACACTCATCGAAGTACTACTAGGACTTGGAACTTCAGACTGATCATGATGTCCCTCAAGTAAATCACCATTCTGAAAACGATCATTGTTATTCATACCCTCCTCGGAACCAATCTGACTTGTAGAGGCCTCAGAAGTTCCCGTCTCTGCAGCAGGGAAGTTATAAATGGGAAACATTGCAACAAATGGAACAGGAGGTCCCGTAGGATAAAATCGTGCGCCATGAGCCAATAGCACTGGAGGAATAGGCACTACTGGATCAGATCCACTTGTTTGTGCCAACTCAAACCCAGGAACCAGATGCCTTGAGACACCAGTAGCTGGAGGCCCCAAACCTCTTTCAACAATCTCAGGACTAGTTGATAACTGTGAGCTCCACTCTTTGCTGTCATCGTCCACCTGGCTGGAGGAGCCTTCATTTATACCTTTACCTTTCACATGAACTACAGATGTCACAGTAGTCGAGGTCTTCCACAGGTCTTCCACACTCTTTACAGATGATCCATCCCATGAACTCTCAGAGGAAGCTGTACTTCTTACAGAATTACTTGGTATGGTAGGAAACGAGCTTGAATTTGTGAGCCTTTCATCAAAGAGAACTCCATCACCTTTGTTCTCTGTGTACAGAAAATGTTCTCCTCGTTCACCCTGATTTGAATGTAGGGATCCCCTTGTGAACTTCGGCTGAACTCTAGAAGAGTTACCAGAGCCACCTGTTCCAGATGAACCAATGTTATACCGAACTGATGTAGATTGCTGCTTATCGTCAGACGTTTCCATCTCAAAATTTCCATTATCAAGTTCAAGGCCACCAACTGAAACCCTTTCATGTTCACGCCAAAACTCATTGTCAGCCTCCTCAGGGTTCAATTCCACAGTACCAAAATTCTCATTCAAATGTTCAACTGAACCTTCTGGACTTGATGTCAGTCCTACTGTCGGAATATGACGAGTCAAAGGAGAAGAAACCAAACCATGGGGAAAATAGTTTTCAGGTTCAGTTTCTTGCCTTTTGATAATGTCAGACCTAGCTGCTGTTGTCTGGCCTTTTGCACTTTCTGGAACTTTAGCATGCCTTGCTTGTGAAGAAACTTTGTTACATGTATCCGTAAGCTCAGGGCTTGAGTGTGTTCTTGCATAAAGATACCTTCCTTGTAAATCGCCTACCAAGCTGTCTGGTTTAGAACTGCTCAGATTCTTTTCGGCATGAACAAACTGATTTGTGCTGATTTCTCTTCTAGCCTGATCCGAAGTTCTTAAACTTATCTTTACATTCATCTTTTGACTTTTTGATTGAGATACTGTGGCAACATCACTACTCCATGATGTGCTTTCTAGGGCGTGATTACCATGTTGGGATGGAACAATACAGGGCCCATTCAATGCATTATTTTGACCTTCATGACTTCCAGATTTGACACTAGCAATATTTTGGAGATTCACATTCTCTGAGCCAAGCAAGTTATCATTATTTGACGGTCTCAATTGCCAAAAGCCATTGAGCGGAGCATCAGGACGATGACCAGTTCCATGTCTTTCCCAGGTATTTTGGAAAAACTGATTCACTTCGAAATGTATGTTCTCACTGTCACACTCTAGTAACCTAGCAAGCTTCTTTGCCCCAAAAGCAAATGCACTACGAATCCGGAAGAAGTTACCTGAGATAGGGTAATGTACACAAGCAAATTACTGGGAGTGCAATTGTACTGATGTTAAAATGCAAAAAGGAAATACATGTAGGAACCATTCCAGAACACTGCCGCTGCTACTTCGTCACACCCTGCATTACCAAAAAATTACAAGTCGAACAGTGCCCCTCTGGTGCACTTTCCTTTTCCTATTTTTTCACTTACCCGGTGCACATGTTTTCACTTCATGAGACCTTATTAAAATATCAAGCACTAGCAATTTTTTTTTACTTTGCATGTACAACATGAGGTTTGGCAATATAGAGGAAATATAAGCATACGACGAGGAAAAATGTCTTGATCGATACCTTTATTAACACTGCGCCCAAGGTTGTTGTTAGCACGCAAAGGATCAATGACATTGAAGTGTTTGGAGATAAAAGGCTGGCCATTACTTTCTTGGCCATTCGGGAAAACTGCATATACCGAGCCACAGGCATCAAGAAATGATTTGGCGAGAAGTAACTTTCCACCATCCTTCCGAGGTGGTTCGGCTGCAGAAATTTTGGCCAATGAAGCACATATGAGCTGACATCAGAATTGGCAAATACATTGCTTCCAACAATTTGACATACCTGTCACATTTGGAAGTGAACCAATGGGTACAGGACCCCAAAGGCTGACACAGAAGTTATCCCAATCAAACTTACTGAAGAACTCAAGGAAACGATAGAGGACCTACACACCGGACAAAAAAATTATCAGAGGAAGCTATCTGTATGCACGATAAATTGAATAGACCAGCAGGTAAAAAGTTACCTCAAGTGGTCCAGCAAAAGATTTGTTGAAAACATGGAATATATATAGAACCAAGGTTTCCAGTGCATATGTTGATATCAGACCATGGTGAGCACCCAATATACGGCTCTCATAATAACACCAGGCCTTTATAAGGATAATGCTTCGCTTAAATAAATGATCATTTTTTATCATATGATCAACCTACACAAACACAACAAACAGTTGACGAAAGGGCACATTCAACAGATATTCATCTGTAAGCAAGATAGTGAGTCTAGACTATGTTTAACAAACCTCTTCAAGGAAACAGAGTGTGCACAGCCCACCGAGCTGGTTAAATGATATATCTACCGCAATGTTCTCCACACGGCACTTAATAATTTTCACCTGGTCATAATTCATAGATAAGGATTATTTTCTTTTCAGCCACATGTTGAGTACATAAAAGAAAATGTCAGCAACAGATCAAAACGAAAATCCCAAGAGAACAATTGAAAGAAAATTCAACGGCAACAGTATGATCTCTGCCATAAATTCAGTCAAAACAACAGGAGAAGTAAAGGTAAGAAAATTTTATGTAAAAAAACAGAGCTGCAGTAGAGAAGCCTACCTCTGCCTGAATATACTGGACTTGCTTAACCTGGAATTCAGCATTCTCATTCTTCTCCTCATTCTCCAGCATATCACAAACCTGATGGGCCCATGTATCTTTCAAATCCTGATTCTTACTGAAGGCTGTCAAGTCAATATCACCATCCGGCAAATAAGTCTTAAGCGGAACAGACCCAAAAGTGAAGACCTGTAAGTGTTATGGCGCCCATTATTAAGAATATGCGACATCAATAAATAATTACACTAGGACAACTAAAAGAAGATGGTATCTTGGAGAATATAAACCCAGTATCCCACAAACACAAAAGACAGGAAAATATGAAGTTCACATTCCATGTCCATAATCAAGGACACATTCAGTTCAACACATAATTATCATACAACAACGGGCATCAAGTATATAGAACATAGTTGATGAGAACCTAACAATACAAATGACCTTCACTTTCACACACTATTAACAATGAAATTGAGCTAACCATTGGTTCTTCACTTCTCTAACACTAAGCACATTCAAACACAAAACCAAACACAAACCTAATACTAACCTGACAACTTCAACCAAAAATTTATTTATTTACCTGACAAGGAAAGCACTTCATAATGAGCCGCTGCACATAACTAGCAACGGCATTACGTTGGTTCTCAGACGGTTCATTGGGCTTAATGCACTCTATGAGTTCAGCTGTTCTCTCTTCAGCTTTCGACCATCTGGCCGAGTCAAGCACTCGCATCACGGAGGCCGCTTCATTAGGAAGTAAGCCGTTTGGCAAGAGCCCACTAGGTGGCTGTGACTGCGGCGTCTCATGCTCGCCCATGCAGTTACACTTTATCTACCAGCAGCTAGTATCCGCCCCCAAAAAAAACCAAACCAAACTTCCTTCTTCCAACAAACACTCAGAAGAGCGGAACCATCAAGACAGAAATGGCAAATACGCCAAAAAAGAGCTCGTAGATTGTGGCTGACCCGTCTACTTAGAGCTTCAAAAGAGAAATCCTTCCGCTTGATGTTGTTAGGGTACAAATTCTCGAAGCGAAGACACGAAAGCAACAACTTAGCACAGCCTATCTCCAGTGACCTTAGGGTACTTAGTGATCAATAACGAAACGGACCCCCAACGCAACAAACTTATGGGAGGGGGCAATCCAAAATTTTGTACCCGATAATTGATATTACCAAAAAGTAGCTACTTAAATCTACCCAGATGGAAAGAAGAAAAATCAAGAGGAATACGGAAGCAATTCTAGCGATTGCCAAATTGGAAATATACTATGGGTAGGCAGATTATCAAAACCCTAAAACGGAAACGACGATCAAATCCAGGAAATGGTCTGCCAGTGCTTGGTCGACGAATCAGGAAAGCAATCATTCAACTTCCCACAGGTAGCAGTTCCGGAGTCCGACAAAGAGGAAACGAGCGGAACGGTAATGAGGCAGCGAAGTAGGGAAAGGGCCAAGTTTCCTTGCGGCAAAAGGGGGTTTCGGATCAAAAAGGTGATAGCTTTCCGTCGTTTGACATTCAGAAGAACAACACAGGAAGATGATGAAGAAAGGAGAAACCTGTATAGGGGAGACGGGGAGGAATTAAACGAGAGACAGAGAGAGAAAATGGTGGGTACTTGTTTGCGAGGATTAGGGATTGTGGAGGCTATGGACAATGGAGAGAAATTGCTTGACGTTGAGACTTGAGAGAAGGAGTTTTGTTCATTTTGGGGGTTTTGATTTTCTTTCTCAATCTTTTTTATCTTCTCTGTATTTTCTAATCGTCATAAACATTGTTAGTGTTGGTAATTGGTATGGTGATGAATGATGATAGATATGAGCCTTTACATTAATGTTTAATAATTAATATAGATTTAATCGCAAAATAATTATCTCGTATATAATTAATTCTCTTATTGTTTTTTAAAAAATTATATATCTTTCTATTAACTCGTATTTTAAATTTTTTATCGAAAATCAATTAATTATGATATACTATATAAGATGCACTTTTATACAATTTTAGAAAAAATTAATGTCATCGGACTGGTTGCATTTGGTAGTTATTAGCATGCATTCAAGCAATATTGATACGCATTGGATGATACTGGTACGTATTTGGTATTTAGTGATATGCATTCAAGTAATACTGGTAGGCTTCGCTAGCTATTGCCTATTGGTATGCATTGACGAGTAACTGGTGCGCAACGCATTGTTTCTGTTATAAATTTGTTAGTTACTGACTTACTGGTATATATTGCTAAACTGTAACCGATATCCATTTCCAAGTTCAGTTATGCTTAAATGATTTTTGTACCGGGTCCGCAATTATTTGTGTGCATTTTAAATTTTTTGGTTTTGTTGGATTTATGTTATGCATTCATACCAGATCAAACAAATGCAATCATTATTGTTTGAATGCATGCAAGTAATTACTAAATGCATACTTTTTTTGCCAAAAGTATTTCATATCAAACGAGATTATAAATGAGAATCTAGACCAACTGTATGAGAAAACGTAGTTTAGACCAGAGATTTTTTGATTCCTCATCCAACTGAAAACTAACAAACTGCTCAAATGATCCCTTTTGTGTTATTTCCTAATGAAAAAACCACAAAAAAAAACAAGAACATATGGGAAAAATCATCTGCACTAGCCAAGTCTAGACTTCGGATTCGATTATATAGAAATGCCTAATGAAATTTATTTAGCTGAGTTAAATAAGAGAAATTCTGGCGAGCGAAGCAGCCAACCTATACCTATTTAAGTCTCGCTACTATCCACTATATATACAATGTTTATTTCTTCCTTTTCGTCATACGGTTTCATGTAGAGAGCTGCAACCTCCAACTGCAGTTAGGAATTCGTGGCTTGAGTTGAAAATGACACTCTATAATTCTTTTCTCCAGTTTTTGTCTGTTCTCTCCAACTTACAAACAGTACCATGAATCCCATCAAGAGTAAAGAAGGTCAATCACACCCATTAAATCATCCCTGCACCCAGTTCAGTCGTTTCCTTGGCAGAAGTTCAGCACAAGATCTCATCAAAATTAACAGCAGGGAACTTGCTCCAGTTAAAGCACTGGGAGGACTCCATAAGGCCTCAAGATATCAAAGCAGATATAATAGCTGAACAAGCAGGTAGAACTAAACAGCAGTAGTTTCATTTCTGTTCGCAGGAGTGATCATTGTATTTACTATTTAACTACATTCTAAACTATTGTTGATCAGAAAGAGGCAGACCTCATATACTCGAGCTCGACTTCAACTAACGTATCAAAACCCCCTAATACAACACCATCCATCATGTGGGAACAGAATCACCAACTTACTGACGGGAAAAGCTCGACTTCAGCAGAGGATTTAACTCCAACCACCTATTTCTAAACCTGCATTCATGTGTCCTCTACATCAGTGAAAGTTACATTCCGTTTCTTCCCAGAGACCTACCAGTTTCGTGTTCGAAATAAAAGAACTAATCGAAGTAACGAAATCAACAATTACCATGCTCCTACTGCAATGGTGGTGGTGGCTCATTCACCACAACCATGTTACTTTTCCTCGTCTACTACTTTCGTAAACAGGGAAAGTTCGAAAAAAGCCAAGCTTCTAAATGCACAGAGACAGCTGCAAAAGGAACAGCAGCAAAGAACTACAGGCTGTAAGGCGCTGAATACCCCAACTGAAGTCTCCGGCTCATATCATATTGAGTGGGGTGAGAGGAGCAACGAAACCATTACTCTGGTAGGAGCAGGCAAGGAGCTTCTTGTGCAGCTGAGTAGGGGCGCTGCACAATCATATGAAATCGTCCCTCTGTCCCCGTTCCTAACAAGATGTGTGAAATCATCCTTCTCCAATAGACCACAATGTCACCAAAGCATGTAGACCTCAAGGACATTGTCGGGCAGACAGACGACCAACAGACTTCCAATCCAGAAATCTTGCACAGCTATTAACTGCCGGTGAGACATGACACGGTTAGGATTTTGTAAACTACCTCTGAAGATAGTAAGGAGAAGAAGGCTGATCTGTTGAAGACAGTTGAGCTGCTGCGCTGCTATGAAGTCTTTGGTCCTCATTAGAATGTGACATCTCGACAAACCCCATAGGCCCAAGGGAACCAAACTCAATCTGTTCGGCAGGAGAAGTGGGGTTGTCGTGTCTGTGTGAGACCCATGTCCTCTCTGATCTGCTGCCCCCACTTGTGCCTGATAATCTGTCCAGCCTTGAACTACTTGACTTGTCAGCTTGGTTGCGACTGTGACTGCGCCCAGAGGCTCTTGACTTCGAAGTATTCCAGTTCCCTTCTCGATAATCACCATGGTGCTCAATTCTATCAAAGTTGTTATAGTTCGCCTTTCTGGAAGAGTTTGTGGTATGCCGATCCCTGACTGACACTTTCTGCAGGCAGCAAATGAAAACAAGTCATCAATATTATTTTCATATCTTTTGTTCAACGAAAGCAACGTAGAACCTCAGCGTAATGACACATTTACTTCAGCAATTCTGTGAACACGAACGAAAAATATAAATAAAGGACAACAATACTTAACTGCAGTACATGGTAATTTATATGGATTATGTTAGGTCATAGACTATATAAAATCACAGATAAACTACACAGAGCATTTCTGGATGTTGGCTGGAACAGAGGTTAGCTAAAGACATTCATCTTAAGCCAAGCAACGCACAACTTTCAAATAACAATGTGGTAAGTGGGGGCAAAATATATCATACAGGGTCTGGAAGGTAGGTTCCAGTTCCACCGCGATATCTTGGCACCTCATCGACATAATGTTGATAGACACCAGCAGGTCTACTGGAAACAGCTTGCAAGGGAGCAACTGGAAGGATACGGGGTCCATAACCCATTAGCTGACTGAGAAGCTTCATGTTTGGCGAAACAGGTCTTCCAGGACTATCCCATGGGATACGACCCTGTAAATGTACAGGTGGTACCGCAACAGGTGGACAGACAACTGGAGTAGGGAGCCGTGAAGTCTGGCAAAACCGTCCATATTGCAAGTTCTGCCAATGACTAGCAAAATCACTATTGAGGATGTCAGACTTGTGCTCAAATGCCTCAAGTGAGGCAGCAACTCTCATCGAAGTACTACTAGGACTTGGAACTTCAGACTGATAATGATGTCCCTCAAGTAAATCACCATTCTGAAAAGGATCAATGTTATTCATGCCCTCCTCTGAACTTATTGAGGCCTCAAAAGCTCCCCTCTCTGCAGCTGGGAAGTTATAAATGGGAAGCATTGTAACAAATGGAACAGGAGGTCCTGTAGGATAAAATCGTGCACCATGACCCAATAGCACTGGAGGAATAGGCACTACTGGATCAGATCCACTTGTTTGCGCCAACTCAAACCCAGGAACCTGATGCATTGAGACACCAGTAGCTGGAGGCCCCAAGCCTCTTTCAACAATCTCAGGACTAGTTGATAACTGGGAGCTCCACTCTTTGCTGTCATCATCCACCTGGCTGGAGGAGCTTTCATTTATACTTTTACCTTTCACAGGAACTACAGATGCCACAGTAGTCGAGGTCTTCCTCCCTCTCTTTTCCCTTGCCGACTTCGTCTTTACAGATGATCCATCCCATGAACTCTCAGAAGAAGCTGTACTTCTTACAGAATTACTTGGCATAGAAGGAAACGAACTTGAACTTGTGAGCCTTTCATCAAAGAGAACTTCATCACCTTTGTTCTCCGTGTACAGAAAGTTTTCTGCTAGTTCACCCTGATTTGAATGCAGGGATCCCCTTGTGAACTTCGGCTGAACTCTAGAAGAGGTATTACCAGAGCCACCTGTTCTAGATGAACCAAAGTTATACCGACCCGATGTAGATTGCTGCTTATCATCAGATGTTTCCATCTCAAAACTTCCATTATCAAGTTCATGGCCACCAACTGAAACCCTTTCATGTTCATGCCAAAACTCATTGTTAGCCTCCCCAGGGTTCGATTCCACATTACCAAAATTCTCATTCGAATGTTCAACTGAACCTTCTGGACTTGATGTCAGTCCTACTGTCGGAAAATAGTGGGTCAAATGAGAAGAAACCAAACCCTGGGGAAATTGCATGTTTGCACCCCAAGGAGACTCCATCAATGGAATATTTGTGGGTAACATTCCACCCAAATTTCTTGGCAGATATCCCATAGAAGCTAGAGCAGAAGGTGGTATAGGGAAGGGTACGTGACCCGAAGCTAAGTTCAGTGGAAGATGAACTTGTCCATTAAAACCAAGGCTACTAGAAGAAGCCATCATGTTGACAAGATCTTGTTCTTCCTGATGCATCCCGTGCATACCTAGAACAGAAGAAAATTCCTCACGTGTGCCACCCATGACCGAGTCATCATGGTAACTATTGGATACAGCAGCATCAGGACTCTGGTGAGGTGAACTGCACTTAAGTAATGAAAGATCGTCATGCCTTGACAAGTTTTCATGTTCAGTGTCTTGCCTCTTGATATTGTCAAAACTAAGTGCTGTTGTCTGGCCTTTTCCACTTTCTGGAACTTCAGCACTCCTTGCTTGTGAAGAAACTTTGTTACTGGTATGTGTAAGCTCAGGACTTGAGTGTGTCCTTGCAAAAAGATACCTTCCTTGTAAATCGCGTACCAAGCTGTCTGGTTTAGAACTGCTCAGATTCTTTTCGGCATGAACAAAATGATTTGTGCTGATTTCTCTTCGAACCTGATCAGAAGTTCTTAAACTGTGCTTTACATTCATCTTTTGACTTTGTGTTCGAGATACTGTGGCAACATCACTACTCAACGATGTGCTTTCCAGGGCGTGATTACCATGCTGGAATGGTACAATACAGGGCCCATGCAATGCATTATTTTGACCTTCTTGACATCCAGATTTGACACTCGCAATATTTTGGAGATTCTTCTCTGAGCCAATCAAGCAAGCATGATTTGACGGTCTCAATCGCCAAAAGCCATTGAGCGGAGCATCAGGACGATGACCAGTTCCATGTCTTTCCCAGGTATTTTGGAAAAACTGATTCACTTCGAAGTGTATGTTCTCAATGTCACACTCAAGTAACCTAGCAAGCTTCTTTGCCCCAAAAGCAAATGCACTACGAATCCTGAAGAAGTTACCTGAGATAGGGTAATGTACACAAGCAAATTATTGGGAGTGCAGATGTACTGATGTTACAATGCAAAAAGGAAATAGATGTAGGAACCATTCCAGTAACGTTCTTTCTATGTAACAGGACTGGTGAAATAGCTAAACTTACACAACACACAAAATTTCCTTGTTTTGAAATGATTCTCTATTTCCTTTCAATTGTTGAATTTGGACCATTCTTTAGTGGCTTACCAGAACACTGGCACTGCAACTTCATCACTTCCCACATTAACTCAAAATTATAAGTCGAGCAGTGCCCCTCTGGTGCCTTTCCTTTTACTATTTTTTCACTCTACCAGTGCACTGGTTTTCACTTCATGAGATCTTATTAGAATACCAAGCACTAATCAATTTATTTACTTTGCATGTATAATATTAGGCTTGGCAATATAGAGAAAATATAAGCATACAACGAGGAAAAATGTCTAGCTCGGTACCTTTATTAACACTGCGCCCTAGGTTGTTGTTAGCACGCAAAGGATCAATGACATTGAAGTGTTTGGAGATAAAAGGCTGGCCATTACTTTCTTGGCCATTCGGGAAAACTGCATATACCGAGCCACAGGCATCAAGAAATGATTTGGCAAGCAGTAACTTTCCATCATCCTTCCGAGGTGGTTCGGCTGCAGAAATTTTGGCCAATGAAGCACATATGAGTTGACATCAGAATTAGCAAATACATTGCTTCCAAAAATTTAACATACCTGTCACATTTGGAAGTGAACCAATGGGTACTGGACCCCAAAGGCTGACACAGAAGTTATCCCAATCAAACTTACTGAAGAACTCAAGGAAACGATACAGGACCTATGCACCGGACAAAAAAATTATCAGAGGAAACTATCTGAATGCACGATAAAGGGAATAGACCGGCTGGAGAAAAAAAAGCTACCTCAAGTGGTCCAGCAAACGATTTGTTGAAAACATGGAATATGTATAGAACCAGGGTTTCCAGTGCATATGTTGATATCAGACCATGGTGAGCACCCAATATACGGCTCTCATAATAACACCAGGCCTTTATAAGGATAATGCTTCGCTTGAATAAATGATCATCTTTTATCATATGATCAACCTACACAAACACAACAAAACAATTGACAAAAGTACACATTCAACAGATTTCATATATAAGCAAGATAGTGAGTCTAGAGTATGTTTAACAAACCTCTTCAAGGAAACAGAGTGTGCACAGCCCACCAAGCTGGTTGAATGATATATCTACTACAATATTCTCCACAAGGCACTTAATAAGTTTCACCTGGTCATAATTCATAGATATTGATTATTTTCTTTTCAACCATATTTTGAGTACATAAAAGAAAATGGCAGCAGCAGATTAAAACGAAAATCTCAAGAGAACAATAGAAAGAATATTCAACAACAACAGTATGAACTCTGCCATAAATTCAGTCAAATCAACAGGAGAAGAAAAGGTAAGAAAATTAATGGCAAAAAACAGAACTGCAATAGAGAAGCCTACCTCTGCCTGAATATACTGGACTTGCTTAACCTGGAATTCAGCATTCTCATTCTTCTCCTCATTCTCCAGCATATCACGAACCTGATGAGCCCATGTATCTTTCAAATCCTGATTCTTACTGAAGGCTGTCAAGTCAATATCACCATCCGGCAAATAAGTCTTAAGCGGAACAGATCCAAAAGTGAAGACCTGTAAGTGTTATGGTGCCCGTCATTAAGAATATGCGACACCAAGATATAATTACACTTGTACAACTAAATGACTAATAGAAGTTGGTACTTGGAGAATATAAGCCCAGTATCCCATAAACACAAAAGACAGGAATATGAAGTTCACATTCCATGTCCGTAGATCAACACGCGATTATCATACAACAACAGACATCAAGTATATAGAAACTAGTTGATGAGAACCTAATAATACAAATGCCCTTCACCTTCACACACTATTAACAATGAAATTGAGCTAACCATTGGTTCTTCACTTCTCTAACACTAAGCACATTCAAACACAAAACCAAACACAAGCCTAACATTACCTGACAAGGAAAGCACTTCATAATAAGCCGCTGCACATAACTAGCAACGGCATTACGTTGGTTCTCGGACGGTTGATTGGGCTTAATGCACTCTATGAGTTCAGCGGTTCTCTCTTCAGCTTTCGACCATCTGGCCGAGTCAAGCACTCGCATCACGGAGGCCGCTTCATTA
Organism: Linum trigynum; assembly: GCA_964030455.1. NCBI lineage: Eukaryota > Viridiplantae > Streptophyta > Magnoliopsida > Malpighiales > Linaceae > Linum > Linum trigynum. The sequence continues at coordinate 525,967 of OZ034820.1, forward strand.
GGAAGTAGGCCGTTTGGCAAGAGCCCAGTAGGTGGCTGTGACTGCGCCGTTTCATGCTCGCCCATGCAGTTACACTTTGTCTACCTTCAGCTAGTATCGGCCAAAAACCAAACTTTCTCCCTCCAATAAACACTCAGAACAGCAGAACCATCAAGAGAGACACCAAACAAGAGCTCGTAGATTGTGGCTGACCCGTCCACTTAAGACTTCAAAAGAGAAATCTTTCCTGCTTGATGGTGTTAGGGTACAAAAGTTGTTTCCTCGAAGCGAAGAAACGAAAGCAACAACTTAGCACAACCTATCTCCAGTGACCTTAGGGTACTTAGTGATATGGACCCCCAACGCAACAAATTTATGGGAGGGGGCAATCGAAAATTTCGTGCCCGAAAATTGATAATACCAAAAAGTAGCTACTTAAATCTACCCAGATGGAAAGACGAAAAATCAAGAGGAATACGGAAGCAACCCTAGCGATTGCCAAATTGGAAATATACTACGGGTAGTCAGATTATCAAAACCCTAAAACGGAAACGACGATCAATCCAGGAAATGGTCTGCAAGTGCGTGGTCGACGAATCGGGAATGAAATCATTCAAGTTCCCACAGCCGTAGCAGCTCCGGAGTCCGACAAAGAGAAAACGAGCGGAATGGTAATGAAGGCAGCGAAGAAGGGAAAGGGCCAAGTTTCCTTGCTGCAAAAGGGGGTTTCCGATCAAAAAGGTGTTGGGTTTTCGTCGTTTGACATCCAGAAGAACAACACAGGAAGAAGAAGAAGAAGAAGAAGAAAGGAGAAACCAGGAAAGGGGAGACGGGGGAAATTGAACGAGAGACAGAGAGAGAAAATGGTGGGAGTTTGTTTGCGAGGATTAGGGATTGTGGAAGCTCAGGCTATGGACAATTGAGAGAAATTGCTTGACGTTGAGAGAGAGGAGTTCTGTTCATTTTTGTGTTTGGGGTTTTAATTTTCTTTCTGATTATTTTCCTTCTCAATTTTTTTTATCTTCTCTTTATTTTCTAATCATCATAAGTGTTATAACCAATCAACAGTATAATTTATAGCTGAAAAGTAAAACTGCACCCCCATTCAAAATTTCCTGCCCATAGAGTGATTTTAGTAAGCTGATGTGGCAGAGTGTTAAGCGGAAAAAAAAAGGAGTCCCGCCTGATTTCAGAACCAAAAAACTGTCCACTACCCACCTTTTTCTCCTTCCAGGCCCACGTTCTCATTTAATTTGTATTTATTTGCAAAACAACAAAATCGAGAGGCAAAGCTCCTTCCTCTTCCCCTTCGCATCAGTTCCTTTGTTTTTTTCGTCGGCAAAGGAAACTCGGGTATCAGGCGACGAAAGGGGAAGATCTAGGTTTCTGAGTTGCGACGGCCAGAGGTGGGGATTCCAATTTTGGTTCGTCGGTGAGCAAATTCAAAATCTCTTTTGTGTGACCTCGCCTATTGGGGCCTTCTCTACTCGGATTCTCCAGTTCCCGTTCTGGATTGCTCCCTATTGATGGATATAGTCGACGACGCTATTCTCCAAGACTGAGTGAATGGCAACCGAGCAACAGCAAAAGGGGAACCAGCTAGAGGGCCACGCGCTCGATTTTGACGTCGAATAGTTCGCAATTCTGGTTGGAGAGGAATTAAGGACAAAGGAGGCTCGCTAACCAGTCACAACTTCATCTGTTGTCGGGATGTTCATATCCGGTGCTATGAACTGTGGGCATGTCATTCGCTCACCTTCAGTCGATTTTATCTAACCTTTTTCTTTTGCGGGCTTTATTTGTTGTTGATTTCCATCGTGGTTCATTTTTCTATTCCTTTATGTTCAGTTTCTTATTGTTCCTTTTTTGTTGTGTTTCATTTTTTGTTTTGTTCTTTGTATTCTATTCTCCATGTTTGAATTACAGGCATGTCGCACTAATGTTACCCTTTGGAAACCCCACATTCGATGTTCTCCTACTATTCTCTCCGCCCCTGTTTTCGGGAGACCGGGTTGCCCCTCTTCGTCCCAGGATCCCACCACCCCTATTTTCGCTTTTGAGTTTTCTAATCAAGCTTTCGCCTTTAGCCATCGTCGGATTTGCTGGTGCCACTTGCACTGTCTCCCTCCGTCGTGGCGTGCAAGTTGGTACTTTGCTCTTTCCTTCAGCTTTCAATTTGGAAGGTGTCATGACTGGCGCAGACTGTGACATTAGCAGTGGTGGGATAAGCCTTACCATGCTTTACATATTCTCATGAGATGTGCTTTTTTAGTTTGTATTGGTGAGTGGCAGCAGGATAAGTTGTCTCACAAAATAAACATGTGTTTCCTTTTGGTGTTCTTTTTAAATGAGAATGCCCAAAGTTTCCTCCTTCGGTTTTGGGATACCATGGGTTGGCTCACTCTCTGTGAGATACCTTCATTTTTATTGTTCATGACAAAAACTTAGGATTTGCTAGAAATGATAAGGGTTTAGCATTAGTATTCATAAGACAATTAGTGAAAAATTAGAATCTACAATGTTTAGTTTAAAGTTTTGTGTTCTCATTTGAAATTCAGCCTGTTGTTCTCGGGGTTGATAGGCCTAAGTTATGTCTCAAACATAGATCTGATGCATTCATCTTATCATATCATTATGTAGAGTATTCTGTTCCACGGCTGATTTCTCCTCCGGGCCTTTTTTGTTTGTTATGTTCTTGGAAACTAATAAATTTCTAGGGAAATTAAAAGCTGGCCACCAACAAAGGATGAATGCCTTTTGTAGATTCTGTCATGGTGTTTTATTTTGCTGTGTCTATTCTTGATTTGAAGTTTCTCATAGCTTCCCTACATAAGTTTAGGTAAGAAAAAGTAGTACTCAATTAGCTATATAGGTACTTTTATTATTATAATAGAATTAGACAGTGTTGGGGGTATGAGTTTTGGTAAAGTTGTTAAGTTATTATTATCTCTACATCTTTGTAGTTTTGCCAAACTTTGTGGCGTTCAAAAGTTGAGTTATGTGGTTTAGTATTGTCAATGCATTGTATATGTGTTTCCTGAATCTCCATGGCTTAATGAGCTACATATATTTCGTGTTTTTTAATGGATAGGGTGGTTGTGTGGATGTATCAATAAGCTTTGCTCGATACTAAAAAAAATTAATGCCTAAAGCTCCCATAATATTAGTAGTGAACATGAAGTTGGTGACCTTGATGCTGCCAAATGCACCAAAATTGATCAAGCGAACCATGATATTATATTGCAACACCTTTAGTCGAGTCACTAAACCAAGCTCGATTCACGCCAGCAAACGAAATCACCTTCTGCGTTATGCGTATAAAAGGCAGTTTAAATCACACAGACCCACGAAAGCGTTTCAGCGAAAACTCCACTAGCAGCTTCTCTCTGTCAAGGTAATTCTCAGCCATCAACCAGCCAGCTTTTGATATTTGTTTCTATCGGTCTGCCATTTCGCTTCTTTATTTTAGCTATATGCTTCCCTCCTATTATGTTCGTGAAAGGTTTTTGATTTGTGTCTGATGGAGCACGATTGGAAATCTTAAGATGATCAATTTTATGCTTTTGTAGCAATAAGTTAATCCCTTGAAGAAATTCTAATTACTATTTTAATTTAATGCATAATTGTTTTAGTTTTGTTTGTATCTAATAGTAAACCAAGTTAATAATACCAATATAAAGAAATAATTTTAAGCAATTTATGATACAATAAATAGGGCAAATTCTTTTAATATGAAACATGTATAGGCCGTAGTGAGTTAGGATAATCTGATTAACAAAAATACATATGAACTAATTGTTATCAATGTCACAATTATCAAGTAGTGCAAAGATCACTTTCGATTATTATGAAGTAATGAAAAATAAGATGAAATCATCCGACCAACGGGTCGGGTGTAAGCTAGTTTATTAAGGATGGTAAATTGGGTGATGATATATCTCTGTTATGATACTAATTATTTGGTATTCAGTTTTGTACATTCAAGTAATATTGGTATGCATTCGCTAGTTATTAGTAATGCATTGAATAGTAATTGGTGCACAACGCATTATTTCTGTTATGAATTTGTTGGTTACCCGTTTGTATTGCTATATTGTAACTTATATCCATTTCCAAATTTCATGTATATGCTTAAATAATATTTTTTTTATCGGTTTCGGTAATTTTTTGTAAGCATATACCAAATTCAAACAAATGCATACCATTATTGTTTGAATGCATGCTAGTAACTATTAAATGCATGCCAAATTACAATCCAATCAAAAAACCTCCAGACAAGTTAGAGGAGACACACTTTGTTTAGACTTGACGAATTGAAAATTTTATGGAGCTAGCTTCGTTGTAGAGAGACGTTAGTGTCGAGTGTTTATATGCATATCTTTTACATAAATGTCGTCCTCACCCCTTGTCGAGTGCTTGGTGAATTTTTCCCATATTCTCTAAAAATCTTGGTGAGGTCCTTGTAACTTCGTCTTCTATTGTGTTGCCTTTTATGTTTGGATAAGTGGGAATACTAAACGATTATTTCATGTTTATAGAAGGTTTTATAAATCTGAGATAGAAATCTCCAATGGTACAAGTATGTTTTACTGGAATGTTAGCATCTTTGTTGGGCACAAAGTAGTCTCAATTTAAATTCTAAAATCTTATGATATGGATTAAAATAGAAATATACTAAGCGACCAGCACACCTTCCGTTCAAACCTTGAACCAACAGCCAACTACCATATGGTATATGGTGGTATAATTGATCCCGCAATTTTTTTCCCAAAATATATACATAATTAACACAATTTTGTATACCACAATGAAATCGTTCCTTATCTGCATAAATTTTGTTAATTCCATTTAAAACAAATGGAGTGATCCATAAAAAAAATTCCCCAGATATATAAAAAATTATTATTTTGTACACCACTATAAACTCATTTCTTTTGTCGAAAATTTTCTATATTCAAGTTCAAACGGAAGAGATATAAATCGATTAAAAGAATATGAAAATTAAAAAAAAATTATAATCTAAACCGTCAAATCCTATACACCTCTATTAACGTTAAGGGACAAGAAAACTCTCGATAACATTGATTGAAGAACCAGTTGACCATTTCTTAGGATGACAAAGATGAATTTTATGAAATATTGAATGACAGAGATCACAAAATTGATGAGAAAGGACTTTCAACTTTGTCTTTCTTCAGTTCTGGAAGAAAACTGCTTCCTACAAAAGATCATAGAAACGATCCAAACCTTGTCCAATTTCCCAGATTGAGACACCAGTCCCCCAAGCTAGGGCTTCTTCCAGCCTTACTGAGATTGAGGACAGAGTTGGATAGAAGACAGCACGCCTCTTCCCGTCATCATCCACGTACAGGAAAAAATGTTCAGCACTGTTATCTTCCCACTGCAATTTAGGCTTGTGCATCTCCAACAATGCTAGGTAGTCCCGTCCAATTATAGCCCCACCAGCGGAACCTGTGATTTTGAATCGGACTTCTGTCATTCTTTAGTAAGGGTATTCTAAAGAGACCGCGTTCATTCATGGAAATTCCCACAATATCATTGGATGAACAAGATAGACGAACGTTACCTCCTGAAATGGAGAAATCATTTCCGTAGAAGTTGAGGCCGAGAAATATCTTTGGTGCCAGGTTTTGAGCATTCTCAGGAGGGCCAAGGAGATGCTGCAACGCGAACTTTATCCATTTTAAAGGAGCATTTGGTCCTGGGTTTTGGGGACTTGAGAAGTCATAGGTCATCAACGAAAACCCATCCACAGCACCACTCAGTCTCTGAAGATCCTGTGGGCCAAAGTCGTGCATTTGAGGTTTCTCTGAAACTGGTGGACCTATCACATAGACTAGCTGCAACGGTCGGTTATTGTTCCCTGCTGAGCTCGCAGAATGAAGCGTGTCACCAAGTTGCTTCACAAACTGCAGTGCCTAGGCTTGCAAATATTGTGTACATTACCAAAGTTAAATGAGGCCTTGAAAGAGAAGAAGAAACCCAACCTAAGAGCATTTCATATATTTCAATGAATTTCAAAAAATCTAGGCAGCAATCTTAATTGCTGGTGGCTGCCATTAAACTCCATTAGCCAATTTAGTATCCAGAAATCTCAGATGTGCAACAACTTAAGCCAAGGAAGGATTAATATAAACCTCATCAGTACCTTATTTCTCATATCAGGGTCATGTAAAATGCCATAAGCTGCCCATCTTGACCATGACTCGAGCACAATTCCGTCAAATTCCATTTCCCTGTGCAGAAGATGCAAAAAGCAAGGGGCTTATACTTTCAGTAAGAACAGGTGCATAGCATTCTATGCTCTGAAAACTTCATAATGACTTCTCCCATAGGAGGCAACATGTATATCTCATGTATAAATAAGCACGGCAGAACGCAGAAGCGTGAGAAACTGAGAATAAAAAACTTCTTGTCACGAGGTTCATACTGTGGAATTACTTTTTGGACTGAGATATAATGTACGTAAGTAGGGAGCTTACATGCACTCTGTTACTATAATGTCAATGGCTTTGCTCCGTAGTTTCTTGCTTTTCAGCAGCTCTTGAGGAACTGCTTCCAGTACAATTCTAGGTATTACCTACAGTCAACATAATACTTCACTACAAGAAGGCTTCATATGTTCCTAAAGTCTAGCAGCAAAAACACAGAAACAATATACTAAAAGATTAGAGGCAATTGAAGTATTATCAACCAATCCCATTCTGGTGGTGACCAAAACGTGGTCTTCCAAAGAAACCCCAACATTTATCTTCTTAGTTTCTAATGCTCCCTTTGCAATCGTGTCTAACTACCAATCCCATTCTGTTATTTACACTTCAATTCTGCTAACGAGACCTTATCATCTTACCGCATAGGACTACTAAATCCTTGGAAACTCATGACACCAATAAACACATCTCAAACAAGCAGCTAACCCATAGTAAGAACTAAGAAGTGCACTCTAAACCAACGAATTAGCCGGTAACATCTCACTCTTCCACAAAGTTAATCAAGTTACAAAGTCATAACACAAACAAATCAAGGAAGTGAGCATTGATAGGTACCAAGGCATCTCCATTCTGGCGTAGCTCCGACATCCATCCTGTGTCGGCATTATGCCGACCATCCAGTACCAATCCAGAACCTTGGCTGATACAGAAGGAAAGAGGGCTTAAAACTATAAACAAAAGACCAATGAATCCAGTTCAACATTTATGGCTTAATATGCATAAGCAACTTCTTTAAGTTGTTAAGAACTAAAGGGTTGCGATTAACTGAAATTGGAAGCTGAATAAACTCCAAAAACCCTCCTTTACCTCTTCAGATCATACCACACAGGCGATATGTGCGTAAATTTCTTGGTATACTTCTTTGCTACGTCATAGCCTTTGGAATTCCTGCAGAGTTGTGCCCACTAACATCCTGCTTCAGCCAGACTAAGCAAATTTGCACGAAGCACCGACATAGCAACGAAACTTACCATGGTGTAACGTAAGCCAACACAGGATACGCATAATTGCGTCGAGATGCATTCAGCGAAACCTCTGAATTCTCCTGAAACATTTCAACGCAGCCCCAGTTTCTAATTCGACCAGAGCGACAAATAATCAAAAACGAAAAACATAATCAAATTCTGCGGAGGCAGTGTGAGTAAAGTGAACTTACTTCCAGGATTTCCTGGTAGTTCATATCCACTTTGAAACGACCTCCTTGCTTCTGACGGTGCTCAATTGGGTCCGAGCGGTCCGCTTCCGGAGCGAATTTGAATCGATACAAGCAGACAGAGACGGCGGGAATCACTACGAAGAAGGCAAAGAAAATGAGGAGAAGCCTTCGATCAGAAGCGTGTACTTCATCGAACTTGTTCTCCTGAGTAGGATTCTCGGCGCGGGTTTGACGGCGGCCAGTGCTCGGAGCTACTCGGAGATTTCTCCTCTTCGCCATTGCCCGTCGACCACCTGATCGGAATCTGTCCGGCCGAGACAAAAACGGTGGTCATCTAAACTTTAAACGGCCTGCCTTTTTATTTAAGTCTTCCGTTTGCACCATGGACCATCAGTCCAACTTCGTGGGTGGATTCTCTGGAGTTGAAGTGATTCCTGGGCCAAGATGAGGCCCACTAATAAATCCATTTTTTACAGTATCTTATTTAATTTACTGTATTAAAATTTAAAAGGTTAATACAAAACTATTTTTTTCCTTCGTCCTCTCTCTCTAATTTTCTCTGCCAGCCTACCAAAATAAGATAGTCTAACGGTAAAAATGTCGCGACAATGAAAGCTTTGAAGGTGTAGATCCCAACTTCGAATTTAAGCGAGAGCCGTTGGTGTTCCCGTAGGTAATCTCACATGGCGTTTTTGTTGACACACGCCACTAGTCCATTGGGTTGGGGTTAGGAAACTAACACATATCGAAGAGGATACCATATTTTTGGCATAGCATGTTAGGAGGTCCTACTTGTGAATCGGGTGCCTTGGTCGACCACAATCGTGTTCGGGAGACTAAACTAAGGAATGATGTTGTTGTATAGGAACTTCTCCAATTCCTGAGTTATTTTTCCGAAGAGACCCTCTCTGCCTTGCAAGTTGGTAAGATAGTCAATCGCGATTATGAGCACTTTTCGTGGCTAATCGTCTCTGTGAATTACCCGAGGAAGACTATCCTCCATCGAGCGAAGGGCCTAGGATTGAGGTTTCCCTACATTGGGCTGACGAGGGGCTTAGGGACCCCGACATCTATTTCATACTTCGGAGACTTAATATATTCTTGGACTTGTGCGTACGTGTGGCAACCATGTCATCACTAATTGTTGAGTCATTAACATAGAAGTGAATTGAACTACCGATATTAGAGCATCCACATCCATGCAATCGCAAAATCAATTTGCATACATGGTTCAAACCACACACAGTTGTTGCAATCCAACTCAAGCTAATGTCATTTACCTATATAAATACAATCAGCAATTGCGTATATAGTTAAATATTGTGTTTGTTACGACAAAATAAGTAAAAATAAAATAAAGTATCCCAATTTTAAAGTTTTTTTTTTTCTACTTTCATATATAATCACATTTGTTGTAAGCTTGCAAATATCACATGAGCATTAGTGATACAATTGATTTTGTAATTGAAAAATCTCATATATAATCACATTTGTTGTAAGCTTGCAAATATCACATGAGCATTAGTAATACAATTGATTTTGTAATTGAAAAATCTCATATATAATCACATTTGTTGTAAGCTTGCAAATATCACATGAGCATTAGTGCTGCAATTGATTTTGTAATTGAAAAATCTCATATCAAATCATTGAGAATGCAAGAAATCCTTTTTAACAAGAAGAGATTAACTATCAAAACTCCAAAAGCCAAAATAGTAAGCCAGTTCATAGAAAATAAACCGTGAAAAGAAAAAGAGGAAGTGGATAACATGGAGGAAAACGATAAAGCGAAGGGTAATTGGAAAATATATGGCTCGGGAATTTGCGGATAAACCCCATAATCAGCTCATACAAACCAAAACCCTACTTCCTCTCTCAGTCTCTACTGGGTTTCTTCAAACAGGATCAGGTTTCAGGTAACGTCTTCTTCATCTCCAGTTCATTCGTCCCTTCCCGTTCAAAGTTCTCCCAGTGATATGCACTGAAGCTTTGATTCTTCACTTCATGGATATGAATCTGTTGCTGTCGTCTTCTTCGAGTGCCTCCTTTTCTACATGTTCTCTGCCTTTGTTCCCTTCATGTAAATTCCATTTCGCTCGAGACCTAAAACCCAATTTCCGCATCAAATCTCATCTCTCCCCTCCAACGTACGGTATAGAAAAGTCTCTATTTTGGGGCAACAGTTTGCTTGAAGATGGAATTTGTTCGAATGGTTCTGCGAGGAGAAGTCGTGTTCAGATTGAACCGGTGAGAGCTGCAGTGAAGAGGCGAAAGGAGCGTCCTTTCGATGAAGTGGTGCAAAGGGATAAAAAGCTGAAATTGGTGCTCAAGATAAGGAAGATTCTAGTGAGCCAGCCCGATAGAATTATGGCGCTGAGGGAAATGGGTAGGTTCAGGAAGGAGCTGGGTTTGAATAAGAAGCGTAGGTTCATTGCCCTGTTGAAGAAATTCCCTGCCGTGTTTGAGATTGTGGAGGAAGGCGCTTATTTGTTGCAGTTCAGATTGACTGCTGAGGCAGAGAGGCTGTATTTTGAGGAGCTGAAGGTTAGGAACGAAATGGAGGATCTGCTGGTTGTGAAGTTGAGGAAATTGTTGATGATGTCTATGGAAAAGAGAATCTTGCTGGAGAAAATTGCGCATCTGAAGACTGATTTAGGACTTCCACTGGAATTTCGTGATACGATTTGTCGTAGGTACCCACAGTACTTCATAGTTGTTCCAACCGAGCGGGGGCCTGCATTGGAACTAACTCACTGGGATCCGGAGCTTGCTGTATCGGCTTGGGAGTTATCTGCTGAGGAGAAGCGGGCTAAAGAGCTCGAAGAGAAGGATTTGATCATCGATAGACCGCTCAAGTTCAATCGACCTAAGTTGCCCAGGGGCTTGCAGCTTTCAAGAGGCGAGTTGAAAAAGATAAACAGGTTCAATGAGATCCCTTACATCTCGCCTTATGCCGATTTCTCCCACTTGAGGTCGGGCACAACCGAGAAGGAGAAACATGCTTGTGGGGTCGTTCATGAGCTCTTGAGCCTGACTGTGGAGAAGAAGACTTTGGTGGATCACCTCACCCATTTTAGGGAGGAGTTCAGATTCTCCCAGCAGGTACGCGGGATGATAATAAGGCACCCTGATCTTTTCTATGTGTCTTTGAAAGGTGACAGAGACTCGGTGTTTCTAAGGGAAGCGTACAATAACTCTCACTTGATAGACAAGGACAGAATGTTGCTAATCAAGGAGAAGCTTAGGTCTCTTGTGAATGTTCCTAGATTTGCTAGGCGGGGTGAGACTAGAGAAGACGGTGGTGGTGGTGAAGAGAAAACTGATGATGATATGCAAGGAGGTGTAAGTGGCGAGGAAGGTGAAGATTGGTCCGACATCGATAGTTTCCTGGACGATGGTGACGACGACTCTGAAGATGATTGGAGTGATGAAGAGGACGAGACAATACCACCGGATTTCGATGAAGATGGTGATGAGGCCATGATGTTGAAGATCAATGTAGGTAAGACACTCAGCAGGCCAGCACGTAGCAGCTCAGGCAGAGATGAGGATAAGCCATTGTCCCCCATGCTCCCTGATGGCCGGCCAAGGGAACGTTGGTAATTCAAATAGAAGTCTTCTTTGGGGTGGATGTGCTTCGTCATTGGAGAAACAATGGACTTCCCAGGTGTCTCCCAGATCACAAACCAGAATTTTGAATGCTTGGAGTCAAAGAAACAGCAGAGCATCTCCTTGCTCGGTAGCAATGAACAGATATGAAACAAAGAAACACGTTCTCTTTCTGGATCTTTACAAAGGGCTTGTTCCTTAATATTATTATGAAGTTGCGATAAGTAAATTCATATATGGTGAGATCTTCTTGACCTTTTCTACTCTGTAGCTGCTGGCCATGTGTTAATTGAGTGAATACATGGAATCTATGAAAGTGACAAAACTAATTGGTTGAACCGGTCCAGAAATTTGTACATCAGCTGCTGTCTCCTGGTGGTGTCTGAACTTGCTTCTTCGCTTTCTGTTTGTGTGATGAAACTCAGCAAGCAATAATCAATAGAACAAAGCACATTCTTTCCCACGGAGGTCTTGTATTCTGCAAGGATAAATCACGTAATTTGTGTTTTGCATTCAATCGCTTCGCTAAATTCGTCATGGTATCAGAGTAGTTATGGATCGAGGGCTTCAACTTTTGGTGTCAAGCTAACAGTTGGAGTTCTCACCAAGCCCCTTCCCCGCCTACGGTTTCACCACTTCTGTGCCAAATTGAAGGCCACCAACCCTCAACTTGTGGGAGTGCGATAAGAAAGCCCGAGTCTCAGGCTTCCTGTTACATATCCCCTTTGTGTTAACCTATGTTTCCTTGCTTATTTCTCTCCAACAGATTTACACGATCAGCCCATGTAATTCGATTGGCATGGTACAAGTTCTTATACAACAATAATGAAAAGTACTACTGAATTCCCGTGGAACTTCATAACATACACTAACAGTACAAGTTTGATCCCATTTTTAATGGCTCTTAACTCTCACGCTATATGACATGGAATCTTTCTTCTAGCTCCGCATATTCTGCAGGAGAAAACCATTCTGTGGAGAAATCCGCAAGATCATTCACATTTCAGGGCTTTGATGGAGAAGGTGATGCTGGAGGCTTCCAATCTGGATACTGCAACACAAAGAAAATGATTCTGTTGAGTTTAAAGGCCATGCCAGGTTCAAGTAAAGCAAAGTGGAGTAGAAAGGGAGAGTGAGAATTACTGATGGATAAGGTGACAGTGGCCTTGATGAACCAGGAACCGATTCTGCTTTAACTTCTGGTTTTGGTGCGGAATTGACCAGGGGAGGTGGTTCTGCAGCAGTTGCTTCTGCTTTCGGAATAGTCTCTTCATTGACCTGGGGAGGTGGTTCTGCAACAGTTGCTTCTGCTTTCTGAATAGTCTCTTCAGTACTAGTAGCGGGTGCTGGACTGGACTCAACTGGTGCAGGAAGCGATTTGCTATTTCCGGTTGATGGGAGAAGAGCTTGCCCAATTTGCTGCAAAATCACCGCAAGTAGTGGCACAAGATGAAGTTTCACAAACGTGTGAACTCATGCATATCATTGAGCCAAGAGTTCAATTCCAACAGACCTGTATCTCACCGAGAAGCTCCTTTGGTGCAACCTTTGTAGTCAAGAATTCATCAACTTGTTTAAGAGTTTCCTTCCGGTCCTGTGTAGATCAAGAGTGCTTTAGGACTCAAATGCAGTAGAAAACAAGTCAAAACCAACAAAGTCCATGCAAGCATAAACTTACCTCTGCAAACAGGAGTTTCTTGCTCGCGAACTGGATGATTGCTGCTGAGCCTAGTAGTTGGAGTAGCGTTTCTACCTATAACATTCACCCATTGTTTGTACCCTAGAATTAGTGAAGGCAAGGTAATGGGAAAACAAATAGATGGAACATAAAAACGAGACTAGTTTAACCTCTGTGAAAGCCAGAGCACCCAAGCCAGCAGCGGCTGCAGCTCCTAAAGCGAGAGACGAGGCATCAACGCCCTCCTGAAAAATGTTTCTATTATTAGCTATCTCATGGGAATTGTTGGCATGGTAGACGGGATTTCCTTATGAGACCACTATGTTTTCCCTTTGCTTTACCGAGACAAGGAATAAGGCAAACAGAAATATTTAACTAAGACAGGTACATACTCCAACCACACCACTGAGAGCCTCTGTCAAATTGCTCAAATCGAAACTCAATCCTTTACTTGGTGCTGTCCAGGGAAGACTGCTACTCTGGAAAACAGATATACAGATAGAACAGAAGAACAATTTCTCAAATGTACTATGCAGTTCCATCTAGAATGATTTGGACCCTAACATTAGAAACAATAGATAGGAATTTAGTACACACCAACCAGCCCTTGGGTCCTTCTGCCCCATCTTTTATCGCATAAGCAGCTTTGAATCCATTTACAGATACCAATTCCGCAACCAATTCAGAGTTCCCATCGAACCTGGCTTTCATCATAGACTTAGTGGCATTAGCTTCATAATCAATAGGAAAAAGAGGAAGCAAACGTAAACATCAAAAATCAACTCAAGGAAGCAATCTGTATTGAACTTGACAAACATTGTTAGCAGACTGCATTCACAAGGGAATTGCCATTTTAAACCATTGAAACTCAAGGAAGCTTGTTAAACTCTAAATGCAAGCAACCCAATTGTTCATGTCAAATATGGAAACCTAACCTTCTATAGTATTATATTCTTATCCATTGTACCATTCCAACGAGAAAACACGAAAGGAAAGAGAGCAAAGAGTGTAGTGGACAATCTTACTTGTCCAAAACGAACAATGTGGTGTTTTCTGGTTCCTTGAACTTCAAAGATAACTTCTTCAAGAAACCAGGCTTGTCCTCACTCTTATAAGCAATCGGCACCGTCTTCTTCCCCAAACCCTTAACATCAGGAGTACCCACTTGCCTCAACTCCGCAGGAGCTCTGATATCAAGCAATTGAGCAGTGGGATCTTCACCCAGCACCGCATAAGCCTTTTTAGCAGACTCAATCCCAAACGATTTGGGCGACTTTTGAAACAGAGACAGAACCAGAGGAACCCCCAAGGCAGCAGCAGCTCCTCCAGCAACCACAATTGGGTTATCGGTTCCGAACCCGATTATGCTGTCCACAAACCCATTCACATCAAAACCAGAGTCCCCTCCGCCGCCGCCGCCGCCGATCGTTTGCTGCAGAGCTTCCTCGTAGGTTAAAGCTTTGGCGAGGGAGGTGCCGAGGAGGGAGGAGAGTAGCATTAGACCGCCATGGATGGCAGCTGGTGCCGGCTTAGTGCTGGAAGAGGCAGAGCTCGTCGATGATTTGTGGGTTGAAGACGATGAGATGATTGTAGTTGGAAGGAAGGAGAAATGCGTCTGGGTCTGTCTTCTTCCCCTTCTGTTGCGGAGCAGAGATAGTGGTGTCAAGCTTGCTGCATTGAGGGCCTCCATGGCATAGTTTTCCAAGAGGGATTAATGCTACACTATTATCAGCAATGCGGAAGCTTGAACCACCATGAACCAAAAAGACTAGACGTTTTTTTCTTCTTCTAGTGCTTGTTTCTGGAATGGACTAGATGATGATGGATGAATGGCTGGAAGGTGAAAACTGATGATGATGATGACTCTGGCGATTTGCTGCCGTGGGTGTGGTGAGGTGGAGGCTGACGTGGAGCGAACGCGTTAGATTTCGCCAATTGTTGAGTGACACGTGGTGAGGGGTGTTGGGATATGATGGTGTGAGGTGGAGATGATCAGATGAAGGATTTGAGGGTGTGAGGTGAAATTTTGTGTGGCTATGAGGAATGGAAGGAAGGTGTAAAATGTTATGCCTCACTGCTAGTGCCAGTACACAAAACTTATAGTACAGCGAGAGTACACGAACACGAATACACGGTGGAGGTTGGGTGGGTTTGGGGCGGGTTTGCCTAAACCATCTCCATCCCCCCTTTCAAATATTCAAATCCATACTCGCTCCATACCCATGCAGGGGAAGGATTTGCAAACCCATCCCCATACCCGTGGGTTTTGGGTACCCATGGGTAATACATGCCCCGTACTTCCTACATTATAATAGCTAAAATTTTACATACAAAAATTTCAATTATAATACTAAACGCACCTACTATTTCATAAAGTCGACAAAGAAACAATCATTCTTAATACTACTCTAAGCATCTTATTCTAAAACATCCAATAATCCATAAGATAGAGTAACAATATAAACCAAATCATTATTCTCTGACTTTGGTACATCTATTAAGTAATAAATAACTTACTAACATAATGTTTTACTAACAAAATGTTGTAAACATGAGGGAAAAAGTCAAAGAATGAAGAGAGATTTGGAGGAAATGAATTATGTTTTGATTTGGGTGGTCACTCAATTGTATTTCTACTATTTATTTTCATGAGTTACCCTTGCTATTAATGATAGATTACAATTTAATTAATGTACATTTTATATGTGAAGAAATATTTTTGGTGGGGCGGGTATGGGTATGGGTATGGGTCGGAGGAGGCTAAACCCATACCCGCCCCATACCCATCAAACTTTTTGCGGGTTTTACCCATACCCGTCCTATATCCGATCAATGCGGAGATTACCCGCGTTGACTGGGTCGGGGGCGGTCGGATACCCGCGGCCATGGGTTTGATTGCCATCCCTAGGTGGAGGGTATGCTGCTAGTGGAAACACAATGAAAACAACTTTTTTATTTTATTTTATTTCGTTAGGGTGATATCAGTTTATTTTAATTGTTAGTTGTTCAAATGCGGAACCTTTAAATTGAAGACTAGTGGAAGAACCGCTCGATCAATTTTTTGTCTGCAACGGTGAAGTTTAGGATCAATTGTTGAATCATCATTGCTTTCGATTAGGGTTTAGTCTGGTCCGGCTATAAAATCAATTCGGTCTTTTTTTAATATTTATAAAAATTATGGGACCAAGGATCTTACCACGGTAAGAATATTAATTATGCTTAATTAAATAACGCCACACTTGAACATTTCTTGTCCACAAACAAACCTAGGCTCAACATTCTTCTCCTCACTAGATCTTCACGGTGACACGTGACTTTCAATCTTAGGTAGTAAAGATGTGATCCTGAATTGTGACCCAAAACCATTTCCATTGATGTTCAAAGAAGAAACCAAGTCAAAGAAAGAAGAAGATAGAAATTTGGCTAAGTCTGGGAAACAGTCTGTGGTACCTACTTGGAGGCTTACTCGTTTTGCTGGGGAGGCATTCAAGGAAAGTTTGGAATTGGACATCAAATTATAAGTTCAATTAAAGGTCGCGAAAACGTTGGTTGAGAAGATTGAAGTTTTCTGGACACCAAACGAGCAGCATAAAGATTGTATGGTGATCAGGAAAAATTCCTTATCATGTGGGTTAAAATCCCTTATAGGGAATCTGACGTTCGCGAGAGGGAAATGAGATCAGAATGACCCCCGGTCATGGCCTCATGGGGGTGCTAATCCCCGATGGGGGATTTTATGCTGCACGATATGGGATTTGGCCCTAACGAGTTTTAGTTACCTTTTTCGCTTAGAATTCCTTTTTCCTTTTTTGTACTTTCATTAGTTTTATTTTTCAGACCTATTTAAAGGGTTGTAAACTCTGGTTTGAGAGAGATGGATGTTCAATAGAAAAAATCATTTTTGGCTCGTTTAGTTTTTACTTTTGAAATTGCTCTTGTGAATTGATGACCTTTAATTTCCTGAGTGTTTGTTTCGTATTAATCAAGTAATCACCTTAATCGTGGTCGAGCCTCTACCCTCATATTGATAGAGTCTTCTCCTAAGTGTGAGATTACACTCCAATCCGTCGTAACTTTACTTTTTTTAGTTGTTGAGAGAAAATTCAAAAAAAAAAAAAAACCTAAAAAGATTGTGACTGCGCAATTTTTGTCAAAAGAACCTAGACTTTTACGAGCTCCGGGTCTTATCAAGTAAGAAGCTTACAAGGTCAACCCTTGTACTTAGAAACCTTTGATCCCGACAATGATGCTCAAAACGTACTTCGTATTAAGATGATCTTGTCACGCTGCATTGCACTTTTCGTACTACTTTAAACGCAGAAGGGGATGATTTTGCTTCGTACCTTGCCCTCGGTCACACGGAGGATCAATAAAGTCAAAGAGTGTTAGAGTCTTGAAAACACATACTCAATTTGACATTCCAAATCAACCATATAAAAAAGTAATTTGTTTAGCTAAACCAAACTCAGATATTAACCTAAAACAAAAAAAGTCATCAAGCCTAGGGCTGGGAAACGGTGCGGTCTGGTCCAGACCAGACCATCTATACGGTCTATGGTCCAAACCGAGAGGCTAAAGTATAGACCACAGACCAGATCATAGACTATACGGTTCGGTCCAGACCACGCCTGTGCGGTCTGGTTTGGTCTGGTCCAGATAGACCACACTCAACGAAAAATGAATAATTTGTTTAGTCAACCACACAAAAAATTGAACCAATAACCAGGAAAAATCATTGTTATTTGCCTTAAATCATTAATCCTAACATGCATGAATAATTTTGATACTCTAAATCTTAGTACATACCAAAGATACAGAGTAAAAGCATCCCAACTTGCACCATAACGTCATAAACATTAACATAATGTCATATGGAGACACGATTATCTCTGCTCTTTAGTTAAATGTGGTTGTGAATTAAGGAGGGACGAGATTCACAAAACTAAGGTTGAGACTTGAGTGTCGTTGTGGGAGTTGGGAGAGTGGTCGAATGGGCTGTTAACATGTATTTACAAGTCAGTTGGGTCCACGGTTTGGTCCGATAAACCGCGGTCTAGACCATGGACCAGACCAAGAGATCAAAACATAAAATAGTACAGACCATGGACCAGACCAGACCATATTTAACGGTCTATGGTCCGGACCAAACTGTGCAATACGGTTTGGACCACGGTTTTTCTAACGATCTGGTCTATTTTCCCGCCCTAATGAAGCCATTATCCACTGATTTGGATTCGTTAGGGAGGAAGAACAGAGGGGGGAAAAGACAAAAGCAAGAGCAAATGGGTGGGTCCCGCCCATTTCATTCACCGGACACGGTGGCTCTGATCCTTCAGCCAATCAAAATCACGGAAGATGAGTTT
Source organism: Linum trigynum (assembly GCA_964030455.1). Taxonomy (NCBI): domain Eukaryota; kingdom Viridiplantae; phylum Streptophyta; class Magnoliopsida; order Malpighiales; family Linaceae; genus Linum; species Linum trigynum. The sequence goes on from OZ034820.1 coordinate 544,264, forward strand.
TCATGGCAAAGCATAACTTTTTCGCCACTATCCTTTTTTTCGTTTTGTGTAGATCGATACCTACTCCTCCTTTCCACTCACTCAGTCTCAGGCCGCCGCCGTCCCCAAAACCCTGATCGCCGTCGCTGCTTCCCTTTATCTCCTCTGCAATTCCAATTTCTCCGCGTCATCACACCCTTTTCATCGATTCGAAAAAGGATGAGCAGCAACGGGGATCACGGCAGCGAATTGGAGGCGCAGTACATCGGGATGCACCACCGCCACCAGCCGGCGGAGAATCAGTGTTCTTCTAACCTCGTCGTCCACATCAAAGCCCCAGTCGATATCGTAAGCACCTCGATTTTCTTCTTCTTAAGGGGTGGGGTGGTGTGGTGCTGAAATTGGTGGGGGGTTGCTTGATTGTGGATTCAGGTGTGGTCTTTGGTGAGGCGATTCGACGAGCCGCAGACGTACAAACCGTTCATCAGCAGGTGTACAATGAACGGAGAGGTCGGGATCGGGAGTCTGAGGCAGGTGAATGTGAGATCTGGCCTCCCTGCAACCACGAGCACCGAGAGATTGGAAGTTTTCGATGACGAGGAGCATATTCTAGGGATCAAGATCGTCGATGGTGATCACAGGCTCAGGGTAAGTGTACTATTTGGCCTCTGTTGATTCGTTTTCTTGCTGCTTCTCAATCTCAATTCCAAGTAGTTTGACCTGATTGCCTTTTGGCTACTTTTGACTGACCTGAGCTGGTAGATGTGAAAGAAATGTTGGTAGCCAATAGATGAAGGGGATTTTGCCCTTTTTCATGGTGAATCTGTTTCTTTCTGGGGAGTTGTTAGTTGATATATTTGGATCTAGCCTGTTTTAGGGTTCATACTGACAGATGTTTGTCTGACATTTCTGGGTTGGGAATGTTTGCTTTGTTTCAGTTGTGTCACGGCTAGTTTTCTTGGTACAACTCTGTCTTCTTCTTTGGGAGGTCTAGTAATATAAGCTATTTTGCATCAGCTGCTGCTTCTTTCCCTTTCTGATCTTTCCTTTTTTTCTCATTTTGCCCATGCTTCTGTCTGCTCGTGGTGTTAAAACATTGCAGAATTACTCCTCTGTCATAACGGTCCATCCCGAGGTTATCGATGGAAGGCCAGGGACATTAGTCGTCGAGTCTTTCGTGGTGGATGTGCCTCAGGGGAACACCAAGGAGGATACATGCTATTTCGTGAGGGCTCTTATCAAGTGCAATCTCAGATCTTTGGCCGAGATCTCCGAGAGGATGGCTGTGTCCCGACCTGGACTTGACTGAGCCAACTGTTGATTCGCAGACCCGGCTGTGGCGGTTTAGGGAGAACAAGGGGAGTACTACCATTAAAAAAGTCTGATACTTGGAAGTGAAGTGGAGGGACTAGGAAGCATTCATGGATGTATGAATACCAGTAGGCAGGTATATGTAGTGACTGCAGTCGTCGTTGGTCTTTCCATAGTCTTTCCCAAGCCGTCTTGTGTAGGCGGTTTTGATGTGCTCTTTTCCCTCCTTGTTTCTGCTGGTTTTGGTTTTGGTTGGCTTTTGCTGTGCTCCTGGAATGTAAATTGTGGTCTTCATCATCATACCTGTAAAATATGGTTTACCTCTATTCTTGCTGCTACCAGACGCAGAGACAGACGAATACAGTGGAGAAACGTAAATGGAAATATGTAATATATCTATTTGGCTGTCTTCATTCTTTTGCCTGTGCACTTTGTGCACTGTATAATCTGACTCTGCTCACCTCATGCACAGAATCAATGGTTAAAGATTACTAACTTGAGCAAACATGATCATGGGATGGGAGAACATGATCATACGAGTTCATCATCGCAAAATAGTTAGCCGAATTACGAGGCTCTAATTCATAAAGCTGCCTCGCCGCAGTTTCTGCATACTCTATGTTCCCCTGGGTTCTGCACGAGCCAAGGAATGCGGCCCAGATTATGGAATCCGGTATCATTGGCAATGTTTGGATGAAGTCCCAACTTCATCAAGATACCCAGTCCCAGAAGATCCACCAGAACAGAACGTCGAGCTGCTTGTGAGCAACTTGGCTCATTTGCAGTCCTGCTATTGAGTAGTTGAATGATGTCAAATCCTGGAAATGAAGTGGATAGAAAAGTTTCGGAATCTCAAGGAGAAGAGAGCGAAGAAGTTTCAATGTTGGGTGGAGAAGTCTGGGACTGAGTTTTTGGGCAGGAAATTTTTGAATCCCCTCGCTGATGTCGATTATGCAGGATTACCATATTTGAGTTATGCACCAAATCTGCTCCCGGACAAAGGATGCTACTATCTCAATAATTTAATTGCATTAATTTAGATCCCGGACTGAGCTACATAATATAGATAGGAGGAACCAAAGGGAAAACACAAGACAGAAACTTGCAGAAAGAATAGAAGGAAGAAACACACCAATGCAAATGAGAGGGAATCAAAGATGAGGCTGGCAGTCCCTCCGACAAATTTGAAATTCCTACTTAACAGAATCAATGGCGGTGGAGATTTCCCCGGGGTCAGAAGATCAGCATAAAGTGCACCCAGTCCTCGTCATGCAACAGCTTTAGGAGCCTTCATTCCAAATCCATGCTTCATTTTTTCGACCCTGCACAAGATGATCAACTCAATTGCTGTTACTTACTAGCACAAGGACGAATATTATTAGTTTCAACGCAATGGATACATGTTCGTTTACTATCATGTTAGGTTTGATATGTTGAAGTACATTGCTGTAATCCCCAAAGCATTTGAGCATACATTAGTTGCCGAGGGTAGTACGAGTCACTTCAAAAGATTTTAAACTTACGTGGGAGCAAGTCTGCCTAGGCTGTCTAGTTCTTCCCCGGTATCCTCATCCAGGACCCTCCCGGTGATCTCAATTATGTATGATCTGTCTCTCTCAGTTGGAAGTCCTCTCGTGGAGAGCAAATTCAGATCCTGCTGATGAAGTTCTCTTCCATTCACATAGACCCCAGTATCCCCGCAAGCACAATTCGCAGGGAGGGGATGATTCAGTTCTTCAATAAACGGCTGGTAACAAAAACAAGGGGAAACATGAATATTTATGAGAGCGCAACTTTAAATGCAGATGACCAACAGGATGATGATACTTGACTGACACTTACTGGTATGATACCAAGGCAAGGCCCTCCCATGACACCCCAAAAGCCGGCTCTATAGTCATACCTGGTTCAGGAAAATAGCAGAACTGGTGGTATCAAACATACACACCACGAGTAAAGGAGTACCAAAACAAAAGCATCACACTGCATGATTATAAGTAATTTTACTCTGTCAAAGACTGGATTAACTTCAATGGAACTATTTCGAAGTTGTATCTGTTAGGCAAGTCTACTAAAATCAACATCATCCTCATACGATAATTCTGATCGATATACTAACCTAGCACCATGTCCTGAACTGCATACAAACCACTACTTGAAGGATATGTTGTTTTTGAAATAAGTGTCAGCAGATGTGAACTTACCAGTACTGTCCAGGATGAATTGGCCCTGCAACCTTCTCTGCCTTTTTAAGCACTCGATCCTGTATGGGATGCCCATTTACGAAGACATTGTTTTTCCCATGATCATCTGCATGATTAGATCTAGTAAAATCCTTAAAGCTCTTCTTTATAATGTTTGTGAAAAATGATTCTCTCGCCTTGCTGGTTTTCGACTGAATATCTTCTCTACCAGCATCGCCAGGATCATGGAAAATCTCAGCATTGCTATACTCATTGAATGAAACATCCATCTCAGTAGCCAAAGATGCCTCTTTCATAGAATTCTGACGTGTAGTAGCCTTGTTTGTAACAGCCTTTTCTTGATCTGAGCGACTACTTCGATTTCCCTTCCCTAATCGGTTAACTAAATGGTTATTATAAGAGTGATCAAAATGTTGATGATGTGGCGAACTGGTAAGTGATGTAGCAGGAGTAGGCTTAATTGGCAGGTAAACAAGGTTGGCAGCCTCCCTTGGACCACTTGAAGCATCAGGGCTATTTTCACACTCCGTGGAGCTTGGAGACGAGGAAGGGAGGCTCTGCATCTCTTGAGGCCGGCTTGAATTCAACTCCTGGCCCATGGATGATGCAGTAGGATCAGTGTCAATTGTCTGGAAGTCAAAACCAGAAGTGTCGCCATCATCAGAAGAGAAATCAAGATTCATTCGGTTCATCTGGTGGTGAGAATATGAAGCATTGTGTTTCACGAACTCGGTTGAGCTATCATCAGCTTGTGGAGATGCTTGTTTCAAATTGGTCCTAGCTGAAAGAACAAGTTTCTGGTTCACAAAAGCCAAATCAATTACTGCTGAACAGGAACCACACCGAATCTTCCGTTGCTTTTTTGTCATAGCCAGTATTTTCTTGGGAAGTTGCAACAACTCAGAGCAATTGGAACAAGTGAAAAATGGTGCAGCACCGGCTACAGGACGAGAACATCGACCACCACCAGATAATACCACCTTACGGGGGCAACTGTGGAGAAATCCACCCACTTCAGCATTGAACTCACTTGGCAACCTCATACGGGAATGGAGACCATGAGAGTTGAATGAAGCAACATTAGCCCTGGAATTATGACTATTTTGGCCAAACTGCCCAGGATTTTCATGGTGGTAGAACATGGAATCCTTTGGCATCCCATGGTATGATTTATCTGGTGGCGCAAGAGGTGGTACTCCGTGATGTTTTTCATAGCAGTGGAAACAAGAGCAGGGAGGGTGCTCAAAACGTGTATGAGGTTGGTAAGGCTCAAATGGATCGGGATTACTATCCAAGTAATGACCAGAAAAGTAATGATGAGGTTGTCGAGCATAATGACCTGGTAACTGCTGCTGCAGAGGCCTCTTCATAACGTGGGAGCCATATGGATAGTCAATACCAGGAAGATGACTGGAGTTGTTAACCGAAGGAAAAAAGTTGTGCATGTTCATGTCACGGCCTCTGCTGTACGGAAAAGGTTCAGGATGATGATGGTTGACATAGGAAGGCCTGGTAGCTTGTTTATCTGATGCTGGAAATCCCATTGGAAACTTATCAGCAGCTGAGCAACCACCTGGAAACCAAGCATCTGAAGAACCATAAGCATCTGGAGGGATCATTGCCCCACTACGAAGAACCTTTTCTTTTGGTTTGTCAACAACTTGGCAAGAACTAATAAGTTGTTCCTTCAGATCATCCAGCTTCCTCAGAAGCTCTGCCCGATCTTTCTCAAGGTATTGAACTCTATTTGCTTCACCTTTGTCATCACGGTTCCTCAACGATTCCCCGCAACTATAAGAAGCCGGCATGGTGCAATTAGATGGACCCTCACCTGACTGTTTTGAGGAAGAAAACCGCACACCTTCAACCCCAGTTTTCATAGGCCTCCGAACCCCTGCAGCTTCATCTCTCTCCCCAGATCGCCAAGCCGACATCCTTCCAGATTTCCCAGCAACACTAGCACTTCCAATTTGAGAAGTAAAATCAAGCCCTCGATCGACCAACCCATCATTGTCAGAGTTCATATGGAGACCATTCTCAACAGCAACTTTGCCAGTTGCGGATTTAGACTCATCCACGCATCCATCATCCGAGGCAATGCCAGTCTTCTCGGGTTCCTTCTCTTCACATTTCCATGAGTCTAGATTCGACTTGACATCCATTTCAGAGACATCTTGGCTCGCCTCCTCAGGTTGCTTCTCTGCAGAGTGTTGCAAGCTATTGCTACTTCCGGTTCCAGAAACCCTTTCTTCAGTTGACTTGTCTGATATAGCTTCTCCCAATTGCTCTTCATTTTTTGCTGCAAATCAAATAAACAAACAATAATAAAGCGTCCCTCCAGCCTCAACAAGTAAGAACTGGGTTAGGTAAGAGACGAACTAATGCTAGTTTAAGGGCTTCACCAACCCGGAGAAAAATGAAGACTCAACAAGAAATTGTCAAAACTGAAACTCCACCTAGCTACCTGCTGAGGTAGATAGCAGGACGAGAACTAGAGATCCAAATCAACTACAATTTGACATTACGCCTCATCCTCAACTAAACAGAGAAAGGGTTTTTTTTAAGCCCAAGGAAAAAAAACCAGAGTTCAAATTCTTCCAACTCCGCACCTTAACTGAAAAATTAAAGAAAGTGTACCTCGAAGAACAGCTCCGCAGCCGCCGCAGCGGTAGACGGCGTAGTTAGCAAGCTCCGGCAGAAGGTTCTCGCACTTGGGGCAGCGTACAAGCCTCACATTCGCCGGCTCCGACATTATTTAAACAACTAAAAAAAATTAAGCGAATTGAAAAGGAGAAAAATCCACCATTAGAAAATGGAAAACAATAGTATCTCCGACGAAGCCCTACTAACAACGACGGTTCAAAGGTTTGGGGAGAAGAGCAGGGAAGGGGGGAACGGGAAAAATCTAAACCATCCCTTTTTCGTTTTCACACTAGAAAACAAACAGGCGGCTAAAATGTAAAGACCTAATCGACAACGAGGAGGAGAACGACGATGGGGGAGGTGGAGCCCAGCAGATCAAGTGACGGAGGAGATTTACCGCCGCCGGCCAGTTAACTATCTGTTCGTACTGTCGAGCTTTTTTGCTAACAAAAAAAAAATTCTGATAAACCAAACAGAAAGGAGTAAGATCGAGGAGGAGGGAATCAGTTGGTATGAAATTCTCGGGAATATCTGAGAATGTCGTCGGACGGGGCGGAAGAAGGATTATCTCGTGCTACGAGCGCCGGCAGCCGATCGTGTGGTTCCCGCCGACCACGGCTCCAGTAGTACTGTAGTAGTAATCAAGTCAAGCTCACAGCGCAGCAGCCGGAGAGAAAAAAGGCAAGAGTTATTTTTTTATTTATTAAGAGAGACGGGGAGGAAGAACTACTGGGTGGGTATATAAGGTGATCAAACGACCCGCGTGGCATTCAATAACGCCGCAAATGAGTCGAGTTTATAATCGAATTTGAGCGAGTTGAGTTTGAAATTGGTTTGTTTACTAAAAAATTTACTCGAGTTTGGTTCATTAATGAGAGCTCGTGAGTTTTACTTGAGTTCGGTTCGTCAATTAGTTTGGGATGATAACGGGTTGGGTCAGAATCTAGGTCAGATAGTTATATTCATATACCTTACCCGAAATACTTCGGGTTTTACTGATACTCATATACATATAAGAATTGGGTAGAATATCAAAACAACGTTCATACCCAATGGAGTTTCGGATATTCACGATTATTAATAGATAATAATAATTTTATTAAAACTTCAACCAGTATGTCAACAATTACATATTAATCGCTCGGCTCATAAGTTGCTAGTTGAAGTGGCTCGTGAGACATATTGTCGAGTCAGCTCACTGCTCAAAACAAGTTAGCTCACTAGTTGAGGCGCCGATTGGGCCCCTTTATAAATAATGGTTTGGTAACCGCTTTTTCCCCACACTCAGTCTGCAAGTCTGCATAAGTTTTTGTTTGTTTCTTTTCTTGCTTTGTTGTTTCCTTTTGCTTTAACTTTATTCGCCCCGTTGCTTTCCCTTCCAATTCTGTTTCTATTTTTCCCTTTCTCGCATTTTTGGTAGAGAATAGGCATGGTTTTCTTCAACTTTGGCATGGAAGGAAGAACCGGGGAAGGGAGGGACAGCTCAAAGAAAAGGAAAAGAAGAGTTTTGGAGGTTACGAAAGCAAGTGAAAGAGCCTGAAAAAGGATAAAAGGTTCGACTGTGAGAAGTTTTGCTTTGCTCAGTTGCTGCATTAAAGTGAAAAGGAGAACTGAAGAGTGTTCCATCCACCGGAGGAGCTACAGACGACAGAAGTCCTAGCGAATGTGGCTCTTAAGTCTGCTACAACAAATAGTATGGCATACTGAAGACATATTTTACAAGAAGAATGGATGTAGTTTTTGTTATTAGTTTATGCATTTCAGTTCATGTTATACATTTTAGTTCTTGCTTTATATTCAGTTATTTTCTTGAACAATAATAGAGTTCAAGTTGTCAGCGTGCAACTAAATCGAAAGTACAGGCAAATAACCCGAGAAGTCGATGATGATGATCATAATAACAAATAATCAAACAGAATGGGGAGAAGAGGATGATGTCTTGAACAATAATAGTAATGCAAATTTCTAAGCACATGCATGCTTTTTATCAATTCCTGAAAAACCAAACTTTTCTATGTATTATACAAATTTGTCGGGCACTGGGCTACTGACTCACAAAGGTTTCAGTCCTTGTTTAACCTCTACACATTCTTGTTTTCTTTTTTCGGTTTGCCTAAACCTGATCTGTCTGTCTCTCTCCCACAAATGAAAATTATACCAGAAGATAAAAGGCGGGGGGAAATGAAGAGAAAGAAAAATTTTAGAGAAGACTAGGCTTTCAAGGAAAGCGCCAAAGGTTAATAAAAAACGGGCGATTCTCCTATACACAGTTCTACATGAAATAGCTTAGCGATTTCTTCTTTCTGGATCCACCTTCACCATACAGATCATTCCATTGCAGGAGCTCGCTCATGTTACTGGATTCCGACGACACGCTTGCGCATACCTACAATCGCGTCAAAACAGTTTCAACCAAATGCTCAAACATACATATACTGAAGCCTGTCACTGGTGACCTGATCATTAACAAGAGGGGGGGAAAAGAGTTGAGATACCTGCTCATGCGCGTATCGGAAATCCTCCATTTTAAGCTGGCGCACATCAGAACTACCATACAATGAAGGTGCAGGTCGTTTCTCGGACACTGCCACGTTCCTCTCCTGTACCATCCAAATTCCATCATAAACACGACGTTAGGCTGCTATTTATGAATGACCGACCAGCTAGAGGAAAATAATAATCCTTTATCAAACCGAAACACAGACATGCATGGGGGAAAGAGGGATAGATCATCACTCACCTTCTTCTCCTTCTCCAATATTTCTCTTATGGGACAATGAGCTGCAGTTACACACAGGTTCTGAAACCAGGAGACGCAAAACAAATCTTGTTAAACCGAAACAACATCAGCAAAGAAGCCCCACTTGACACACTGGAAAGAAGACTTAATTTTTGTTTACCTTCAAATCACTTCCAGAATAACCATCTGTCATATTCGCAACTGCTTCCATATCTACGTCGCCTCCCAGTTCTTCTTTGGCCAAGATGACCTTGAGAATCTTTTCTCTATTTGGTGCATCAGGCAAGTTAACCATCAACCTAGATTTGCAACATTTGTGCAACCATGTTAATCATGCTGCCGCATCTAAAGACAGTAGCAGGAAAAGGAGAATCCGGAGCCACAACAGCAGAGATTAAAAGCAGGCACACGTACCTTCGCGGGAGCCTCCTAATAACAGCTTCATCAAGATCAAACGGCCTATTTGTGGCAGCAAGAACTAAAACCCTTTCTTTATCTTTTGTACGCAAGCCATCCCAGTTCACCATGAATTCATTCTTCATTTTCCGCATAGCTTCATGTTCTCCGGGATTCTCACGTCTTCCCAACATGCTATCCACCTAAAATGAGCAGAAACCACAAGTAATAAACCACATCTTAATATCACAGCCTTTAGACTAAAATCAGAGTGGTGTTTCCGGGCAGGGTGAATGGGGAGGAACTTACCTCATCAACAAAAATTACACTAGGAGCAATTTTGCTAGCCAAAGAGAATACGGCCTTCACATACTTCTCTCCTTCACCAAACCACTGCATTCGTTGCATCAGTCATAAGAATCTTACTACCAAAATCAATTCCCTAAAAACCACATTACCAGCGCAGACTTACCTTCGAAGTGATGCTTGACATGGATATATTTATGAAATTTGCACCAGCTTCAGTTGCTACAGCCTTTGCAAGCATTGTTTTCCCGGTACCAGGAGGACCAAACAGCAATATTCCTTTGCAAGGCTGTATTGTTACCAGATTCTCAGTATCACGACTTCATTTTAAAGACATAATTAAAGAGGATACATATCACATAAAGCTAACCTTAGTCAGCTGCCCTTTGCAGAATAGTTCAGGCCTCTGAAGAGGAAGCATTACAAGTTCCTTCAATGTTTCCTTGACATTTTCCAGGGCACCAATGTCATTAAAAGAAACTCCAATATCATTAGGTGGAATCACATCAGCTAGAAGCTTCTTCTCAAATTCATTGTCAGTCACAACATCCTGTAACATGTTCCAAATTATCAGTTAAATTACATAAAGAGTACCATGAACTAGTACAGTGCGTATCATTCACAAAAGGCTGATAAAGACACTGGGATAGCTATAAACTTTACCTTGAGTGATTTCTTCGAGCTCTTGTTTTCATTATGTATACCATGAAGAATGCTCAATCCATAGTTGATACTGCAAAGCAAGCAACCAATACAAACATTAAAAACAATACACTAGAAGGAAAATGGATTTTGTCATATTTTGCTATTTGGGCATTTTGTCGGTTTTATTATTTTTTGGAACTTTGGACGTTTTGGGGGGGTTTTGGGAGTTAATTGAGTATATCTGCTAGGGGTTAAATTATGGGTAGTTAGAGGAAATTAATCAGGCTTTATATACGGTAATTGTTGAAGCTTTCTCATTAACTAAATACATAAGATAATTTCACCCTCTCTTTCTCTCTCTTGTTCTTCCCAAATCCTTTCATAAATTCTATTCTTCTAATCCCTAATCTACTAAGTCCCTAATTCTACATCTATACCCAATTGTGGAACCCCAGAAGGAGACGCCTAGATCCATAGTTCTTACAAGATACTATAAAAAAGTACCAAGAAAAAAATATATAATTAACTTTAAAGCAAGAAAGACAATGCGAGAACAGAACCTTTCTGTTGATATTGTTAACTTGGCATCTACCGGAGAAGCCTCAGAACAATGCATGAAGTGATGGCTTAATGCCCAACCCACGACTTTCTCTACACCTATTATATTGGGGGGGGAAAACATCAGTCAAGAATATAGTTGTCAATCTCAAAGTGGCTGGATAATGACAAAAGTTAATGAAAACTGACTTTCAGTTGTCAACGTCTGGTCATTGATGCACAGACACTCAAGATCAGGGCATTGCAGGCCAACTCGAGCAAGAACCTAGACAGTTGAAAATTAAACAAGTGCAAAAAGTCAGCCACAAATGAGATAACATTTTCAACACAGTGTTAAGAGATTACATGGTAATTTTTAATAAAAATCAAGAAACAGGAGTGCAGTACTTAAACTCCTGAACATAGCTGGTTCTCTTCAGACATTTCATGATGTAGCATAGTAAACATGTTATATCACTTTATCTACCGGAAGTTGTACATTGATTCATATGGACTCTTCTCTCATAATCATGTTCAGCAGCCGGAAAATGGTACGTATCAAAAGAAATTACAGGTAACGACAGCCAATGCAATGGATGCTTACTGAACGGATGGTAACAATATTAGCCTGCGCTTTCAGAGTTTCAATATCACGATCCAACTGCTGCTTCCAGTCTAAGAGCAATCCTTCTTCCTGAAAAGATCTCCAAAATGTAAGATACATTCATCCAATTGTACATTCTTCCATATCAATCACAGTGTAGGGTCTGAACCTGGGGTAGCTGAATGGTCACTTTGTTGGGAAAAAGTCTTGAGAGTTGTTTCATTGTTTTAGGAGTCTCCTTGCTTTTGTCATGCAGTCTACCTAAGTTATCCTGAATATGAGAAATTGTATGATCAATTATCAACCCAAAATAAGTAAATATGTAAAAGTCAATCATCAAATAATTCACGATAGTAATATCGATATAATCAGCCCATATGTCAGAAATCCTCATATAGTTGAACTTCATGAAACAGGGACCACGGCTTTTTGAAAAGATCCAGCATCTATCACTTGAAGCACACCCATATAGATGGAACTCAATTGAAACAATACCAGGATTAAATGAAACAAACTAATCACCTGATATGTTCAATAGACAACACTATCTTGTAAAAATCGATCTTAGCACTGGATACCCTTGATACAGACTTCAAGAATAATCAATCGAGGCGTAATGTATATATGCATGCAAACTAGAACTATTTTTTCATGTGCATCTAGTTAACAATTAAACTAGAACATATTATCAAAATGTTTCTGGGCTCCAATTAACTCCACAGCTAATAGCAGTAGCCATCTATGACAAAGAGACTGAGGAAAATCCTCATTGGTAAATACTAAGCAGTTCATAAGCATTCTTATGTGCAATTGAAACTAAGGCACCCAAAAATGTCCTGCACTAACAGAGCAGTCGAAAAACAATCTCCTATGGATACCAAGTATTTTTCATTAGTTATAAGCTCTATGAGATTAGTGGTGACTTACAGGAAATGCAAAATCAAGCAAAGCAGTGTGATTGCTTCCAAACTTCGTAAACAGAAGCCCGCCAGGCTGAGACTGCAGAATATTAAGAAGTTAGCACCCAACAGACTAGTCATCACAATGAACAGAGATAAATCAAGAAATTGTACGGACACACACACAAGGCAGAAACTGCTACGCTTGAAGTGTGTACCTTCTCTTTTCGACTGTCCATCTGTGCATGGGATCCAATCACAATAACCTTGTCTGGTAAATTTTCCATCTTACTTTTTAAGGCAGCATATGCATCTTGGTTGCCCGCCACAGACTTTTCTATGTCTTTTAGAAACACTATTAAAGGACCACCTTTACTTTCGCTCAAAGCAACCTAGAACATAAGTCCCAGATCAGATCAGATGAGATGCAGGAAGCCAGCAACAGATAAATAATGAAAGAGCCACAATGTACCTCAAAGAGTTCACTGACAGCAAGCCTGTCAAACTCTTCGCCTCCAGAGCTATCCAAGCGTAGTGAATTAGCTACAGATAAAAGAGATAATCAGAAACTTCGCCTTACAAGATAGTCCACAAAGGACAATAGCAAGCATCATGAACATGATGAGACATGGCTAGAACAAAGTACCAGCACAAAAGAAACCATGATCTTCTTCACAAAGGCCACCAAGATCATTGCCTTCTTGGATGGATCTATCAAATCTCACACCAATTTTTGAGGACCCATTTTCTTCAAAAGCAAGAAGTACCTTACCACGAAACCCAATAGTAGGTCCCCTGCCACGAAACCAAAAGAAAGGATCAACTGCTTGTCACCTCGAACAACAAAGACAGAGTGGCAAGTGGCAACAACAATCTGGCAATAGTACCTTAGTGGAGGTTGAAGAGGAGACAGCGCTGATGGTGAAGAGATACCCACATACTTCACCCTGTCACCTGGTGCACGTACGAGAAAGTCAATTGAGTGGATCATGTGAAGAGCCAAGAAAACAGTAGGATGTTAAGTGCTCTAGAACCACAACGGAAAGCTAAAACACCTGTTTTAAATGTGCAGTGCTTAGATGAGGCTGTAGATGTTTCCTGCTTCGGAAGAGCGTGAGAGCTTATTATGGACCCACCAGTAATGTCAGCCTCCACACTAGAAGCAGGCTTCTTATGGTGTAATGCTGATTGCATAACTCTTTTGGCAAATAATGCTCGTTCAGGTCTCAAAATTTCTTTCACAGGATCAGCTTCTTTGGTTGTTGATCCCTGTAGGTATTGCACAATAACGTGAAAGCAAGACAGATTAAGTAGGTCACACTTGTATGTCCAAAACTTGGAGTGGTAGGAGAGGGGAGGGGGGATTCCTTTCAAGTGTTTAAGCAAACAGGAACCGAAGTCTGGGCATGAATCTAAAAAAACAGAAAAATAATAAATAAGTATAATATTTCAGGTATAAATTTCACTTACACCAGGCAATTGTAGGGAATCAACAACCAGCAGTCTAGCTCCAATGTCTTTTGCAAGTGCCTTCACAAGTCTCTCCTGATATATCTCTGATCCTATCAAGAAGAAATAGAAGATAGACACATACGACAATCATAAAGCTAACAAATGAAATAGATGGTACCAAATTAAACCTTAATCAAGAAATATATAAATGGTACCTGCAGGACCAGACAACAATATTCGAGGTGATACAGTAGGGAGATCAGAAGCAAACTTAGTTACTTTACTGTTACACTTCAAGTGAACAAATGCAGCACCCACAAGAACTTTCTTTGTCGTATCACTGAAATAAAACTAAAGTCAGTAACCGAAAGGGCTAAAACAACTAAGCAATAGAAGCAAGTAAGAACAAAATTTTCAACTGAACATCATGATGACACTGCAATATTATCATCAATGCTGAAAGAACTTATATTGTCAACCTAGGTTGGTCAGCCAACAAATATTAGACATGGTGCAACTTAATAACATGGGAAATTGCAAACCTAAGGTAATAAGGGAAATTTTCAAATGAAACTTCGATGCTTTCAGGGCTCAAGATGCCTTGTTGAAGACTGTCTTTGAATGCTTGGCGGCCAGTAGAAAGCAGATCCGCAGAAGGATCAAGACCCCTGAGTAACTCCCTCCGTCCTTCAAATATCTTCGATATATCTCGTTCACAAGAGGAACCAGCAAGCATCTGCAAAAGAGGCCTTAATTCAGAGATAGGGACTGGTGTCTTCCCAGCCTCTGCATCTGTGGCACCGTCCAATGGAAGTGATTCAAGATTGGGGTTTTCATTGGCACAATTTCCGGATGGAGCGGCAATGTCCTCCCTTGGTGAAACGAATGGTTGCTCACTGTTGTCTGTGCTATCCTTCATGTTAATTTCTGGAGTATGATCATCAGGTGTTACACTGATGGGAGATAGGATAGAAGGATCAGGTTTCTTTTGAGTATCCTCGCCAGCTTTCAAAGGGCGCGGGATAAATATATCTTGAAAATTCGACAAAGATGCCAGTATTGACGCGCTTGCAAAGGCTGAGGAATCTCCAGATCTTGCCTCCAGAGGGATCCCTTTGCCTCCGGCACCCTGGCCTTCTAAAATGCTCAAGGAAGCTATACCTCGACCTCCCAAACTGTCATGCGGGCACTGCTGAAATATCTGCTCTCATTTGTTAAAGAAACACTGTATTAAGAAGTTCATCACTTAAGAAGAGTTGCTCAATAGTACGCAATTGGCTTTCCAGATGAGTGAAAAACATAGTGAAATAACAAAAAAACTAAACCCACAAACTAATCAAGATCAGAGGCCAACAGCGAGCAAATGACCAAGGATACATAAGCATGTTCCGCGGAAGAGTTGAAAACCACCTCGTCTCCTGCATTTAACATTACACGAGAACCTTTGCGCTGAACTTTACCATTAACATGGACTGTTCCTTTTCCTCCAACAACTTCCATCATGGCAGCATAAACACCTCCACACTTTAACAGAAACAATAGCAAATCAATGAGAGAGAAATCAAAGTTTGAAAGATTTTATAAGACAAAATAAAATTACTTGATACAAAAAAGACCTGGTAGTAGCATCTCATAGTGTGGGGCAATATAAAACAAATTACTTGATACAAAAAGACTACGGAGAAGTATCTGAGTGATGTATCCTCATCTAGCAAGTGATATGCATGCAAATTCGATGTTACATAGGCAAATAACATAGAGAGCATACCTCTATTTGTTTCAGTCTGCACAAAACAGAACTGACAGTCAAATCATCAAGGCATAAGTTGCTTTCAGGGTTTTGACCAACAGTGAAAACTGGGCCACATAAGGGCATGTGAGGATTCTGAATAGAATGAAATATAAGTACATTAGAAACACACATCAGCTCCACAGAAACAACTTCAAATGACTAAAGAAATAAAATAAAACCACATAAGCCAATTGGTGTTCCCACACGCCTCATCTCAGAAGTTTAAAATGACTCAATAACACATCAACAACTACGGAGATGCTACATTTACAGTACAGTTAGTAAGAGGTATGACTGCATGTTTCCCATACAGTAAATTCTATGAAACCCAGAACACCAATGAGCCAATTAATCACCAATATTAATAGACTTCTGAGAATAGGAAGAAAAAAGCGTTTCGCTCATTCTCACATTCTCAATCACAAATATACGTGGCACTGAGACAAGCTCCAACTCAAATTTATCATCAATTTACCCCCCTGGTAGATGATTGAGACTTAAAAATAGCGTCATTAGACAGCAATTAATGCCTTGTTATACAGAATCCAACCAACAGCCCGGCAGTTCTCCAAGCCACATTATCAACATAGGCACAACATTAACCTACATGAAAGGTCACGCACTCACGCTAATAAAAAAAACAAGGACACCAACCCACAACAACGAGTCTTTTATCATCTACTATTATCATTGTAAGAGAAAAAGTGTAATGGTCTCATCCAATGTTCTACATTCTGGTTTGCTAATTGCAAAACCCAGAGGGACGGTCCAACTAACTATTTTTTTGCCTAAGTCTTAGAAATCCAAACTACCAAAGGTACCCTCCTAACCTCAAGTTCAAAGCAGTAGTAATGCATTTACCAAGTGATCGACTATGCCTCTAGTCTGAAAGCCCATCTACTAAGATTATACACAAACTGTAATCAAGAGCAATAAAGTTGCAAATTCTCCGAAAGTTACAAATCACCCTTATAAACACAACTGTAGGTAATAAAGTCCACCATACTAAACACATGTATGCACAAACATGCATAACACAAAAAAAGGAGGGTTTTGCAACTCTAGTACACCTCAATAGTTCAGACCCAAATAAAACCTTCCGTATATAACACAAACTTGAGCAACCAGAGCTGAAACAGATAAACAACCTATCGCCTTAAGGGGGCAAATGTTAGTTAGATATCTTCTTACCCCTAACTAGTCAACAGAACTGAATATACTACAGAACATAACAGGAGGGGATAACAGAAGAGACAGAAAAAGGGAACACACACCACATAGTGGTACACACTCACCCTCCACCCCGCACACATATAAATACAATCTAAAGGTGAAATCAAATCAACCAACCTTCGAATACTGGCAAAGAAGCTTGGCCCATGCAACCTGAGGCTCTAATTTCTCAGGCTTCTTTTGCCCCTTCTTAGCCCGAGTAGCTAGTACACCAGCACCTTTGGGTCTCTCCCTGTTCAATGCAGCTCCACCTAAACCCATATGACAGTCAAACAAACGCCAAATCAGCAATCCAACGAACTCCTAAAGAGAGATTTGGTTTTCACAAACCCTCGAAGCAGCATGCAGCGATGAAATTGAAGAAAGATTGCACCTTGAGGCGTTATAGAGGCCAAATCCTCCACTTCCGCATCCGCAGCATCGACATCAGGAGTTTTGACGCCATCAGCAGGCACATCCTTGGAAGGAGCAGCCACATGCGGATCGGAAGATTGCAACTCGGGCACATGAGGCATAGGGCCAGAATCCTTCGCCAGATTTAGGGTTTCAACCGGCACAGACACCAGTGCGTCATCGTTCGTCGACGACGACGCCTCCGCTGCAGCAGCACCAGCCGCGGTCGCCGCTGACTGGTATCCGGCAAAATCAAAAGAAAATAAAGAGACAAACATACGATTAGAGACATCGAGTCAACACACCCCTTCAGGAATTAAGCCTAACAATAAAGAACGAAGTAATCAAAACCAGAAACCCACAAAACAAAAAAACAATTTCGCCAATAATTCAAAGAGTTTAACCTTGGATCTTTTCGACGGAGGAGGAGGAGGGGAAGAGCGGACGGAGGAAGGGACAGGGCGTTTGGAAGCGGAGGAACTGCGCCGGGTTTCCACCATCTCGGTCGTCGATGGTTGGTTCAGGTGATGGCTACGGGCGGATTCTCTGATCCACCAAGAGCTCGGGTTTGTTTGTTCGGCTTCGTCGGACGAGGTAGAGAGAACACAGGGAGAAATGAGAAACTAAAAATGAGAATGAAAATCGATAGATAGGAGGAAAAATATTTTAAATATGAATGAGGTAGAATGATTGCGGAGATATCAGTTATCGAGAGTTCATTTTTTATTATTATTTATCATTTTTCAATACAGATGTCGTTTAGGACAAGGTAGTCAAACCGGTTTAAATCATCGATTAAAAAATCGTGACGTACTTGTGGTTGAATCACAAAATACCAGTATTGAAGTCAAACTCGAAACGATACAAACAATAGTGATAAAAATATGTGTCCGACGGTTTATAGATGTTAAACCTATTAATCGCGGGTATCATGAACTATTTTAATCATACCGAACAACCAAGAAATTTTAAAATAAAATTCTCAAATGTCAAAACCACTTCGTTTTGAGAGAAAGTTAACAAAAAAAATGAAAATTGGACAGAACCCTCTTCTCTAACACAACTCTAATGGACACTTACTCTATCTTTTTCTCTCCTTCTCTAAAGCGACACTCAACTCTCTATAGTAACCATGGATTGAACCTTCTTTATGACAGCTAAGATAGAAGGCAATGTCTGCACTTTGCGATTTGGTTTAGTTAAACTTAATTTTTAAGATTAATTTTGCAATTGTGCATTTTACTCTATGAGCCTTTTGTGCCTTGGTTTCTCATGTTTAGTTAGTTAGTATTTAACTCATTACTATCATTTGTAGTTCATGTATTTTTCAGGTATGATATCATATTTATGTCCCTATGATGTTGTTGATGTCGAGGTTGTAGCTTATTTCAACCTCTTCAGTCTTGGGCCCCAAAGCGATTTGAAGTGCCCATTTACCGTAACATTTCTTCGTGATGTTGCCTCCAAACGCTTCCTGCAAAAAGGGGGTCGATGCTCAAGTTAGTCCCTACTCCCTAGTGCAGGGGATAGAATAGTTCACAAGGTGTTTGTAGGAGGTGAGCTTGACAGATGAGAGACACTGATTGCAGCAGGCGCTCTCGGGGTACTTCCCCGCCCTCTTGCTTTACCTTCCACTAGAGACATTAGCAGGTTATATAGTGTCTACCTGGAGGACAAATAGAGGACAAGTGTCAGCATCGTAGATGAGAACGTACACGTCACCGGATATGTGTCACCTATGATTGCCTGTGCCCGCCATGTGGTTCTACACATGTCAAGCATGCCTTTGTCTAATAAGAACACGCTTGCCACATAGAGACTGGTCGAGGAGGGTGCATGGCATGAGTGCAGGTGGGAGTGTAAGCAATGGATACAGGTGGGGCAGTAATTGTGGATCTAGGTGCCGAGAGTAGGGGATGACAGCGGCCCGGGCGCCAGGAGTCGGGCGGATGGCGCAGCTCGGGGCAATAATGCATCGGCGGGGGTATCATGTTTGCCATTCCCTATGGTGAAAACTCGATTCAAATCCTCCGGCTTCTTCTTCAAAACCCTTATCAACTAAATCAACCACCATCGTTGGAACTCGAATCGGGGGCAACAAGTTTGCCATTCACTATGTGAAGCCGTTATGGGGTTCTCCATCAACTCGCGCATTGATCGATTTCTCAATCTAAGGTCGATCCGACCACCTAGAATCTGGAGTTATTTGGTGCTAGAGAGATTGCGGAGGAGACCAGATCTGATAGCTAGCTTCTTCCTCTCTCTATTCAAGCATCAACTCTGCCTCTGGTTCTCGTTCACCATAGATTCAAGACCCGACTCCCCAAATTCAGATTTCCCCTTCTCCCCCAACCCAAACCACACTCTGACTCAGAGAAGGGAAGATAGTTGTGTTGTCATAGACCAGAAATCCGAAGAAGAAACCCCCTTCTTCGATCTCCTACATGGACGGTTCTCCTCTCCCCTTCCCTCTAGTCTCAATGGAGAACGTCGCTATTCGCGATGGTGATAGGGCCATTTGGACTGGGATTGGATAAGAAGGAGAGGGAAAATTCTAGATCAGACAATGTGTTGTTCTATCATTTCGAAGAAGATGAAGATAAGATCGAGAAAGAAGGGTTGGGGGCTTTTTAATTTTTGATTCGTTATTATTATTATTATTCATTATTCACGTGGAAATAAGAGCTCGCCACGTCAGCATATCCGTTTGTCCAATCAGACTTAACGCTAACACTATTAAAGAATTGGACAGAAGTGGCTATTAGTCGTATTTCTCCAAATTTGACTATTATTGACACAAACGCGAATATTTAGGCTATACAAATGTATTTTTCCAGTCAATTTTCAAGTTCGCAAGGAGGAATAAACTTTCAATTAACTATATTGTTTATGAATGTTTATCTTTAATGTTGAACAATTTGTATGGATAATTTCAAGTTTGCTTGTATGTTCTAAATTAGTATTTTTTATGTGGATAATTTGTTTGTCAGATTGATGTTAGACTTTTATTTTGACAAGAACTTGTTATTGTGCATTTTTTTACGAGAGAACCCATAAATATCCATGAACCAACGGATATCCAACGGGTTGAGTTGAGTTTGAATTTCCCAAACCAATTGGATATTACCCCGAGATTTTTTTGGAGGATATACTCATGGGTTTGAGTTTGGGCTTGATAGTACTCGACCCAACCCAACCCATTGTCATCCCTAGTTTGTGGACATCGAATGCCAGAAAGAGTTTTTAGGGGCAGGTGTGTTCAGAAAGTGTGTTGATGGTGATCGACGGTCATGAAAAGAGACGAAAAAGGAGTGTGGTAAGGGTGAGAGGTGGAAAACTAAAAATATTATTATTTTTAGTTGACACGTTATCATTTTAAAATAATATTTGAATGTCACGTAGGATGAAGTTATCGAAAATAAACTTTCGATAATCAACGATGAAATGAAATTTAAATGAGTGACTAATAAGAAAGAAATTTGTTTTGAGTGACCAATGTGGAAATAATTGATAAATCTGAACGGCCTTAACCAGATAATTTACTAATTGCTAGTTGTAGTATGTTATACATGGCCCCAAATCATATTAATGCTGCTAACCCAAACAAGCGAAAAACTTAAGGAGGCCCAAACTGAGTGGACAAAACAATCCACACGGCTGAACGCAAGCGGGCTCCAGCCCAACACCAACTAGCAATCGAAAGCAAAGGCTCAGTCGCTCACCTGTCGTCTTTTCGCCGCATGTGCTCCGGTCTCCGGGAACGCCGACGTCGCTCGGCAACTCCTCAGGTTCTTCCACTTCAACCGGCTTTCCTTCCTTCTATTACCGCTCCTCTTCATTTGCTTTTTCTCCGAAATTCTGTTCACATCCGGTCTCTTCTTCTTCGAGTTCTCGTCGGTACCGATCACCGATGACGGTAGGGTTTCTGAATGCGGAGGAGGAATTCCAAGCCGCTGGTCGATGATATTGACGACAATACTCTCAGCCCTTGATGGACAACGATTGATTTCATCCTTTTTATCCATCGTCACCGCCCGTGGTTCATCCCCGCCACTTCAGGGAGATCAATTGCCGCTGACACCAGTTATTGCCATCAGTCTGTTTTTACCTCCAGGTTTGTTCTATTCCCACTCTATTCATCCTGCTGCAATGCATGTTCGGTTCAACTGCAAAATCTCCTTGCAATTGAGTGATATCGATTTCGTATTCCCGTCCAAATCTTGGTCGTGGTTTGGGTTACTTGATCTATGGTTTATGCCCTTGTACAATACCTAATTCGTGACCATTTCAAGCTCATTTATCCAAACTCCAGAAATTTTGCTTGCCAGTATGTTATACACATCTCCCTTATCTGTCTTTTTACAATGGGAACAAGAAGAAAAAACAACTACCACAGCCTCCAAAACCAGACAGGTGGCCAGAAAAGCCTCGGCAACCCGCCTATTGCAGACCCATTCACGAGTTACAAAAAAAAAAAAAAGAAGCAAACACAAAATTAACACATAAAACACAAATTGTTCCTCAGTCCGATGGATCTGTCTATATCAACTGATCTTCCTCGCAGGAAGAAACGAGCTTGAGATTGAGGACGGCGAGGAAGGCAGCCCAAGCGAAGCACGGCTTGACGAGGTCGGCCGCGATCGGGTTGATCCCCCTGAAGTGTCGATAACACCCGGCCAGCGCGCCCAGGACCCCGACGCAGACGACGAGCCCCAACGACGGCGCACCGAGCCCGAACACCACGGGCCCCCACACGAGGCTGAGCCCGAGCTGGGCCCCGTACGTGTAGAGGGCCGCGGGCTGCTTGTGGAACCCGCCCTCGGCCCACACCAGCCAGCCCGACAGGCCCATCAGGAGCGCCGCGGTCAGGCAGGTCGCGTGGACGAGCCAGAGCGGCGGGAACCAGAACGCCGCCACGTGTTGGCCGCCCTCACCGCTGCCGCGGCCGTAGCCTCCTCCGCGGTCGAGGAAGTAGATGCTGAGGAAGGTGAGGGAGAGAGGGAGGCCCACCGCCACGGCCAGCGACCGCAGGCCCCTCTTGGCCATCGCCATCCTCTTCTCCCTCCTCCCACCTCTCGCCGCTGGTTTGTTCGCCATTGTCGTGGTGGTGGTGTTGTCGGATGCAGAAGCGGTGGTTGTGCGCTGATTGATTTGAGAATCCATCGAAATTGATCAGAGGTTTATTTTGTTGTAGCTACGCGATGATCAATCGTAATGAGAGGGAAGGAAGGTAAGGGGAGATTTTAAGTTTCTGGTTCTTTTTTCTTTTCTTTTGTGTTGCACGGAGGGAATTTAGGAGGTGGAATCAGCCATCCATCAAAGCGATTCTTATTTAGGAGAAGATAAAGAAAGAGGGATTATAAGGAGGAGAAGTGAAGATAACATTCGATTAAAATAAAAATTATAAAATGAAAGAAGGCGGAAGTCGAAAGCTAAGAAAAGGGGATGGTCATTGATAATGGGACGCGTGGGGGGCGAGAAGAGATGGCACAGCAGCAGCAACACCAGGGAAATCCACGTGTAAGCCCCCCAAGGAGATCATATGTTTGATTTCGGTTCAGGAACTTGTTAATAGTAGCCGGCCGCGAAACCGATCTTTCAATGCGGGAACCGGACCGAATTTTTTTTTTTTTTTATTGTGTGCGCGCGCGCTTATTAGTGTTTTTTTTATAGTTTCAAAAATGTGATTTTGGCATTTTGCTAATTGAAAGAAATAAACCCACAGCAGCCCCTGGGACTGTACACGCAGACACCTTTTACTGTACAACGTGACTGAGATTTACTGTTTCAAATTGGCGTGTCCTTCGGTGTGGGCTGTTGTTGGGTGAGGCCTCATTGGGATCTGACGGAGTTTGGAGGCTCGGTCGGGGTGGGACTGGTCGTTAGCTTCTGGTTGGCCTTAGTTGGGGTCGTTTGGTGGCCCGGACGCGCGTTGGTCATCAGAGATCGGTATGTGACTTGTCGAGGCTTAATCAGTTGCTCTGGGTGTTCTGCTCAGTGGAGAGATGAGTCGTTCGAGAGACAGAAAATGATTCTTCAGATACACAGAGAGATATTGAGAGGGATGGGCTCGCGTTGTTTGATGCAGAGAGAGGCTTAGAAAGGCTGTCATGCTTTCTTAGGGGAGCGGGTTAACTTTCTTGGATGGTTCCTTGACGGGGCTCGAGGGTTCTGACGGTGAGGGGAAATATAAATATTTTATGTGCCATGTGTGGTAGATTTACCCACCACGTTGCTTTTTTATTGTGTCTCATTCATTTATTGAAGACCACAGGTTTGTCAGATGGTTTGATGTGCCCGCTTGCAGAGACTCTTGGAGACGCAAAGGTCGCTGACGGAGACTGGAAAATTTGCTATCGACTTTTTCTTATGCACAATAAATTACAGCTAACCCCAACACGCTTCCCAATAACAGTCACTTTTGATCTTTTACCCTTCTTCCTTTATTAGTTCAGTTCTCCGTTTGGCAGTGCCCACACCATAATGCAGAGGTCAAGAGAACTCACACTGGAAAGAACTCTCTCTCTCTCTCTCTCTCTTCTTTATCTCTCTTCTCTCTTAGATTCTCAATTGCCCTCTTTCAAGTTTCGAATCCCTATTTCCCATCTCACTTCTGGATCTGTTGCTGCCCCCCGACTGATCGAGGAAGCTTTGTTCTTTCTTTCTTCACAATACGAACATCGTCATCTCATTGTTCTTTGTTTGTTCCCTGCACGATCATCATCATCTCCAACGGAGATGCTTGCCCATAGACATCAGCGTCGCCTTTTCACTTCAATCATTCAGGTAATTTTCTCTCCCTCTCCTGCGTTGGTTTTGTTATCTCTTTCTTCAGTGGCTCTGTTTCGGTCCTTCTATCCGCCTTTATATTGTTTGTTGTTCCGATTGGTTTGATTGGCTGCAGTATTGATGATTGTGGATCACATATGTGGATGATTGCAGTTCAAGGTTGATCAGATCCCGGTTTTAGTGGATTGGAGTGGTTTTGAAGAAGAGTCGGATCGTAACATTCTGAGGTCAATCTGCATTTTTTTACTCAGGTGATTGTTCTATCGGACTGTCTAATGAGTTTGTTCTCTCTTTCCTGTGGGTAATATATGCCTAATTTCCCTTTTTGTTTCCTGTGTCTTCCAATTAGGGTGTGGTGTCCCTGGGTGCGGTGTCTAAGGCCGTTGGGCCATTCCAGATTCATCTCTCACCTGCTTTCGGGTTTTTCTCTCTTCTACGATAAGTTTCTGGGTATACCCTATTTGGTTGTATGGCCACTTTGTATGGTTGGAGTTAAGCTGCCAATAAAATTTCAGCTGGATATTCACCATTGATGTCTTTTACAATCGTTCAGCTTGCAGGATCAGTTATTTGGAGCCTTGGTTTACCTATGATAGTCAGTTATATGATACTGCTTCCTGGGATCCTTACCTTTACCATATGTTCTTTTTGCAGCAAGCAGCTTCTTTGGTCATCAATGACGGGAACTACTCAGGGAACAATTTGCCTGATTATTCCACCGGACGAGCAGCAGCTTGGCTCGACTACTGCAAATCTTACTGTTTTCGTCACCTGAGTGGGATATTCCATCTCTTGGAGCTTCATGACTTGCTAGGTAAGGTCATTGGCAAGATCCGGGCCACCCTCTGATAAGGCCATATCAAGCTTCAATTATCCAGCAACATCCTATTTGTTGTTGAAGACCTAGGATGCCCTTTTGTTCAGCCCCACTGGACCGAGGTCTGCAAATGATGGGAGTTTTGTTGGGAATATTGATACTCCTCAGAGCGATATCACTAAGAAGCCATATCTTTGGCCAAAACAAGCCTCGACCAGGGGTTTTGCTGTCAAGCATCAACTCTCCATGGAACTTAGGGTTAGACCATCCTAAGCATAGTTCCCCATTTTGAAGTCAAAAGCTTTGGTTGAGACTTGATGATAGTTATGTGTTCTTTTTACGCATTAATCACTGATATTTTCCTCTAAAAATATTCCGGTTGCATATCTGCAGATGACATGGATAACTCACTATGTGGGTTGCTAATAACGTTTGTTTTCTTATGCCATTAAAATATACTGGTCTGTAATGGCCCCAATATTATTTCCCTTGGCAAGTTACTGTTTGGATTGGTATTATGCCATGTGAAAGACCAGATTAGTCTATCTTACATGTTTTTGTGGTTCATTGTTGAGATTGTGGTGTTTAGTTATGACAAATTGATGTGTACAGCCTTTGTTAAAATGGCTAATAATTCACTAAATCTGAAGGTTACCTAAGTGGCATCTAACATATTCTTAACTTTAAAGTTATTTTCTTAACCACATAAATTACACAATTAAATAAAATCCTGAATTGATATTTGTAGTTGATCAGCTCCCATTAATTTCTCAATTTTGCGTTAGTTTGGGAAATTCTTGGTTGTACCAAGTTTGTGATTGTTCAGCCCAACTCTAATTGGCAACATACTATAATTGGATATGTTTTAATATGCCTTCTCATATTTCTCCTCTTTGTACTACATTCATTTTAATGGATGCTGATCCGGCCTTAAAGCCCTATACAGATTATGATAGGTTCAAAGTTGTAATATATCATATATGTTCATGTTTATTCCTTCAAATTCTAAGAAGTTGTATCAATGAAGTTAAGTTCAATTTTACATATCAGTTTATCTTATATTAAAATGGCTTGATTTGCATTAATGAATAATCTATCTACTTAATTGTTCATACGTTAATAATGTTTGAAACATGGCATGTGACCTTTTTGTTTAGCTAATGTGCCATAAGTCCGAGCGCGGGGAATGAAAACTAGTAAAAATATGTATGGATGAACCAACACAAGTTAAGTATCAAATGATAAAATTAATAAAATCGAAAGTAGGTGTGATTTAGATTTAAAAAAATTGCAAAGAGTTATTGTCTTATGCTTGAATTACATTGTCATATGAACGTGACCGACTCAGTATATGAATTAGTAGAATCGCCAAATTGGTTACAACAACAATTTGATTCATTAGGTTGGATGGTTACGTGATGAACCGAATAATTTTTAGTGGTTTGCAGGGATCAAGAAGGCGTAATTTCGCGTAGGCCTAGGTGTGCTTAGGCACTGGGGAGTGACAAAATGCCTCGCCTAAGTCCTAGACAGAAAATTAAGTGTTCATCACGTCTAAGCGATGCTTAGGGGGGAAAATATGCACAATTAATTGATGCGAGGCGTGATTAATCTAAGTGAGTCGCGCTTAATTTCAATAGTAGACAAATGATTAAAAGAATTGTAGCTAATATTCCCAAAACGACTTCATTTCTAGTTGCCCTATATTCAATGCATCCTTCACTCATTCTTCGATTTGGAATTTCAATTATAAATCATATGACTTATTTTGATTAATGTTGAGGGTTAGCTAAGTTATTAACATTTAAAATTGAAATAAAGTAAAAATGTGCTAAAAATCGCTACTTTTGCTAAAATGCCTATACGTCACCTAGGTATCGCTTAGATGTGTCTGACACTAGGCAGTGACCCTATGCTTGCCTAACGCCCAACGCCTTATTGAATCTTGATGGTTTGACATAAAACGAGACGAATCGTCTTGGTTTGATTAATTTCATTTTGGCATGATGTATGTATTCGTAGCAATAGAGTTACATCCACGGACCCTAACGCTGGGTTCGAGGAATGGCTCTCATCTAACCTTAAAGTTGGGAACCACAAAATTGATTTTGGGATCATCTGTTGGCTGCTTTAGAAACAGAGGAACGAAGACGCCTTGGATGGCCAAGTGTACTCTAAACTTGATCTGATACACAAGCTTAAAGCTTGGTTTGGCATTTATCGCCAGACACATGAGAGCTTCGGCAAGATAAACATTAACAAACAGGTTAAGCGAGCAACTGTTCAACTCGTTTGGACACCTCCGAAGGAAGGCTAGATCCAAATTCAGACGAATGGCTCCTTCTCCCCCGAAACAGGCTATGCCTATGCAACAATTGGCAGGCTCTTGAGAGACCATCTTGGCAGGTGCATAGAGGCCTCCGTCTATAACTTGGGCGTGTGCTCGATCACAAGGGCAGAGCTGAAAGGTGTCGCGCGAAGGACTCCGCATTGCTTTAGAAAGAGGGTACAAAAAAGTGGAGCTGAAGTTAGACTACACAGCTGCCATTGACCTCATCCCAAATTTCAAAGAGATAAACCACCGTCATGGTTTGCTGGTGCAACAGATTGGTTTACTCCTTAGCTATTATTGGAAGTTGGGATTTCTCATGTTTTTAGAAAGTGCAATTTTGCAGCCGATTTCCTGACTTATAAGGGTCATGATACCTATTTTGACACACATTTGTTCGATGTGTGCGACCCGAACCTTTATCACTAACTCATGTATGATACCATGGGTACTTTGCAGGACCATTCTATTAATACGAGTTAGGATGCTATAGCATCCATCTTTCTACCCAAAAAAAAGAAAAGATAAAGAAAAGATGAGAATAGTGGCCAATGGGCCTAACATGTTTATATCGGGCTAGAGGAGGAAAAAAGAAGAAGATAAAGGAGCCCATTTGTATTTATGATGGCCCACTGCAGAGTTCGGCATCCCCAACCCAATCTTGTTTTCAGAAAACGTTCGCTCCGCTGGCTGGCTGCTCCTTAAACCCTAAAGAATAGTGAAGCTGCGGATAAACCTTAAACCCTAGTTCCAGCAGCCGGAATCCATTCGACGCCATGCCCATTAAAGTCCTCTCCCAGCTCCGCCTACTCAGTCCCGCACTCCCCATCAGCCTTGTCCCCAAAGCCAAGCACTGCTCCCAACTCGCTTGCTTCCGCTCCATCAACAATACTCTCTCCCTCGTCTTCCCTTTAAGACTCAACAAATTCGCAGCTTTTGGGACCCGAGTCGGCGCCCGCCCATTTCGTGCTCGGGGAGCAGCCCGCTCCGCCCAAGATTTCGGACGAGAGGCGAGGGCCTCCAAGAGCTTGATTGAAGACGAGGCCGAGCTCAGCGACTGGGTCAGCGATTTGCGAACGAGTTCGATCCGCGGCCGGCAGACTAGCGACGAAGACTCGGATTCCGACATGGCTGGTAAGAGGAACAGGGGTGGGGTTGGAGGGAGAGGACGGGGAGAAGGGGCAAGAGAAGGGTTGCCGGTGAAGAGGAGGAGGGAGGGTGAGACCGGCGAGTATGATGCATCGAGTCGGAGGAGAGTTCGAACACAGGGCGGCGAGTCTTTTCCGAGGAATTCGGCGCTCAGAGGCGGTAATGAAGGAGGGAGGTTCCAAGCGCGGACAACTGGCGGTAGAAATGGAGATTCGAGAGGAAGAGGAAGAGGGAAAGTAGTAGATTCGGTGTTTAGAAGGGATGCAAATAAGGGCCCGGGTGGGAAAAAAGGCTTTATTTCTGACCAGGATGGCGATGGAGATAATGACGAGGAGAAAATGGCGTCAATAGGAGGCCTTGGGGATCTGCTGGTGGAAGAGGAGAGTGACGACGACGATGATGATGGCAAGGAAGGAGAAGAAGATGACGACGATAGTTTTTATAAGAATCGTGCATCTTCTTCGTTGGGATTGGAGAAGCAGTATCAGGCAAAAGTAACTCCAAGTTCAGCTGGAAGTTCGGACTCTTATCTGAGTGAAACTAGGTATGTCAAAATGAGGGAACTTTTTTTTGCTTCCGTTTTAGCTTTCTGCTGTGTTATCCTGTGTCAATTTTCCATAGCTCTGGCTCTTATATTTGTGACTTGGGTAGGAAAGCTCAGCTATAGCGGGCTAGCGAATGAGGTTCATACCTTGGTGTGATAACTGATATGACACCTGATGTTCTTAATTTGCACTTTTGTCATTGTTTGTTTCTTTTGCGGGTGTTGTAGAGTGATGATACCTGTTACGCAAGTTAGTGCATATTTGTGAGAAAATTATTGAAGTTTACAGATGCATGCTGCATGTTCAAGCACATTCCTGCATCATTTTAATCATGCGAGTGCCAATTACTAAACACAGGCTTCTTTCACTGTGAGAAGGGAAGTTAAACTTTGCTAAGCCTCAGTAGCAAGTTTGCATCCATGGGTATATATGCTGTCTAGTGAAGTTTCTAGAACCTCTGGCCAACAAGAACTATGAAAAGTATGTTGCCAGTGAAGTTGGTTTCTCTTTGGTGACCTAAAATCAGGGATGGATGTTCATGATTCTTTTACCTGGGTAACTAGTAGGTGCTGTCATACCCCACCCCCCAAACTTGTCAGCAGTCTTTCACATTTTTAAAGACTGGTCTTTGGGTATTTCACCAACTTTTCTTCGATATAAATTGCCTACAGATTTGACCAGTGTTCAGTTTCTCCACTGTCATTAAAAGCAATCAAAGATGCTGGGTATGAGAAGATGACCGTCGTCCAGGAAGCTACACTCCCCGTAATTCTTAAAGGTTTTCTCTTTTTAAAGTACTTTGTTGGTTATGCTTCTATGTATGTTAATCCTAGGTTAGGCTTTTGCATCAGGAGTATGCTGCAGTAAACATGTCATATTTGTCCCTTTTGTATCAGGCCTCTAGGATTGGTATAGATCCCTAGTTGGGCTAGGGCTACCCATGCTCCTTGGTAGTTCATGATCCCCATTTTTGCTGATCATTGATGTGAGCAATGCGTTACAGTTTGTGCCTAGAAAACAGATGTAGCTGCAGATCTTATGAAGAAAAATTTGTTCGAGATCAAGTATTTATACTGATGAATGTCTTTGGCGCTGCATCATATTTGCTTATCAGCATGCTTAAATGTTATTGACTAGTTGGTCTGACAAAATTTTCTGAACCGAGTACTGAATCCGTATAAGCTGACCTTGTTTATTACCCATTTATGTTGATGTAGTACTCGCTTACATGGAATGGTTTTGATCTTTTTCAGGAAAGGATGTTTTAGCCAAAGCTAGAACAGGCACTGGTAAAACTGTAGCATTTCTGGTAAGTTCCGTCCTTTGCAGTTAGTCGTATTGATGTAAAACATGTTTTTTTTGGTTTTATAATGGTACTTGTATTTTGGGCTATGTGTGCTCTGTTCATTTTTTCCAGCTTCCATCAATTGAAGTCATTGTGAAATCACCTCCTGCTGATCATGATAACAAGCGACCCCCTATTCTTGTGCTCGTAATATGCCCGACAAGGGAACTTGCATCACAAGCTGCAGCAGAAGCAAATAAGCTACTGAAGTACCATCCTTCCCTTGGTGTCCAATTTGTGATAGGAGGTACAAGACTTGCTTTAGAGCAGAAAAAAATGCAAGCTAACCCATGCCAGGTAAGCTACTATTGTGAAATGCTATGATTGCTGGTTAGCAGAAGGGATGATCTCTTGCAAAGTTCCTGAATCGAAAAATAGTATACTGTAGTTCTGAGTCATTTATAGTTAGTTCTCCTCAGAGAGCCTGTCCTGATAAGCTATTTACTCCTGTCCCTTTATTTTTTGAGGGCAGCTTAGGAAGACAATAAAGTATCAGCAAACTGTTCAGTATTCAAAGTGCAAATGCTAGAATCCTGCCTAGGTTTTTACTTTTTCAGTATGTTGATTGTTCTTTTTCGTGCATTCAAAATTGACAGATTCTTGTTGCTACACCTGGAAGACTCAGAGATCATCTCGAGAATACCGCTGGGTTTGCAACAAGAATGAAGGGTGTCAAAGTGCTTGTTCTTGATGAAGCTGATCGTTTACTTGATATGGGATTCCGCAAAGACCTTGATCAAATAATCGCTGCTCTTTCAAAACAACGCCAAACACTCCTATTCTCTGCAACAGTTCCCGAAGAGGTTCTTTCTCTATAACTGTGTATGTCTTGTCATGCTTGCTGAACTGAATGGAAATTTTACTGGCAAATTTCCTTTGAATGAAGGTTCGTCAAGTGTGTCATTTTGCTTTGAAAAGAGACCATGAGTTCATTAATACAGTTGAAGAGGGGTCAGAGGAGACACATGCAAAGGTCACATTTTTTTCTTTCTTTTAGTCCCATCCTGCTGTCTACTTCTGCTTCAATAAAGGCAGCCTTTTTTAGTAGAAAATTTCGAACATTTCCAGGTCAGACAAATGCATTTGGTTGCTCCCATGGAGAAGCACTTTTCTCTCCTGTATGCGCTCCTACGAGATCACATTGCAGATAATGTCGATTACAAGGTAATTTCTGCTTCTCAGATGAAGAACCGTGTCTGCATTGTACAGCCCAAAATAGCGTTGGGTTTTGTAGTATAGTATCTATGTGGACATGCATTGTTTATTGCATTGAGTTGGTTTGAAGTTTACCAGGCTGATTTGCACCCATATTGGGAATCATGAAGTCTACTACTGCATTGACATCTCAGTAACATAAGTTACAACAACGTCTTTTCTTTCTCCAGGTTCTCGTTTTTTGTACCACTGCCTGGGTCACAAGACTGGTTTCGGACTTTCTTGGTGAACTAAAACTAAACGTCAGAGAGATTCATTCCAGGAAGGCTCAGAATTACAGAACTAGGGTTTCTGATGAGTTCCGGAAGTCGAAGGGCCTCATACTAGTGACTTCTGATGTATCAGCACGTGGTGTTGATTACCCTGATGTTACCCTTGTTATACAGGTGAGGTTTTCTTGTCATCATTTTCTTGTCTTTGCAGCTCAATCAATGCTCATACTTTCTCCTTTTGTACAATAACATTGGGTGTGCACTGATAAAAGAAGTTTATCACTGCTGCTAAAACAGGTGGGCTTGCCAGCCGGAAGAGAACAGTACATCCACCGGCTAGGCCGAACAGGGAGAAAGGGGAAAGAAGGGCAAGGCATACTTCTGCTTGCACCATGGGAAGAATTCTTTCTCTCCACTATGAAGGATTTGCCCTTAACCAAGGCTTCTGTCCCCACAGTAGACCCAGAGACAACCAAGAAGGTACACGTCCGTAAAGCCAAAGCATTTCTTGGTTCGGGTTATGGTACATCATAGGGTGTGTGTGTATATATATGGTTTGTCGTATGTGTATACTTATATATGTAACCCTAAAACCCGGGGGGGTTCCGAAACAGGTTGAAAGGGCGCTGTCCAATGTGGAGATGAAGCACAAAGAAACAGCGTATCAAGCTTGGCTTGGATATTACAACTCTGACAAGAAGATTGGGAAGGACAAGGCGAAACTGGTTCAGCTTGCGAATGACTTCAGCAGGAGCATGGGGCTTGACAACCCCCCTATCATTCCTAAGATCATCCTTGGCAAGATGGGTCTCAAGAATGTCCCTGGCTTGCGCTCCAAGTAGTCTGTCTGTGCCTGCTGTGCTGATTTTGTTAGCTGACCTGACCAGATTGAGCTCTGCCTGTGATATTGGTCTTGGAAGGAAAGAAGGCAACAAGAGAAGCGCATGGTGTTGAATCCATCTTTATTTGCAGCTCTTGTGTAATAGCGTCATCAAAAGCACACACAGGTTTTGATTTATGAACGTTACTGTTTATCCTTTCATATACAGTCGATTCAAATCGTAGGATGAGTCGTTCTGGTATCCTGTATGATTGATTATCTAATTGGTGTATATGCTCCTATTTATATGAGATCATTCAAATTTGCATCATATTGTTTGCTTCTACAATTGTCAGATATAGTTTTGTTTATGGAACCTAAGTGCCATTACAGGAAAAAAAAAGTATTTTGTTTTACAATCGTGATTTCCGTATTGTATTCCATTTGAGCTCGATATCCGATGACTGGACTGTAGGGTACAGTTTCTAAAACATGGTGAATAATACAATGAAGTTGGTACTCGACATTGTTGTTCAAAAAGTAATGGTGTGGGTGAGACGTGTGATGGTTGAATTTATCAGTCTGTTTAACCTAAATAAAATTACCATATATTGCCTTCATACATATGCATTTCTACTACCTACAGAAAAATGTAGCAACTGAGCAGACCTCGGCCTGCCTCACCGTCGTCGAAGCAGAAGTGCCGAGGGGGCCATCAGAACTTTTTAATCGATATCGTCCACAGGAGATCTGCATCCGACTCCACTGTAACCCTTTCTGCTTTCACTATGTTTGATGTACTTACTAGACCTCCAAACCTCATCTCCGCATCATCTGTTGGAAAGCAACAAGAAGAAAACCATAAAAACAATTGTTAAGAGCAGCAGCATCCATCTGCAGGCAAGAAACCCAACTTCTTTTCATACAATGTTACTCACTGAGGTCCCACTGAAGGCCTGTTGTTGTAGTTCTCCCGGATGGCATCCCCATCGGAACGAGTCCACAATGAGGTCCCTCAGCAGAGGAGTTTACATGTATTTCGTGACGGTGAGTTTTTGGAAGCAGGTAGATGAGGCATTCATCTGATAGAAGGGTTATCCGCGTGGTCGAGAATCGGTGCAGGACATTGAGGTTGCCAGCTTCGTGGTCGAATCGCCCTCCAAGTGCTCCAGTCACGAGGATGCAGAACTGCAAAAAAATTACAGACTCCACAAAGTTTAAGGCACTTCTCAGCATAGAGAGATATCAGAAGTGCTCCCAAGAACATTGCATCACCATCTTTGGTGATGCTCATTTCACAACATAATGCTTTCTTCATAGGCAGTACGCATTTTACTTTGTGGCAATACTAAGATGAGAGAATCCATTGGTTCAAAAGAGGAAAAAGTATTCATTATGATTTACTAACCGATGACTTATCAACATTTGGCATGACACCATTAATATAAGCTATGCATTTGTGCAGGTCAGTGGTATCTTGATCATCAGATTCATCAACTACATCAGTTCCCTGAAATGAAGCAATACAAAGAGACTTGTAGAAGCTGACCGAAAAAGATCCCAATGAGATTGATAGCAAGGAAGTGGCTCGACTTACCAATTCACTGTAAAAGCTCAGTACTTCAGATCGTATCGAATCCATATCCCCCTTGATTACATCTGGTTTGAACCTGTTAGCACAGTTAACAAACTGCCGTCAGGGAGACTCAACAACACCCACTTCAATAACGAACGACTGCCTTTCAACAGAGTTGTACATGGAGAAAGGGGTCTGATTCTGCACGGTTTCTCGATTGAAGAAAATCAGGCAACAAGCTAAAGAGAGAATAGACTAGAAACTACAGCCTGTTTCTCAGCAGGTAAATGCAATAAGCATTGAAGCAATAGAGATTCCCCCTTTGCTGCGAGGCCTTAAACAGCATAGCATATTCCAATGTATGAATCAAACAGAGGAGACAGAACCAATAATTCCCCCAATCCGAATGCCTGGTTAACGCAGGGAACCAGAATGAAGGAACAGTTAGCTACCTGCGGCGAACATGGGCGGCGTCTTCGTGCGGGAAGAGAAGAGGCATTTCATCATAGACCCGATTGGCTCCTCCATCGGCGCAGACTCGAACTCGTGCTGCTCTACGCACGAAATCACAACAAGAGTTACTCGAGTCGAGGCTATTTGAATTGAACGTCCAAGTTGAAGTGAAGTAAGAAAGCAGGAAATTGAAGGTCGAGTACCGTGCTGCCAGAGCAGAGGAGTGAATTTAGGGAGGCGTTGGTTGAGGAGGACGAGGGCGTATGTTGGAGAATGGCGGCGGTTGTCTTCTTCTTCTCCGGCAGTGGTGTTCGGGAGAAGGAAGGAAGAAGAATGGATCATTAGTTCCATGGCGGATGTTGGTTAGGCAGGCTCCCGGCGAAATTTGCGCGGTCTCTGCGAGTCTGAGCCTACTTACAGATTCGATTCGACGGTGGGGAAGGGAATTTGGAGGTTTGACGAACAAAACATCGAATCTTCAGCGGCGATTTTATTAGGGACGAAACGGTGAAATCACAAACAATTTTTATAACAAAAATCAAATCGCAACTTCCCAACAACTTGCGCTGCTCGTTGCAAGAAGCAGATAGAAGAGTCGTGAAGCTTTCTTTTTCCATACTTATTGGCGCAGCTGAATTAATAGAACCACAAATCAAACCGCACAAACAACCACTCATGTGAGAATGGTTTTTGTTCTCTAGATTATGATCCCAAGTTGACGGAGGGTTTAAATGGAGTGGTGACTTTACTATTTTAATTGGGTATTTTTTATAATATTTAGTTTGGTTAATTTGAATAATTAGTTTGATTTGGTTAAATTGTTAAATTTGTTTGGTTTAGCCGTTTAGCTGATGTGGTTTAATTTCTCACACGGCTATCAAATCAAACCGATTAACAAATTATCCATTTAGTTGGATGGTGAGGTGGAACTTATTATGTGACGAGGATTGTTGACCAGGTTTGTTTGATAGAATTTTGGATGGAGATGGATGGGACGTTACACGTCCAAGCATGTGTTATTAAATCATGCAAAATAGAATTTTCGTCACCGTTTCGTACCTAATCGAAAGGTATGTGACCATTTATACTAATTTCTCAATATGTTATATATATCAGTTAATACATTGCATAACCAATCAAAATTCAAGTAATCTTCCCTTTGTTAATACATTATTGTTTATTCAATATAATACTATATGCATTGATGCTTTAAGAAGAGAATTTTTCTCACGGAGCAATAATATTACATCATATTAGTTAACGCAATTAATTAATCAACCAATTTTAAAGTTAATTTGATTGTCATAACAACTTGATTAAAAAATTATATTCCAAAACTTTAGGTTTAATTGATTTGATAATTATCATACAACCATTTAAATACACCCTAGAGAAGAGACAAAATGCTGCACTCTTTATCTATGGGCTTGATGGTTGATGATAGAGTTGTCTGGAAGAGCCCAGTAAAAGTCATGGATCCAGTAAGTCAAATGATTCCGACGAAGAGAACACTCCCAGCTAGTATCTTGGGACCCAAGGTAGTTCGTTCGATCACTTTGTTACAAGAGAGAAAGAAGCACCAGAAAATCACAACATTGCATCATTTACCAAAACAAACTCTCAAATGGATAGTGACTGCGGCCATATATGCTTGGAAAAAGTAGCAAGCTTAGCCCCTCCAGCCATCGTTTCATCATTCAACGGATCAGCCACGTCCTCTAACTGGACCTGCAAGAACAGCAAGGGTTCCATAGGGTAGTAAGCAAATCTTTCCTGCATAAAAATGGGGAACACGGCACGGATTCTGCAACCGGTTGGAAGAAAAAGAAGGTGGCCTATATATAGCAGGTACCAAAAGTTTTGTTTACCTCTGCTTCCGCCAGGCTTCCCACCGGGGCCTCTTCCACGCCCTCCACCTGGACCCTTGGGACCTCCATCGTCAAGCCCACGGCCAACACCCTTTGGAGCCCTTCCGCCAGGACCATCTTCTCGACCCCTCCCTCTACCGCGTCCAACTCCAGGCGGCTTTCGGTCTGTGATTAGCAAAATTCAACAACTGATTAGCAAAAACCACCAGAAAAGTGCTCTTTCTAGACAAGCATGCCGCATTCAACACTCGGTGAAAAGTTTTCAAAAATATGTAACGAATTGTTCCCCCAGTAGGGGTTGAGAGACATGAAACAGTCATGTGTATTCAGCAGAGACATACATGTCTGAATCGGAGCACTACCTATTTCGAACCATAGCACTTCAGTAACCTTTTTTTTTTTTAAAAGTACCGGAACCTATGTCGCAACATGATTACAAGTTTGGTTCAATAATGCTCATACAGTGATCTAACGTGCGATCATACCTGAGCGGCTTTTTGTTTCTTCCTGAACTTTATCAATGACCTGGAATATGAAAAGCAAAAGAGTCACGAGAGCAAAAGTGTACAGAATTACGCTACCTATTGAAATTACATGGCAAACTCATCTCAAATACATGGCAGTGAAACGCTTACAGTATCTAACAGTAGTTATCCTCAATCGTATAATTATTCAATACACATGAAACAAAGTTGACAAGCTCAGAAGAAAAAGGCACAGAGTTCCTTTCTGCTACATCCCATGAGCCTCAAAAAAGTTCAGTCTTTTATAATAATAAAAAGTCTTACGCCAATAATACTATTTGGTCTACATTTCGCAAGAAGCAATGGATTTGAACTTCCAATTTCTAAGGTTTAAATATCACATGACAACCAGACAATTCAGTTTCTTCACAGCAAGTTACAAAATTGGATTTACATTCCTGAAGATACCTAGGATTTCCTATTTTAATTTTGAGCGTCATGCCAGCACATTGAAGCCTACGACAATCAAATTGGCAATCAAGAACCAGAAATCATCTACAATCATTTTCATTTTACTTGATAAACTTAAGCTAAATAGATAATAGATCTGAAATGAACCATAGCAACTAAGCCAAAGAAAAAGGCCCATTCTTTAATTAACACTATCCTGAAGGCCACCTAGAGGAAGAGAACTAGTTTGACATTGGGTGAACAAATGGACTAGCAACATCATCTAACTAATAACTGCGGAGAAAAATTAGCCATATAATATACCTCATCAGGAACCCGGAGATACTTGATGGTATTTCCACGTATGTAGCATTCAGGCATACGCCAAAACCTGTCACCATCCTGAGGGAACAAAAAAGAATTAGAACATAGAAGCACGAGACCAATTCCAGCCCTTCTGGAGCATGTAAACTTTCACAATAAGAGAGATACCTTAGAGGTGCAGATAACTTCACGAAGATGGATGTTCATCCATGTATCACAGTTGACCAAATGTCCATTGTAAGTTTCGCCATTTTTAAGCTCGACCAACTGTGACATCACAAAGCAGCATGAATTACAACCTGCAGCTAAAGAAAGAATGCGGTAACAAAAACCCAACAAACAAGAAAAAAAATCCAGCAAGAATGCCAAATTCCAAAAAGGTGGGAGGCATCCTACCATGGGATGGCCCTGTGCAGTCTTCAGTAGCGAAAGAGGAAGCTGCAAACAGAAAGTGAACCATTAGATCGTCTTACCCATCAAGCAAACTAGTATATCCTACTAGAGGGAAACGGTTTGTATCCCAAACAAATGGGCATAGAGCAGCAGAAAACCGAAATTATAACAACATCAAACAGCAATCTTCTGCAAACCCCACTTCTATTGCAGGATCAAGGGAAAAAAATGCACACTTTCAGAGCCAGACAAATACTGGAGAGAGAGAGAGAGACCATCTTTCTGGAGCGAAGAGCGATCCCACCAAATTAACGAGCACCCTGTAGGAGAAAACAAAAGTGAGACCCAGAAACAGATTCAAACACCCTGGCAAAGATCGAAGCAAGCTCGAACGCAGAAAGGAGCTAAATCCAGTAGAAGTATAGGACTATAGTTTATGCAACGCGGATCGCGACGGTTGGAGTGGAGGTGGTAAAACCCTAACGAAGTCGGTAGTTCACCTGAGACTGAGAGTCTAAGAGCGCGCCTTTACCGCTTCCAATAGGGTTGCAGCCCTCTCTGCCTGCCTCCTGCTCTTCCTCGACTATGCTTGCTACCCCTTCTTCCTCCTCTTTTATTTACCTTGCTTTGATTTTCCAGACAGGTTCAAGAAAGCTCGTCGTGGTTGGGGCAGAGCTTTCGTGCTTATACCGGCTGCTCAAAATTTGCCGGTTGGGTTAAACCTTTCCATACCCGGACATAGAGAGAAGCGCTGCAGATTAGTAGGCTTGGGCCTTTTAGGGGCCATCACATGTTGGAAAGCCCGTGATTAGCGGGTGGGATCAAAGCCCAACTCTGTTGTTGCATACTGGATAGAAAGTAGAAACCATTACCAACACCTACTTTTATTAAAATTTCCTTACAAAATAATTAAATATTGGACATTAAATAGTTTGGAAAACATTAAGCAAAAAATTTACATGATTAACAAACCCGCAAATATAGGGAAGAAAAAAAAAAACAAGCTACCAAATATATCCAACTTAAATATGGATCAAGTATTTGGTCATGCTAACCCTAAATAGGAACCGTAAAAGCTTACACAATGTATTCACCCGTTCATCACGAGATTTAGTGACTCGAGTGCACTTTGAAATGAAGATTGACAAGTTTGAATATTATTAGTAGGACTTGAGGATGATGTATTTTTGCTTTAACATATTTATGATATCAACTATTCTAAGCTTAAGCTAGATTGTTTTTTTTTTTTTTTGTTACCGTTCAAGTTAAATAATTATAGAAGACCAAACAACCAAACACGACAGTGGACAAAATAGTCAAAATGTAAATGAAATGACCTTAAGAATCAGTAAATGCTTAAATGGTCAGCCTTGATGTACCTACGAGATAAATGTACAAGAGAATAAAAAATAATGACAATAGAGTCACACTCTAGAAGTGTTCCACCTGCTTAATGAGCTATCTAATACGTCGCTTCCATTGACATCACTTGACGAGTCCCACAAGCATGCACTATCATCAGAAGAAAAACACAAATGGAATCGTACTTAAATTGGTATTTCTTGTAATAACCACTACTTATGGGAAAATTCACACTATTTTTTAAGCATTATGGTTCGTTTAATGTTTTTAGCAGTTTATAAAGAATATTTCAGTAAAAAAAAAAACAGTGCTCCACTGAGCTAGGATACACGACCTGACAGGAAGGCTATGAAAAAACAAACTCATGGGCAGGAGGGACGCATTCATCTAATTACAGATCCCCTGCCAACAGTAATACATGTGCCTATTTTCAACCAAAAACAAGCTGGAGTTGATGTGCAAAATCAACAATGAAAGAATGAATCTATCAATTAGACTCTACCTTTACTACTACATCCACGAGATAGGTGAGGCTGTGTTGGCTGTTCTATAATCCGAAACCAATCTCTATAGCAACTTCCTGCTGCGGTTCAACATCGTCGAATTCTCCATCATCGTCACCATCTCCTCCGGAGAGGGCTTCCTGTATTTCCCTAACACTTTCTGTCGATGTCTACCCTTCATCCTCTTGAGTTTGTCCTTGCTCTGTTGCTTCCTCTTCTCCTTCTCCTGATTCCGCATGCTCCTCTCCTTCTCATACATACCTTGCCAGAAGATTTCACCAGTTGAAGGCCACAACCACCTCTTACTCCGGTGGTCTGAATCTGCCTCCTCGGCCAGTTCCTCGTCCATGCTCTTCAATGTGGCAAATGAAAACCATTTCGCCCACATTTTGCCCCTCCGGCTCTTCATGCTGTGCTGCTCATGCATCACTCCAGTCTCTGGGTTTACATACACCATCTGTCTAGCACTGTGGTATGCCCAGACGTTGACGAGTAGCTCAAGAATCCGAGAATAGCAATGCCTATCCTGCAACAATAATACACTTCCATGTCTGGTTATCCCGTCCCTCTGTAAGCGAGTAAGAAACTAATCCAACTGTCATTCAAAATATACCACCCAAACTACTAAAACTTCACCCCAACAACCCTTAGACCCGAGTCACCTGACAGCTGACCGAAACCACCCGAAATTTTCAAGACAATACCAGCAACCCATTTATGACCCACACACAAACCAACCGATTGCCACCTCTACATATAGCAACCGACTCACCTGGGCAGAGGACTCCAAAAAATATTTTTTTGTGCTACGGAAATTACCTTGTATAAACTCAAAAAACAGTGTCCACTTTGACGGTGTTCATCATACATATCTGCATCCAGAGCATCCACGAACATCCTGCTAGTTCAAAATAATACACGATGAGCAACAAACTTAACAGATTGTGACTATAGTTCAGAAAGAAAAACATCATAATAACACCATTTGAACAGCCAACAGGAGGACGGTTCTAACCTTGAGAACATCACAAATTCCAGGAAGGATCTACTTGGCATAGCCCAACTAGACATGACAGACCAAGTATCGCCATCCACAGGCATCGGTGGCAAAACATCAAGGCCCCCTTTGATACCATACATCTTGCTCAGGGCCTTTGAGAAAGCTAACCTTCAAACCACCAACCGATAAAAATTGTTGATGAATCAATTCTCTAGGTTTGTTCACATGATAATCAATAATCTGATGGTTCGGATCTCTTACTTGCAATTTCCTGCATTTATGGCATCACAGAAGGACCAAAAGTCCTGTTGTATGTGATTTCTTGGATCATTGTCCATGCGAACCCAAAAAAAGAGTGTGTCTCCATGCTTTCGTGTTTGAATAGCATCTAACAATGCATTTTCCGCAACCTTAGATAAAGATGCCTGTTCATAGTCCAAAGAGTAGAACAAGCATCAGAAACACAATTACAGCAGGCACATGCTCGACTTGTTTGACTTGCATTGCAACCGAAGAGAACCAGATGATTCTAAATTCCCTTTTGTTATCAGTATTCTAATTTTTCCACAGACGGAGCATGTAGTACTGAACTTTATGGTGAATACTATCATGTGGTCCAAATGGAGAAGCATTTTGAAGCGTGGTTTGGAGCTTTTGATAAGTATCAACATTTTTAGAACTCATACACTGAGCAACAGGTGATACTTTGAAGCATAATGCTGCGATCCTGCCTACATAACCCAGCTACTGTAAAAGAAGTTTCAGACGATAGAAGGGACAAACAAAAGCCTGAACCTAATAGCAGGGGAAAAACATATGCAGTCAGTCCTCCTGTACCTTTCTTGCAGTTGCTCTCCAAGAATGGAACCCTATCCAAGCATTCTTATGAACACGGTCAAAACGATTTGCAACTGCAAAAAAGGCTCCATATTCACTGAGGGTATCTCGGTAGTAAGGGTCATTTAGAAGTTGTAGACGAGATGGTGCGTCAATATCATCTGTCATAGGTCTTCTCCCTTTTGCAGACTGGAAACATGTGAATAGGCCAATTATGAACAAGAAACAAAGTGCCATTTTCCATCAAAGAAAAATAAGTGGAAGGTTGAAATATAATAGGGATGAAAACATTAAACTCACCAAGCCTATCCCACGATATAGTGACTGACTGTGCAGAAAAGACCATGTCCCTTCTCCAAAGTACGGTTCATAAATGCATAAAGGTTGACCTGTTCTCTCAAGCTCTCCTTCATCCCTTTCCCGTAAATCATTCTTAACCCGGTCAGCTCTTCTAGCACTACGGTATACTTCCTCCCATGTTCCACGGGGCTGGTCGGTACGGTCTTTCAGCTGCATATACATAGGGACTTATTAACATCCAATCAATAAGACAATTAAGAGAAACGATTCCCGGGATGGTACCACTAGGACACTTACTTCTTCTTCTTCTCTTCTCTTTCTACTATGGAGTATCTGCTCATTTTTCTGGTCTACCCAGATTTCGTAGATAAATGAATCATCAGGACCACCTCTAGAGCCATAACCCTCCGTATGCGTATAGTTCCAAAGCTCCTCGCACCTATCCAAGAATCTAGAACTCTTCAATGC
Organism: Linum trigynum; assembly: GCA_964030455.1. Taxonomy (NCBI): domain Eukaryota; kingdom Viridiplantae; phylum Streptophyta; class Magnoliopsida; order Malpighiales; family Linaceae; genus Linum; species Linum trigynum. The sequence goes on from OZ034820.1 coordinate 586,617, forward strand.
TCTGTCTTCATTTATGGAATTAAAAAATGGTTGAAATAGTCGCCACCGCCATTCTGCTTTCAATATTGGAGGGATTTCTGTAACAGCTCTAGGAGGTATAACTTCTGATGGAAGTTTGAGAACATTTTGAAGTAGTAGAGCATAACTTTCAATTGTTTCGGAAACCATCAGATTTTTAGCAGTGACTTTTCCTTTTGAAGCAACTTCATGAACCAGTGGCGATAGTTTCCCTCTTGGCATCAAGTGCAATAAAAGTCCCGTAAGATCCTTGATCTTGTCCTTGGGGAAAAGAAACCCATTAACCCTGTCATCAACCTATCAGTTACCAAATACAACTGAAAACAGTAAGAAAATGTCCAAATATGTAAGATAATGAGAAAACAAGGAAATCAGAATACAAGCTCTGCCAGTAAATAGTTGAACTGAAATATCAATGTCACATTCTTAAGTTCTAGATTCTGAATTATCCTGTCAAAAGACATCTTGTGCCACAACCTAGAAATGTAAGACCATGATAGGTTGTAGGAGCTGGTAGCTTCCGAGAAAGTTACAAATGTTATTTAATCAAGGTAGACCCGCAACCTAGGGTGAATGAAGTGAACTGATTTTATAAGAAAGCCCTTTGGATGTCCCAATGGGATCAGAATCAATAAATTTCAGAGCTACAAGACTAATACGGTTGTACATAAATTAGCAAAGCCTTCATCACTGAACATGATGAATAACGAAAGTAAATTAAGCTAAATAAGCAAACTCGTGCACTCAACATGATCCGCAGGTAAAAATAGCAAGGATACAGATGGATGATTAAACCATTCAATAGTCCAAATTGGCAAAATATTTGTGGACTCCACACCAATTATGAGAAAGTCAGAACCTAATGGCAAGATGAACTTTCTGGTGATGGGCTACTTTTCATTCTTTCACATAGTGAAGAGCTATCCTCGTTCGAAAAAAATTGTGCCCATTTTGAGTCTTAAAAGTTACCACCAAAGAAATCTCAGCAAGAGAAACATACGTATTTCTTTATCATAGCAAGATCTGGAGCAATGACAGGCTTCGCCATGGACATTGCTTTCATTACAACTTCTGGAAAAGATTGCTCCTCGTTAAAGGACCCATATATAACCAGATCAGATGCACTTATTACAGTGCTTGCATCTTCGTCGACACCTTTGTGCTTCACAACACCATTTGGATATTTCAACTTCGCTGCAATAGCCTAAAGAAAGAAAAACACTATATTAATGAAAATTCAGATATAAGTATTGAACTCCGCAGGAATCAACCCCAACAATACCTCTACAGCCATACTGTAGTTGCTGTTGGAGTTGCCACTTAAAACAATGATTTTAAGAGAACTGGAATTCTTCTCAAGTGGGAAGTTGGAACATATCGGTAACAGAGCCTGTAAAACAAGTGCATGCTCAAGCCACAAACCCCTATATAGAAACTGACTTCCAGCTACCACAATGACAGTGTCGTCAGACCCGTAACCCATTCTCACACGGCTCTCATTATATAATGTGCTTGTATCATCTAGTCCCCACACTTCAGCAGGGGAACCAGGGACAACATAATAGTTTCCAGCATCAAATGCTGCGTACATCATCTGCACAATATCCCAAACGGAAATGTTTAAGTACTCATGCCAAGTCAGTGTAGGTATTCGGAAGAAGTATGAAAGCAAGGACGAGATATCTAATCTGTCAACTTCAGCATAATATTTCAGAAATAATAGATCGGCACCAAGTAATTACCGGTAGCACATGATTCGGGAACAAAACCACACTAGCGCGGTTGAAAACCTTTTTCCAATTGTCAATGAGGTCAATCTGACCACTGGAATCATACTGCCTCAAACGGACAGCAAGCATACTGTCACGGATGGTCCATATGAGAGGCACAGATTTAAATGGTTCCTGCATCAAACTGAAAAAAGTGAAATCATTTATGTTAATCAACCCAGATAAGGGCATCTTTAGTAAACTAGACTAGAGCATGGCACTTTAGTACAATAGACTTGAGCTATGAATTGACCCCGTGAGTTAAAATGTAAACCAAGTACCCAGGGTCAAAACCTTCTCATGATAAGATGCTGAATCTCTTACATAATAATGTAACCCACCGCTAAAATTATGTAGTTACGTTGCCTTAGGAGATTGTAATGAATCTTACCTAGAGATAACCTCCTTGGCTTCAAGAGAGTTTACAATTATGCCATCATAGCTGCAAATCGAAATATAACTTGACATAGTTAGACACTACCAGAATTCCTATCCTTAGGAAGAATTTGTCAATGGTTCCTTTGACTAATTTGAAACCGTAAATGTTCATGATTGAGAATTCAGTTCCCACTATTTTATCGAGCAGCTTACTTTAGCCAATCAACTATCATATTTGTTTTCTCATCTTTCAAAGTTGAGACTGGAACCCCCATGCTCTTCCAAATATTATGCACAGGACCGTCCTCTAATGAGTATACCTGTCGAAAAACAAATGACAATCATGAATCACAGGCATACAAATAGTGTCTCTACTTAGGCTATGCTTAAAAGAGCTCATGTCCTTGTGGCAGGCATTCTGGTAGCCAAGTGGAGCAGGGATTATAAATATCTCAGGGGCTTCAAGCTCAATGTTATGGATAATCAAAATTAGGTAAATTACTAAATGTTCACACATAAAACCAGAAACCATTTGCACCAAGAGAGAAGCACGGTGAAATGGAAGCCTGAAGTTGTCATATGCAATTTGATATACATTTGTACATAACTGGACAAGGGATCTAACAAGTCGAGGACTGAAACAAGCCACGAATTTCGTTGAAGACATCCAAAAGTTTGATTTTGATAATACTAAATATAGTGTTTTTGGTAGAATAACCACCTGAATTGAGTACCCCATCTCCTGCAATGCAGTTGTCACTGTAACCATAAGCAGCTGCTGCGGCTCAACTAACAGATCACTGAACACCTACAGGTTAATAAAGCACGTAGTAAAAAAAGAGGCCAATCATTGAAACAAGGAAAGCAAGATGAAAATGATTTGCTCAGTGAAAGAAAGAACACCAGTACAGCGTCAGTTCACCAAAAAAAAAAAACGCATCGATTGGGAAGCAAAAAGGCACTGACCAGGGCGAGCTGTGGTTTCCTGTTAGCGAAACGCTGCAATTGAGTCTTATTCGACATGGACGGCGGATGGAGCTCTCTCTGAGCTTCCATCTGAAACTTCTCTATTAGCTGCGACGGCTTGAACTCGACATCGTCTCCGAAATCCAAACCACCCATTTGTTTCAAATAAGCAAAATCCCCGGAGAGCAAGCCAAGGTCGGCGGCTGAGCCCTCTGATTTCTCAATGACAGAGCCAGGCAAGAACATCTGGAAGACAACGACAAAGAAGAGGAAGACAGCCACTGTGCAAATCCATAGGAGGTAATCGAGCTTCTTGAGGAAGAAGAAACGGGAGAATCTTGATCTGGGTTTCTGCAGAAACTGGTTCTTCTCAGTTTTACCAGCTGAGGAAGAACGGAAGAGACCGCCGTCCCTCTTGAGAGGAAAGCCCGAATCCAATGAACCCATTCTAGAAGATGAGGAGCCGTTGTCTCATCGAATGAATCAGCCAGCCAGTAGCATCCAGGACCCCAATAGCCAGATGAGGGAAATTTGTGTAGCTGAGGAAAAGGAGCGTAAATGGAATGGGGTCCCAGCTACAGTGCGCTGGAGAGGAGCGTGGCGCTTCGGATTGCGAAGCAGAGAGAGGAGATGGCAGTGACTTGTGAGCTGCCGGCTGCGTAAATAAGAAATGACGGAGAAGAGCAGATGGAGACGGGGAAAGCGGAAAGACGGAGTAAAAGGGACGGTAGTCTGTGAGGTACAAAGACGAAGAGTTGATTAGGCGTGGATTGGATATGGCCGTCACTTTCTTTTTTACGGTCAAAATATGGACCGGGAGTGAAATTTTGCTAGCATTTTTTCCTAGCATATTAACATTTTCTCATTTGATGTTATTTTTTGAAATATTTTTGCATGAATTTTGCTTATAATGTTATTTTCCAATCTAACAAACTAAATATCTATATTCTTTACAAAAAATTTCAATATAAAAAGTTGGTAATAGCATTTCTCCTATTCAACCTAGGATGCTAAGCCCTCCACGAACCATGATAATATTACTTGAACCGTGGTAATTGGGAAGGGGCTAAACCTTTACCGATTATTTTACCTACTAAATTTGTTTTAGATTTTACATGTAATTTTATCTATATTTCAAAATCTAAGAGAGACTATAGCCCTTCTAACTTCAACCTAACTCCTCCATTGACTGTCATCCAATGTAGGCAGTCTCTTTTTCTATTTTCCGCGTTCTAGATTTCTTATAAGGTGGAGTTCGGTCGGCTCGATTATAATCGAAAACCGAAAGATCGATTATCGATTGAACCAAACCACCGACCAAAAAAGGGCCTTGAGGCTTCAATTATCTCGATTTTCAGTTAACTAAGCTACCCCCAACACCAAAAGCATCTCGCCCATCCCTCCAAATACCAACCGATTTTCGGTTAGTGAATAACCGACCATTTTTCATTGTAACCAATCGGTTAACCGCTATCCGATATTTCTCCAAATGCCTGAGTTGTTAAGTATGAAAAGTCGCATCATAAAAAAAATTCAAAAGAATTTGGGTGTACCTATGGAACACTGATCCTAGTAAGCAGTGATGATTATGATTGCATGCATAAGCATAGCCAAAACAACATGACCACTCTCTGTGGAGAGAAAAGAAAGACAAGCGTATAGTTGGCAAACTAACTCATTCATCAATTTCACACAATCGATATCTATAGGTAGAAGAACATTAGCCAAGAAGTAGTCTGTTCCAATCCATGCACATAAAGAAAGAACACCGTGCAGCCATAACAAATCCCTGTTTACCAAAACATCATATAGAAGAGAACCTGCATTTGAAATGACATCTCTTTACAAGGAGTATCACTAGCGACTGTTAACTAAATGGGGCACATGCTGGCAAAAGGTGTCTCCTCTCCCAATGGTCTTCAGGTCCTCGATCTTCTGACTGGCGATCGACTGGTCCAAAGAAAAAAAGAAAGCAGCACATATTTAGTACCTATCCATAAGCAGAATGGGCTAAAAGGATGGCATACTCTCTCACATGAAGCTTCAGAGCTAGAGAAAGCATACCTCCGGTATCGGTCATATTCGGGACTTCTGTTCCTGCCATAGTAAGGACTCCTGATGCGCCTATCATAATCAGGACTACCACGACGATCATATGCCGGGCCATTGTATCTATCGTAGACTGGGCTGGCTGGTCTGCCATAGTCGGGACTGGGACGCTTTCGATATGCAGGACTTGGTGATCTGTAGCTGTTTCCACCCCTTCTAGGAGGGCTATCATCATCCCTCAAAGCATACTCAACCGACACCACCCTATCCAATATCTTGCTGCAGTGATGTAATAATAATAGATCATTTAAACAATGAAGGACGGTGTAGTGAGGGGAAAAGCTTCTATTTCCACAAGCATAGCAATACAACATCTACTAACCTCAAATGTGTACTTTCAAGGGCTTTGGTAGCATCTTCTTGTGTCTCAAATTGCACAAATGCAAAGTTGCGTCGGATTCTGACATGAAGAACTTCTCCATAGCGTTCAAAGTGCTTTTTTATATCTTCAACTCTTGTACGAATTGGATCAAAGTTTATCACAAACAGTGTTTTTGTAGGTCTCTGGTATTTCGATCCTTCCTTCTGCCTGCCACGTTCTCCCTGGCACAACATTCAAGTCTCTAGATAAGAAGATAACTAAACTTGAAATCAAGGGTTGGGGAAAAAATGAAAGCAAGAAATAATCTTACCCTAGCCCACTCCACCGACAGCCGACGCCTGTCATAACCAAATGGAGTGTTGTCAAGTCCCCTGATGGCATCCGCAGCATCACGGTCATCCTCGAAGTAGACAAAAGCAAAACCTGCAAGCATCACCAGCATAAGAACCCAGTTGTGAACAAAAGGAAAACAAGATGGTGACATTAGTCCATTCACCCAGGCTTGCATACAAATCAGGATTTTAGTCCTGGTAAGAACTCAAAAGTTAATACAACACCTGCTTCACGGATGAGCTGAGGAACATAAGGAGGCGTTGCATGATGAACTAAATGAAGAAGTCTAAGGGTTATACATCCAGAGGTTCAAGTCAGAGATGTCATTGCTAGGGCATGCTTCACCATTCAGACAGCACTAGTTCAGAAATGGAAGGGCATGGCAATACACATTCATGGAGCGCTCTATTATCAGATGTGGCAGTGCAAAGGTCAGTAAAATGGACTGATTGCCGCCAAGAACAAGAACCATTCTCGTGCAAATGGCAACTTTGGGCGGTAAGATGAGTAAATTTCTGATGAAATGCAGGATGAGTCCATCTGTGAGTGGAAGGAGAGCAGGAGAAGCAAGAAAAAGTTGGGCAACCCAGATAGAAGCTCAAATTTCCTTAGTTCCTGCGGAAAAACAAACACTCAATATGCCAGTGTTCATCAAAGAAACCATAAAGCTGTGCCAGCTCCTCTCATTTCCTTGTCATGGATACTAAGATTGTAAAGCAAAAGCATCACCATCCCAAACAACAAATTTCAGCAGAACTTAAAAGGGTGATCATGAATATAATTGAAAGCAAACTTAAGCGCTGGAATTCAAATAGCAAACGCATGAAGGAAGAGCAGCAAAAAGAAACCCCACAATCAGAGAGTTTGATCATAAGTAAACATGACGCTCTGGAATATAACAAATACCAAAAGAAACCAAGAACACGAAACTACGATACCAGATTTCATGTCCACTCGATCCACCCTTCCATACTTGCTGAACAAGCGCTCCAACTCGGACTGCCTCGTCTCGTACTCAAAGTTGCCAACAAAGACCGGTCGCGCCATTTCTTCAGAGGCCCGGAAACAAGAAAATCAGAGAATATGCATAATCTCGAACCACATCGAACTAGCGAAGAAAGCAACAGAGCCAAAGAAATCCGGAAGACGAGATGCTATGAAGCAGGAAATCTGATTTTTTCTGAAGAGCGATCGAGCAAAGAAGGAAGAGAATTATCGGGCGCCATACCTGAGAAACTTGAACTTGGTGAAACCCTAGAACGCTGAAGGGAAAGAACTCTACGGCTTCTTATTGCTGAACCCCCTAACGTATTCTCTCGGAAAGATGCATGCGCGGATGAATCACAGCCGTTCAGTTAATGGCAAGAAAATTGGGGAGCGTATGTTGTAAGTAACATTATAACTTTTTTCTCAATTCAAGTTTTTTCCAAAATAATCAAAGAGGATGACATTTTGACAAGCAAGACTACTCTAATTTTGTGTATCATAATGATTATATTTAGTAGTACATAAGTTTATACCATATTATATGAATGTGTGTCATATTATATATGTATTTATATAGAGAGAGTTCTACGGTATTCAGAGTGAAATCTGGGGTGCCACATACCTTGAGTAAGAAAACGCTATTTAAAACTTGAATTGACTCATATTTCGGACATGATACTATACTCTATCCATTAAAGATCAAAATCTAGGCCTTAATTCTCAAAATCTTATACCCCAAGATCAATTTAATTAGAAACAATAATCGACAGTTATGATTCGTCCAAATATAGGCAAAAAAATCAATGCACCATCTTAGGGTTTATAGTTTATGATTTGGATAATTAGGACCTAGGGTTCACTCATTAAGGGTGTTAGGGTATAGTATCATGCCCAAAAATCCTACTAATTCGAGGTTTAGATAGCGTTTTCATACTCAAGGTATACGGTACCCCGGATTTCACTCGGGTACCGTAGAAGGCACCATATATGTATATATATATAATATAGAATAGTTGTGTGCAGGATAATAGAGATTAAGGTTGGGAATTCGATTTCAATTTTCCGATCAAATTGAAAACTGATATAAATGAGTCTGGTTGTAATCAAAATCCATATTGCATCCAATCTTATTTGGTTTCCAGTAATATAGGTGGCAGAAAAACAGGTCCGATTTCATTTTATTTTAAACATGGTTTGTGAAACTGTAGCAGAAGTCATACCATACTCGTCTTTTGTAGGGTAATTTGTGGTATGACCGCGGTTCAACCGTTTGATACCGGTAAAATATCGTTTGAAGAATAAAAATTTATTTTTTTTATAAAAATAATGTAGCTTTATAATCATAGTATCGTTCCGAAATAAAAATCGGGATATAATGGGTACTAAATTTTAAAAGGGTTAATACCTTAAATTGGCCCGAACTATACCCAAATAGTCAACTTTGGCTCGTGATTTTAGAAATTGTTATCATAGTCTCAACTATATATCATATAGACTAATTTGGCCTGATACATGTTTTGACCGTTAATTTGGACGACCACGATCATGAAGAGGAAGAGGAGGAGAAGGAGGAAGAAGAAGAGTATAATAATCCGAAATGAAGATGACGACGAGTTATCATTTGTGGAACCATATGGCATCATTCCAATTCATGTTGGTGTTGGTTTCGAAGGCGAATTCTATAAAGGTCATATCTTTCATTTCAAACAAGCTGCACAAGTTTGCATCAAGCATTATGCACTACAATGCAATTTTCAATATGCCGTGGTGGAGTCAACACGTTCAACCTGGAACGACGTCTATAAACTTGAAAGAGTATTGACTTGTTATGTGACAAGTTTCACACATATTGGTGAACCTAAGAGTTAAAAGAAGCACTATTAGCCTACACTTCATCCTGATATGCACATAATTAGTAAGCTGGCTAGGCCACGATCTACAAGAATTCACACTGAGAAGACTAATAAAAGGAATGCGGGAAATGTTAGCCTAATAATTAATATTAAAAAAAACAGTTGATGAGTTTGTAATAAAGACTATTCCATTGAGCATAACTCTTCAAGTTCAGAAACAAAATCACACGCATCCTTATGTTTTTCCATCGCGGAATAAATTGCCTTCAGAATACTGTATATCTCATCACTTGTAGGATGTGATGCATCTTCAACCAAAAACTTGTGAACTCTGCCTGTTACTTCGATGAAACTATACCCTGCTGCTTTTGTGATTTGGCCACCTTTCATAAGCTTTCTGAGCTTCGCTACCCCATCCCAGCGCCCTGCTGATGCATAAATGTTGGAGAGAATAACGTAGTTACCTGGGTTCCATGGCTCAAGTTCGAAGAGAGCTTCAGCGGATACTTCTGCCAGCTCGACGTTCTTGTTATGAAAACTGCAAGCACCTAGAAGTGCTCCCCATATTACAGAATCTGGTTTCATAGGCATTCGCTTGACGAGATCATAAGCTTCTTTCAACTCTCCAGCACGGCCGAGGAGATCAACCATACAGCCGTAATGTTCCAATTTGGGGGAGATGCCAAAATCCATCTCCATTGACTGAAAGAGTTGCCTGCCTCTAGCAACTCTGCCTCCATGAGTGCAGGCGAGTAGAAGTCCGACAAATGTCACATCATCAGGTGCAGCAGTTCCTTCTTTCTGTAGCATGGAAACCATGTTAATGACAAATTACTGAGAACTTTACTGGGTACGGATGAAGATACTTAAAACTTGGAGCCAGTCTGCAGGAATTCTTACCAGCATTTCATCATAAAGCCCAAGAACTTCATTGCTACTACCATGGACGGCCAAGCCCATGATCATTGAGTTCCAGGAACAGAGATTTCTCCTCTTCCCCATTTCATGAAACAAATCCCTTGCTATACTAATTTTACCACACTTTGAGTACATCTCCAACAAAGCATTGCTGACATACGAGTTTTTGAACAACCCATTTGCCCTAGCATAAGCATCAATTCTCTCCCCAACTTCTAGAGCTCCTAGATTTGCACAAGCAGGTAGTACACTGGCAATAGTTACTTCATTTGGTTTCACATCCTCCTCCTCCTCCATCTTCAAAAAGAATTCCAATGCATTGGAGTACAATCCATTCTGAGAGTACCCAGATATCATGGCAGTCCAGGACACCACACTCTTTCGAGGCATCGATTTAAAAATCTCCAGCGCTGCATTCATGTCCCCACACCTCCCATACCCTGCAATCAGAGAATTCCAAGTGGGAATGTCTCTCACAGGCATTTCATCGAACAGTCGGCGTGCAGATCCTATCGATCTCAACTTTGCATACGCATCAACTAAAGCAGTGGAGGCAATGAAATCAGAGGCAAACCCAGATTTCACGAAGCAGCCATGTACAACTTGACCGCCGATGGGAGAAGAAAAGGAAGCACAGGCTGCGAAAAGGAAAGTGAAAGTGTGTTCATTTGGCCTGCAACGCGTGCGGCACATTTGAGAGAATAAATGAAGGCATCTGTGGGGTTCCTTGTGGGAAGAGTAAGCTTGAATGAGCTTGTTGTAGAGGAAAACGTGTGGTTTGGGAATTTGGTCGAACACCTTCTGGGCGTAAAGAATGTTGGGTACTTGAAGGAGTTCACCGATCAGGGCTCCCTGGTCAATGCCTTTCCTCAGGGTATGAGCATGAAGTTGCTTCAACTGGTTCATCCCAAAGAATTCTTTGTGCAGAATCCTCGGACAAGAATTCCGTCTCCACTGAAAAATAATGAAATGGGCGCGGCGGGGACAAAGGTGAATAACGGAGAACTTCAATTGACATCTTAGCCGAAGGCCGAGGAAGGTATAATAGACAGAGAACTTGGCATCAGCTGATTTCCCCGATCGTCGATCTTCTTCAGCAATAACACTCCCGATGCCCTGAAAATGCTAGGGACAGATAAGTCATCAGTTTGGTTTCCCTCCAATTTGTCACGACAAGTAGTTAGGAGTAGAGTAGGGCTGCAAACCTGAGCACATTCGACTATGAAAACTTGTTTGAAACTTGTATCGTTTATTAATGAGTCAAATTTGAGTTAAATCGTGTTCAACTTGTGAGGTTCGCAAGTCAGTTTGATTTGATGATTTGTTGAGCTCAACTTGTGATCTGACTCGTTTTGAGCTCATAAACAACTCTACGTTCAATTAGGAAAGTTCATTTGAAATATGTCTTGTTTACTAATAAGTCAATTTTGAGCTAAACAATGTTCAGCTCGGGAGGCTTGTTGTTAGAAACATAAATTTTGGGTCATTTTTTTATCTAACTGTGGTTTAGTCTTGTGTTGGATATTTTAGAGGTTTTGGAGGTTTTCCGGAACATTTGGGTGTTTTTGGAGCTAGGTATTATAATTGGGTAGTTATAAAGAATTTATCGACTTATATATTCTGTAATTAGTGAGATTACATTCATTAAAAAATAATAGAACAATTATTCTCTAAACCTACTGCTTCTTTCTTCCTCCCTCTAGACCCGAAATCTCTCTCTCTCTCTCTCTCTCTCTTTCTACCCTAGCCGTCGACCTCCACTCTTTCTCGTGGAGACCGCGTTCTTTCTTCTTTCTCAAGCTTCATTTCTCAATTCCCAATTTCCCTATTTTTTTCCCAAAATTCCAATTTATCAATCAATCCCTCATATACGAACTCTAGACGGATACACCTAGACCCGTGTTTCTTATCCTTGCAAGCCAACTTAAATTGATGGCTTGTTGAACACTCATTTTAAAATCATGAGATGTCTTGTTACTTAGTAATCCAATTTGACAACCGGCTGCTGAGCTTAGCAGAGAATTCCGTTTCTACTGAAAAATAATGAAATGGGTGCGAAGGGGACAAAGGTGCATAATGAAAAAGCAGGTAAAACGGAGGAAAGTTACAAAGCTCTGCAATAGAAATTACAAATTTACAACAAAAACCAAACTCTACAGCTGAGTTGTTAGGGAATAGCCCTACAACAATTTTTGTCTTCCATAAATTAGCCAAAAAGTAAAACTAATTACGATCCCTCTATCCACAAGATCAACTGGATTTGCTTTGCTTTCCCTCTACAGGAGACAAGAACTTCGTTTGGCCCTTTCATCATCTCAGACCAAATAATAATCAAATCAAATGGACTATTGTGGCTGTATTGTTCTGCTAAATAAGTGTTTCAAAAGAAGGATGACTGATCATGGAGCACATTCAAGTGAGCCAGGATCCGGGCAGAGAGAGACTTCACGTGGTGGCTTCCTCTCTGTGTCAGGTCAACCAAAGGCATTTGAGCAGACTGGCCGTACTTCAGTTTGAATTCCGGCAGCCGGAAAATCCTTTCCAAGCCACACAAAGCCTTCTCCTGCAGGCTAGGGCATGAGGTAGAAGAACTAAGGAATCTTATCATGGAGGGAATAGCATCTGCTTCTGCCAGCACTTTGCTACCACATTGCAGTCTCTCGGCTTCAATCAGTGTCAAGAGTGCATCTAAAGAGGCTTCACACACCCCAAAGTCGGGGTCCTCGAGAACTCTTACTAGAGGCCGTATGGCATCAGCCTCCACAAGGCAGAATGACGATTCGACGGTACAGATCCCCCCATGGACAATGCATCCGGGATCGTGCTGGGCCGAGAAGCACCAGAGCATTCCCTTGTGCCTTGTCAATTGTTGGCTCAAGGAAAATGAACTCTGTGAAAATTGAGCTAGACAAGTGGCAGCATACTTCCTTGTCAAGGTAGTAGTTCCCGAGTCCAGTAACTTCACTAGCACTGGAATAAGCCCAATTTCTGCTGCTTTCTTTTGCCGTTCCAGGTTAGTTGGCAAAGTGAAACGATGCATGGCTCCCACTGCATTCTCAACAAGCTGATTTTTGTGGGGATCGTTCTTCTTAGTTTTGTCTTGAAGAAATTTGAAGATTACTCGAAGCGCACCAGAATCTTGAAGCCATTCTGTGATGATCTGTGGTTCTTCTGGGAGGTGAGAGATAATGCCTAATGCAGAAACAGCTTCTTCGGTATCATCTGATTTCTGGATGATTTTCACCAAGGTGTCTATATACTCTTTGCCAACGTGTTCCATGATAATTTCTGTTTCACAATCTTTTACGAGGTAACAGAACAGCTTCAGAGCATTTGATCGGACATCTGAGTTCTCGTGCTCACACAGTTGAACTAACGCTTGCACGGCGGATGACTGCAATCAACAAGTTTGGTGTTAGGTATATCATATATGGTAGCATCGTTGATGGCTTCACTTATAGAAACTCAACATGGATAGACAAAATAAATAAGCAGGTTATAATTGCAAACAACGGAGGAGATCAACTGAAAAATAAAAAATCCAACAAGAAATCAACTTTATATTTCATATGTCCAATAAAGAACTAAGAAGTGTCATCAGACAAGAAACATCACAAAGAAAAAGAGGGCAATTTCATCCTGCTTGCTCTTTGCTCCACAACATCTTTATATGAATCCTTAAAACCTTAGCAACCTTATGAAGCATTGGCTAGAATAGGCAGCATGCTGCCCACTCCCAAAGCCTAGGCCTTTTGTCATTGCATAAATGAATCTAGGTTATACTTGGGTAGGATGCAGACAAGCAACAGCAGTTTGTGCAATGAGATAACTTATTAACAATCCATGCTGAGTTGTTAGCTGATTGCAACCACTAGAGGTACTTACACTAGCGTACATACTGTTAGGTCTCTTATCTTGATGAACTAAAATAGCAAATATGCATGATAGACACATATAACCTCTTGCATACCTCAATCAACTTGATTTTGATATATGATGCTGAGGGGGAGTGGCACAAGGCTTGGAAGGTTTGGAGAATTCTCTGTTGCACTGCAGGCCCTGTGAGGTTCACCAAAGAGAAAAGCATGAACGTATCTTCATCAGTTTCCAACAAAGAAACTGGAACTGGGCTGGATTCCTCCTGAGACACTGTAGATCTTGCAAGGTGCATAATCGTGACTGCAACCTGTTCCCGCAAATTTGAGGACGATGATGAACCGTGTCGGAAAAGAATGTCGAGCAATGGTCGTACTATCCCTTGTTCAATCATCTTTCGGCCATTTTCAGGTAAGCTTGAGAGATTCCGGATAGCTTTTACTGCCACTGTTTTCATATGAATATCATCACTTGAGACCAAGTGAAGAAGGGGACTGAGTACACCTCCATCATACAGAGATGCCTTATTGTGATCAGTCAACTCTGTTTCGGCCAAAGTTGATGCCATCATGAATTTTGCATCATCTGGCCCTGCATGACCAAAAGTAAAAGGTCCAATAGAAGTGTGAGATGGTCTAGCATGGTCAATGCAACTCCAAAGGAAGGCAAATGTAAAATTTAGAGGGACCCCATTCAGGTAGAGCATTCACTTGAAGGGGAATTGCCTGTTATCCCAAAGATGAATAACATTTTTTTGTATGCGTAAGTAGGGTATAAACACCATATCATAATAAGTGTTAGCAGTTTGTTCCATTCTCCTTGAATTTCCAAATACCTTACATTTGTTGTCCAGGTTACACAGAGGGGTATATGAAGACCCAAACTTCAGAAATAAGCAACATAAAAGCTGTTGCATACACTTAACTTACCAGTTGATAGTCTTAGCAGAAAATGTCTGAAATAGTTTGCTTTTGCCATTTGTATGATGTTATGATCAGAGAAAGAGAGATTGTCCAGTAGCTGTTTTGCATCTGCGGCAGCTTGACTGTCATCACTTCTTGACATGGTCACCAATAGGAGAATGCAACCTTGTACCTTCCCAATGGAGTCCTTCACTTTATTGCATTTTGATAGTTCTAACAGCAATGCCACTGCCAACTTTCTTTCCCCAGTACGCCGTCCAAGCGATCGAACAATCAACTCGATCGCATTATTAGCATGTGCAACTCTTTCCTATACATTAGGATGGATCTTTGGTTAACTTAATGGTGAAGACCATTCTGTAACAAACCTAGGGTAGAGGAATAAAGTAACAGTAGCCATGGATCTCACAAAGAAAGAAATCAAGAACATGCAAAATATTCCCCTATCATGATGCTCATATAGATGGCCAATGGATAAATGAAAAGAGGGTGTGCAGGCTTAAATGAGGAGAAAGACAACGGATATAAGAAAATCACAATATTAAAAGCCATGATACCTTTGCGTCATCGCTATCTTTTGCCAGAATGCATAGGATGTCAAGAGCATTATGACGAACATCACGATTTTTTGAACTGAGCAGTTGAATAATAACAGGAATGTAGTTCTCCAGCACCATCCATTCTCGATGCTGATCATTCTGTAAGCACAGATCTTCCAACTGTCCCAGACATCCAAGAACTTCGTCCTCTTCTTCAGATTCGAGTTTTGACTTCATGGTAGCAATTGTGATCATTGTGTTTCTATCTTTCCATTCTTCTATTGATTGCCTCAATGTTTTGTTTGGACGAAGAACTGATGTGTCTAGGGGGGTAATAGTTAAAGGACACAAATTGTTCCCCTCAGCCATCCACTTCTCGATGGCACTTCTCTCAAATGTCTGGCCTGAAGAAGTTTCAACAGGGTCAACCATAACATCTCTAGTAATTGGACAATAGAATGACTGAAGTGGTTCTAGTGGTTGGCTACCCAAAGACCTCCGCTTGGTGAAGTATTTTCTTTCTTTCTCTTTAGGAGACGAGGCAGCGTCTGCTCTTTCTAGCAAAGCAATGATCTGATCCATCTGTATAGCTTCAGCCTGATCCTTCCTAAGTTTTGCATTTTCAATTTCGTCCTTGAATTCCTCAAGTTCTTTCTTCAACACGAACCGCTCTTTCGAAATTCCTACTGTTTCAGCTATTTGAGCAAGCAAGCTGTTGGCATAAGAACGGTCCACTTTTCGCTCCTGTATACCCGACTCAATCCTCTCCAGTATCTCTTCTTCTGCTACAGATGCCTTGAACTCGGCCCTTTGCATTTCATCACAAAGGCCAGTGATGTCCTCAAAAATGCCAGATGCGAGATCCAGAGTAGCCATAGGAAGAAGACCTATAGCCCTGCTGATTTCTCTCGATATGTCCTGTAAATGCCTGGTGATGTTTCTCGAATTCATCAGCAGATAAACCTTGTTCCTTGTGGCGCAATCCGCAGTCAGGCGCTTTGCAGCCTTGACTTCCCGGTTCAGAATCTCAATGGCATTAGTTAAGCCCTCAGAGCTACCTAAATCCTTTGCATTCAACTCTTTCAGGACAGGAACAATCCTCTCCAGGTACAAGGCCAGCTCCTGAAAGCAGCACTTTTTCAGGAAAACTTCTTTGGCAGAACCAATGATCTCAACCATTCCCTCCACAATCTGGGAAAGAAGTTCTGAAGCAGGACCTGAGGCACTATCCATGACATCCAGGACCATCACAAGACAGACACCAAATGGTCCAATTCATTACCTAGGAAGTAAAACCCATGATGATTATGCGGTTGCTGCAAGACAACCGTCCCGAGCCTGTTAGCCTGAATCAAGTTTCATTGCAATTAATCACCTGCTGAATGTTCAGTAGTCAATTACAAAGTCACAACTTGGAGAAACCCTCCAATTGATAATCAACTCAACTGTGTATAACTTAAACGCGAATGGAATGCTTCCCAAAATCGTAGATGAAGACAAACCAACCTCAAAAAGGGGAAAGAATAACTGAAAATAGCTCAAGCCCAATTTGAAACGACAAACACAAAAGATCTTGTCGGCAGATTAAAAGGAAACAAGAAGAAAGATGAACAAGAGTCAATATCCTGCTGCTGAATACGATGAATGTTAACTAAAGAATCTACAAGTGGCGAGTCAAAATTCCAGTTCAAGAGAAGAGCAAAAGAACGGAGACCTGGGAATTGGGACGGTGGGAGGAAGTAAAGCAGAAAGTTCGTTCAGAAGCAAAGCTTCTTCAGCGGTTTGGGTTGTAGGAACTTTCCCGGGAAAATGCACGGAGCGATTTTGCTGGAAAAAAATGTTTTCGGTCCAGCACCAGCAGCCAAATCAGATAGCACCTAAAAGGAAAGAGAAATGAAATTTAATGAGTTAGTTGTAATATTGGCCCCTGAAATATGGGGGTTACCTATTATAGTACTTAAACTATATTTTATCCTAATTAATTTTTGAAATATTAACTTTGGGTTAATGTAATTGTATGGACCAAACTTTTTACATATTAAACATTCTGGTTAATTTTTTCAATTTATAACTTCGTGGTCTCAACTATGTATCAAAGTTACGAAATTGACCAAATTCGAAATTTGACTATTATCTTGAACGGTCAAACCCATTGACTAACGGTCAACCCATCACGTCAGACGTCACCATCCAATTAGCATAAATAAACTTAAAAAATTCCTCAATTCCACATATTCTATAATTTTGCATTATTATTACTAAATATCATAGACCAGGAAACCGGATCGCACCGGCCGGTTCAACCGGTTCAACCGGAAATTTGACCAAAAGCGGTACGGTGGGCTGATTGTGTTGATTTTGCCGTGCTGGCCGGTTTTTTCGGTTTGACCGGTTGAACCGGCCGGTACGATCCGGTTTCCTGGTCTATGATTCAGCTTCATTTCTCCGTATTCTCGTCCAATATGTGGAAAATAATTAAAAAAGAAGATTATTTTGTTATTTTTCTATGTTGAAAATGGGTCACCGTGGTTGTATAATGCTCTATTTGGTTCTTTTTTTTATGGATTATATTTTTTATACTATCGCATTTCATTTCTCTATCAATAGTGAAAAACGGTATTTACCGGTACAAAACGGTTGAACCACGGTCGTACCACAAAATACCATACCAGAAAGGAATCCGGTATGATGTCCGGTACGGTTTCCTTTACCATGCTAAATATACAAAACCCTATGCTTCTTTTTGATTGAGAGTAACTTGTCATTTGTTACAAAATCATAATTATGAATTTTTATGCAATATTTACCATCACAAATATCAAACTGAATCGCTATTCGTCGCTCTAAAATTTAAATTTTATCACCCTAAAACACATTGAATTCACACTTTTAACCCTAACCTTAATTTCTAAACCGTACACTAAGCAAACAATCCCTAAGGTCTCATCTCAGTCCAAACCCGATCCCCCACCTCTACATTTGGGCAAGAAAGTCTGTCACCCACCCTTTCCATTGCTGCTGCCACTGCCGTCCACCAGCTCGGTTCCACTGACACTCTCAAAAGGAGGTTTCTTCTTCCGTCGCTGCTGCTCCTTGTACCGCCGCCCCATTGCTCCTGCTGCGGTTGCTCTCGAGAAGAAGGATGAAGAAGGAAGAAAGAACCAGGAAGGAAGAAGAGGGCTGATCGCGAGGAGGAAGAAGAAGCCGGCCCGACAGGAGGGGGAAGAAGGACATCTGAACGAGTAAATTAAGAAGAAGACGAAGACGACATGGATTGTTTTTCATGTATTTGATTAGTCTGCATTTAATAATGATTTGCAGTGTGTAATTTGCCCTGCATTTTGTTTGTAATTTGCCCTGCATTTTGTTGCAGAACAATTTTTGGTTTAGATCAGAATCATTAGATGGCTAATGCCTAATTGTAATCAATATAGGATAGTAATTTTGTTTTTGGATTTATCCGTAAACGGTAAACCCGATTTGTTCATTGATCAATTGATTATATTGGTGTGTTTTTGTTATTTGGTAGTTAATGGGTTTGTTTTGGATATAAGTGTTTGAAAGAAAAGAAGAAAAAAAATAAGCGAAGGGCATTAGAGTAAATTTAACATAATTAGGGCGACGAATAAGAATTTTTAGGGCGATGAATAGCAATGCCCATATCAAATAATGAAAGATCTATCTCTCAAAGGGTGAGAGGAAGAAGATTTTCTTCCTTCTCTGGTAATTGGTATTCATATATTTATAATTTGTAAATTATTTATAATTTATAAATATAGACTTTAATTCTCCAAAGGGTCGCAATTTGTTTGATAGATTTATTAGGGATTTGAACCCAAATCTCTCACTTAAAATTTTTGGCAATTTAAGTGAAGTATTTGGAGCAAATTACTTGTTTATTTATATACAAATTTGCCCTCATTTTCTTCCTCCTTCCTTTTTTTTTGTGTGTGAAACGGAGCGCAAAAGGGAGCTCCAACCTTTATTCAATAATCAAACGAGTGGTCTGAACCCCAATAATGTCATGAAATAACCAATAAGACAAGCTACTATAGGGAAGAGCAACCAGATGTCTACTGATAGGAAAAGAGTGGCCTATACCGGCCAAGTAATCAACAACTATGTTCGCCTCTATATAGACATGGGTGATATGAACCTCCCAATCACATTGTAACCACTGTCGAATCTCCGCAATGTTGATGTAGTGGAGATGCTCTGGCGTCGCCGACTCAATGAGGTGCACTGTCGTTGTTGAGTCGGTCTGCAAAAGAACCTTCTTAGTTCTTGTTTCCTAGACGATCATTTTTGGATTCTTCTTGAGTAACAGAAAACCCGAAACTAAAAAACAAACAAATCTAAAATTCGTGCCTCTCTAGCGTCCTTAGAAACCTCAGGCGACAACACGAGTCTTAGGCATCCTCGCCAACCTCTGGTGTCCTTGCAAAGCTCTTCTCAACTTCTTCGCTCTCTCTCGTTATCTACACAATAACAACATCTTACTTCAGATTACCCGTCACTATCTTTCTTCATTCTCTTCTATCTGATGGGTCATATGAAATTTCACCATCCGAGTTCTGCATATTTGATGTTTCACAGCGTTAGTTTCATAGTCTCATTTCTAGTCGGGGTTTCGTTTAGGGATTAGGATTCTCATCCAGAAATTCAGAACTAAAGAGTTTGGAAATGGAGCTCTTCACCATGGGCGCTTGGAATCGGTTCTCGGTTGCTTCGAATCTGGCGAATTCGCGGATGGTCGGTGGGAAGTGGAAGTCGAAAGGCCCGAGCAGTGGGACAAACGGGGATAGGAAGGAGATGGTGATTATTCGGCATTGGTGATGGTTAGAAGAAATAATTGTTTGGGGGAAAAAATAAGTGAGCGATTTTAAAATAGTTGGGGATAAGTTATTTTGAAATCTCACTTTTACAAGCTTTTGAAACTCCCCATATTTTGGAGTCCATCCAAAAGAATAATGCAAAAAAATTTAAGTCAGCGAAGCGAATAGATAACGACACCCAATTATACCAACTCATGAATAAACGAAATCAATTTGAAACCAAAATCTACCCAACCCTCCAAAATTGCCCACCCCGCCGAAATGTAATCCTTACATCCCGGTGCAAGGTTGTCAAACCGGTTTGTGCCAGTGTGCCGGTTTAGCAAGTCGAATGGTTCGACCGGTGGTACATACCGGTTCATGCCGGTTAATATTACAAATAATTTACAAATACTCATATTTAAGCACGACATTTAACGTCAATACCTAAATATTTGTACTTGAATCCAACAAATAACATCAACATTTAACTTTTTAACACATAAAATAAATAATAAATTACTTTTTATCAAATAAATTCACTAATATAAGATCATTTTACTTAGAGATTCGTATATCGATCATACCGGTCATACCGATAGTGTCATACCGGTTTTATGACCGGTACAGGTTGAACCAAGTTCAACTAGTGGTACGCCGGCAGGCGTGACAACCATGTCCCGGTGTTACACTTTTGCAATAAGAGGCTGTTTTCTCTTTTCTCCTTCAAACACCCAAAAAGTCCCTCGTTTTTTACTGTTTGGTTGGCCCTTTTCTCCCTTTATCATCTGGCCCAAATCATCACCAGCGTCTTCCCCGTGATTTCTCTTCCCTACCCGCAATTGGTGAAGTCTCTGTCGGCTTCGTAGCAGATTTCCTGTCGAATCCTCCTCCTTTTTCCTTTATTCACTCTCCCACTTAGACCCAATAAACTCTTGCCACCTTCGCTTCCGTTCCGTGTTTCCCTCTCTCTCTCTCTATCTCCCATTCTCCACCACGCACAAGCGACGCCAACTCTTCTCTTTTCAGTGCCGGAAGTGGAAGATGAATCAGGAGATGACCGGAGTGGAGGCGGAGGCCCACGGGCGGCGAGACGGCGGCGGCGCCGTCCCTGCGGACAGCATAGACTACGTGTTCAAGGTCGTGGTGATTGGCGACTCGGCGGTGGGGAAGACTCAGCTGCTGGCCCGATTCACCAAGAACGAGTTCTGCTTCGACTCCAAATCCACAATTGGGGTCGAGTTCCAGACCCGCACCGTCAGCATAAAGGGCAAGGTCATCAAGGCCCAGATCTGGGACACCGCCGGCCAGGAAAGGTTGGTTTCCTCCTCTTCCCCCTTTCAATTAATTAAAGCCAGTAGAGACTGACCGTAATCGTCACAGTTTGAGTTCGAATCTTGAAATTAAAAATCGTTTGAAAAGAGAAATCCATGAATATCTTCTCTGCTTGGAGGAGCAGAATCTGTGTTAATTACTGGAATTTAATAGGGCGATGGTCGCAGTAATCATAAATATAATAGTGACAGTAGGGTAGTTAGATGGGCGGCATCGTTAAATAATAATTGAGTGGATTGGCGTTAGTTTTTGTTTATATCTTCCTCATCTTTGGGATCCGAATATCGGATCCTCCAACTTGGCATAGGCATTAGGCAGCCAGCTCGTCGTTAAATAACTCGTTCTAGTGCTACATGTGAGAATGTGCTCGTAGATGAGATGTCTGGTATCGTTGGATGAATGTGATGGTAATTTTGTTCATGAAGTATACTACATTCATCCAATGTTGATCTTTGTGAGTGAGAATGGGAGGATATTTGATTTTTTTTCGCGATTAAATTGCTAACCACATCAAAATTGCACGGTTTGCGGTTAAAACCGAATAACAAGGCTCTTATGAGGCTGCGGTTAGCAATATGCTCATTTTTGCAGGTTAACCACAACCTCGACTGGATAAAGGATTGCGAATTAGCTAACCACAAATCGACAGTTAAGGCAGACCTTCACAACATGCATTATCTCTTTAGTCAACCGTTTCTAAGTGTAATTAAGTAAGGTTATGACTTATGAGCTAGGTTTGAAATAACGTACCGAAGTTTGTAGAGGAAAACTCAGTGGTAGCGTATTTTATACTAACAAACAAAATTGCCTCGGAGTTACTGCTGCTCTCAGCTGGTGAGAGAAAGGAAAAGCAGAGTACTGTTAGGTTGGCTAGGAGGACCGACCTTGCCCGATCTGTGGCTTTAGCTCAAACTTTTGTCTTCATCTTGTACAGATGGAGAAATACAAGGCAATTCGTAAATGGAAAAGAAACAAAAATAGAGAAAAGAAAAAAAAAAAGGGATGGGAGATAATTGTCTGTCTTTGTACGATGAGTGATGAAGGAAAGAGAGATGACCTCCAGAACCTGCAATAATTGATGCTTGCTTGCTCTGACAAACAAGCCACCTATTAGGTGCAACCTCCACATTGGATTGTCTTCTAGACTGGCCCATTTCCGATTCACCAAGCCCAACACAAGAAAAACACATAAAGCACGGTCTCAGATCGTCCTTCTTTACTTGCTTAGGTGCAAGCCTTTCGAAACAAATACTTTCGGAGCAATGGCGGAGCCAGAAATTTGAACGAGAGAGCTGAAAGATATACGTTTGGTGAGGGGGAGTTAGTGGCTTACCAACTAGTCTATTTTTAGAATTTGTTACACATTTTTTCATGTAAATTTACCTATTTATGAAAGTCGAGGGGGACTATAGCCCACCCTAAGCTCAACGTGGCTCCTCCACTTCTTTCGAGCTATAGTCTTTACCTAACCTTGGGAAACTATGGAAGTAGAATGAAAAAGTATTGAATTCTGTGCTTCGCGACTTGATAGTTTATTATGACTTTTGTTAGAAATCGAATAGAAAATTAGGATCATTGATTTGGGTGAATCCCAAATTAGCGCGTTGTTTAGCGTATCATGTTATCCAAACCAAGTAAATGAAAATGAAAAGTAACAGTGAACCATATCAGTTTATCAGAATAAAATACCTATTATTATACGCCAGCTTGATGCTCGTCTAGATCAAATGTTGTGGTTCCAACCAATATAAACAAATGAAACAAAAAATAATTTTAAAAATGTTTACAGAAAAAAGAATCAGAATTTCCCACTCGTTTCTTTGACCTGGGCTGATCTGTTTTACTTGATTCATTCAATTATATTCTTTGAATATTCTCGTTTCAAGAGGGCCTGACGGGACTTCTGACCATTGCAGTATGAAGACTACCGTTACTCTACTCTTATAAAATAAAAAATCCTATGCTAAAAATAAGAAATCTTTCCCAAACATAAATTTTAATCTAGAGGCAACGACAACGACGAAGGGGTGACGATGATGATTGTTCAGTGGCACTTGTTGATGGATGTTAGAGATGTATAAGATTTAATATAACCTTCTCCTAACAATTCGAATTATTGGGACCAACTGATTTATGACATGGTATCAGAGCTGGTTTGGCCAAGTGGTGATGTGTATATTCTATCAACAACTCGAATTATTGAGACCAACTGGTTTATGATAGTAGAAGAAGAAGCAAGAACTCTCCCCTAAAGCCTACTTCTCGTATTAGAGCTGGGTTTTTTTTAGTTGAGCATAAAATATCCAATCGAATCACCAGTACAATACGATATCTTCATCACCGTTGATAACCTTATCTAATCGGCTGCTGCCGATTTGGCTTGTGCAGGTACCGGGCCGTGACGAGCGCATACTACAGGGGAGCGCTGGGAGCGATGCTGGTGTACGACATCACGAAGCGGCCGACGTTCGACCACGTGGCGAGGTGGGTGGAGGAGCTCCGTGCGCACGCCGACAGCTCCATCGTCATCATGCTGATCGGCAACAAGGCCGACCTTGCCGCCGACCACCGCGCCGTCACGACGGAGGACGCCGTCGAGTTCGCCGAGGAGCAGGGGCTCTTCTTCTCCGAGGCCTCCGCATTGAGCGGGGACAACGTGGACAAGGCCTTCTTCCGGGTGCTGGAGCACATCTACGCCGCCGTGTCGAAGAAGTCCCTGGATTCCTCCGCCGATCCGGCCAAGGCCAACGGCGGGGCGCTGCAGGGGGATAAGATCGACGTGATTTCGGGAGCGGATATGGAGATCAGTGAGCTGAAGAAGTTGTCTTCCTGCTCTTCTTGTTGATGATCTTTTTCTGTCAAGGAGTTGGTTTTTGGCCATTTGCCATGGTCAAATTGTAATCAATGTTCCACATCTGTGATGTTTTTTTTTTGTTTTTTTATTTGGAATGTATATAAACCCTGTCCTGGACTTTTGGAAATTGCAAATTATCCCTTAATTAATTATAGGAATTAAAATTCCCAAAACTAATCTCTCGATTTCTTCCCTCCACATATATATGAACTAGGGGTGATAAATGGTTATACAATTAACGGTTTAACCTCGAATTGCACCGCTAACCAATCACACACCTCTAATGATTCCTGAATTTTTTCAAAACTCCCAAAATACCTCTTTGATTAAAAGAAAGATCTAGAATTTTTTATTTTATTTAATGTAGCCAGTTTCTTGTTCCTTTGCTTCTGTTACAGACTTACAGTCTCAAACCAGAAACCTCTAGGTTGGTAATAAAGCCGACATCTAGAAACGACTTACAAAAGGAAGATTTCACGATGGAAATGTATAGAACAGCGAGATTAAATTTTACAACATAGTATACAATATGATATGAATCATCTAGTGAAAGAAGGAAGGTTGGCTGCAACTCAAGGCCATTTTGTGAACTCGAAGACCTTGAGAACAATGTCGAGCCCAGTAGGGATCTGCCAGACAAAGAGCAGAACATTGGCCACGTTCAAGGCAATGTGAAGATTTCTGGCTGTCTCGTTCCCTTTCTGCATTGCCGGGACTAGAGCTGCTGCCAATGCCCATAACACCGTTATTGCTGTTACAAAAAAACACCAGACAACAAACAAGCCCATTAATGTTGACCATTTCAAGCAGTAGGTAGGATTCAAGCAGAGGACCCGAGGATCCAAATGCCATGCTGATAACAATTTCATTTCTAGTACTTCAAATTATACAAGTGTAGTAATCAAAATTGGGCTTTAAAGTTTA
This sequence comes from Linum trigynum, assembly GCA_964030455.1. Classification (NCBI taxonomy): domain Eukaryota; kingdom Viridiplantae; phylum Streptophyta; class Magnoliopsida; order Malpighiales; family Linaceae; genus Linum; species Linum trigynum. The sequence continues at coordinate 611,535 of OZ034820.1, forward strand.
AAGCTTATACTTTTACGGTTACGAAAACGCTTCTACGAAGAATCACGCTTTTGACTGTAATGGGGATCATCCATTCTCATAGTTTACAGCAATGTTAAAATGTACCTGATCCTGCAAACAGATGAGGACCAGGGAAGAGCTTCCCAGTCCTGAGCCAGGTGTTGAGCCCTCCCCCAACTGATTCAAGCACTCCAAATGCCAGCAAAATCGACCCAGCGTCATGGTGCTTGTCCCTGAACCCTCCTTTCAGCAATTCTTTCCTCTCCTGCCCACCGCCAAAGTTTCATTAAATTGCTATCGAAATCCTCAAAAGAAGAAGATTAACTTTCCTAACCTCGGTGAGCTGCTGAATTTTGGATTCGACAGGGGAAGGAGCCGCCGGCGGTGCAGCAGGGCTCCCGTCAGGGGTAACTGCAGCAGGCTTGACTTGCTTCTTCAGCTCACTGATTTCGCTCTGAATCGTCCTCACCCGCCTCCATTGCCAACCCAAATACCCTGCCCACAATGTGTAGAAGAAGAGCCCGCCCATCACAATCGGATGAACAAGGGCCAAACTCCTCCCTTCCAATAACCCAAATTCCCCTCCCGCCGCCACCGCATCCTGTCAATAGAAACCCTCATTCAGCAAAATCGAGAGCCAATTCGAGAGAAAAACCGAAAACCCGACAAACATAAAGCAACAAAAAGGATGGAACCTTGGTATCTAAAAAGAATGGCAATGCGGCTGCGGCGAGCGGCAGAGAAGCCGAGCCCAGATGGGTAACGGCGCCGGCGATGAGCTTATGGGGGTTAACGATGGGATTAGGGAGCTGGGTATTCGACGATGGAGTGGGCAGAGAGGGAGGGAGTAAATTGCAGTGGATGCGGGAAGCATGGCGGTGAAGGTTCGAGCTGGGAAGAACAGAGGATCGGAGAAGGCTGGGCGTGGTGGCCATGCTCCCCAGTGTCACGTGTTTGGTTTCTGGCCACAAAGAGCAGTGCAAAGCAGAGGAAAACTGTTGAGATCAAAAGGATTAGACTCTGATCGGCTTCTTCCCAACTGATACTACGACTCTACGAGTGACTTGGGAGGAGATAAGGTAGTGGGAGTTTTCCCCAAAATGTCTAAAATGACTGGTTTGAATGTGTTATTTGGGCGTAGTGTTTGGGCTAATATCAGGTGACTAGTGAGTCTCTTAGTTATATAATTAAGCTAACCTTAGTTATTGAATCTCATTAAAATTTAATAGTTGAAATTTATCTAGTAAATGAAGAGTAAGATAGTAATTATATAATTAATTTATTTAATAATTAAAAAAATAAAGTGTTGTCCTCCACCTGAACGGTAGTCGTTTCCTTTCTTTTCTGGGGAATTCTCCGGCGGGGGATTTTTTAGTCCCCAAAAGCTTTTGTGCCCCCAACAACTAAGAGAGAGAGAGAGAGATTTTCTGCCTCGCGGAGAAGACTTTCTCGGCGATCGGATCAGACTTTCAGACGACCAACAATGACGGAGAAGGGTTTTTCCGGCGACAATGTTGGATCTGTGATGTTTGTTGACCTATTTTGTAATGTTTGTAGGTCTGGTTTGTAATGTTTGTATCGATTCGGTTTGTATTGTTTATCATTCTTGTTTGTTATTTTTAGTGACATTTCGTACGGTTAATATGCTTTGTATTTGTCCGTTTCTTTTGTAATGTTTGTAAGCATTGTTATTTTTGTGAACCATGTTTGTCATTTTAGTCACCCATGTTAGTAATGTTTTTATGTATAAAAAATAACCTGGTTGACTTTTGGATGGAACTCCTCTATATTAGGATGAAGCCTCCAAAGTCAACCTGGTTGTTTTTTTTATTTTGTATGGTTTGTTTTTTTTCATAATGTTCGGCTATGGAGAATGTGACATATATCACGTGGGTGGAGAAGAGTCAAGGGAAGTTGAAGTTGTTGGAGAAGTGTTCATTCGCAAGATGGAGCGAAACTGGAAACGAAGGAAGCGGAGGATAAAGAAGGTGAAAGTTGACTGCAACCTTGAGGGCAAGGTCGCTTTTCAAGGGGAGGAGATTGTCTCAGGTGGGATTCCCCGATCAGGGAATAAGGGGCCTAGACCGGGGAAAATCCCTGGATGACTTCCCCGACATCCTATTCAATGTAGTCAAAATCGTGCTTTAAAACTTAAAAGCTTACGCATTTACCTTTTTAGGTCAACAAAACGCTTCTATGAAGAATCATGATTTTCCCTTACAAATGTAGTCAAGATCTTCGCTTAAAATCTTACGGTTTTACGCTTCTAGTTCATCCAACCGCTTCTAGGTAGAACCACGCTTTTGACTGCATTGCTCCTATTGCATTTCCCTGGTCGGGTATTTGATGGGCGGACCGGGGATTTTAGTCTTCGAGCTCCGTCTATCGTCCACTTGGTGCTTTTGACCCGAAACTCGCCTCCAAACATGCACAACTGATCCCAGACCTGAAATACATCATACGAGAACAACCTAGCGTGAAATTGGCTTAAAACACGAGAATCGAGCCTCAAACAGTGTACGAATGGTGGACAAAAACATGTACAAATATCGAGTTATCACCCAATTTTCGTGGGTTTCTCTTATTATTTTAGTAGAATAATTATTATTATGGTGAGTAGAGATTTTTTCGTATTAGGGTTATTATTAGGATTTTTTTCTTATTTTCCTTATAAATATGTACTTTAGGTTAACATCATAATCAAGTAAGAAAAATATTAAGAAAAGTATCTATCTCTAATCTCTCCCAAATCCTATCAAATCTCTGTCCTTCTCTCCCCCAAAGCTCACCGGCCAGTTCTTCCCAATTATGTTCTTCAATCCCTAATCCACAATTCTTATCTCTAATTTTCTAATCTCTATCCCCAAATTCCTAAATCTTTATTGTGACGAATAATCGCAGGTGTCGAATATCAGTCCCTAGAAGCCCTAGAAAGTGGGTTCCTAACATCTTTCTTTCTAAACTCAAGTTCATATCCAATCTATGCATGTTTTGATGTTCAATTTTGCTTTAATCAAGATTATTGATTTGACTATTGACCTAGGAAAGGGAATACCTGATTGGGTCAATTAGAGCACCATAGACTAGAAGAAAGGGGGTCGATTGTGCGAGAGTCAATTCATGCTTTGTATTGAGTGTGAACCTCTCCCAACAGAGGTGATCTAGTGTAGAATGCCTTGATCAGTTGTACTAGAGAAGGGTAAGCCCCTCTAGACTACCGAATCAAGAGGGTCTTCATTACTTTAATCAAAATTCAAGGTCTAGTCAAGGATCCTTCGCATTATAGACGGGAGTGGAAGAAGTTAGAGACTTATCAATCTCAATTCGGTTGGTGGCTAGGTGGATTCGAACACCCAAGTGAGCCTGTAACTTGTAATTAGATAGATTAACCATAAAATAATTTAGTTTTTTATTTTCAAACTTCGATTGGCTAGACAACAAACAAAAGGCGAAGCTGAGTAAGAGTACATCTAGATGCCTTAAAGTTCGATAGTTTTATTACTTTATTTCCACTATACTGCACCTGGTCATCGGTGACACTTGGTCTTTGATCTAAAGTGTAGTTTAGGTGAGTCAATACTCAACTACTTGCTAAATGTGGATGTACTCCGATGGAAAAATGAATTCACTTCAGTTTCATGAAAAAAATTAATTGTTCGGCAAGACTATATACTACGTAGTAAAAGTAATTATTAGGGTCAATCGGGCAAGTTTGGGTTGGGCAACCGGATCATGGATCTATCGAGTTGCAGGTCAATCAAATTGCAATTCAATCGAGTTACATATCAATCGGGTTGCGGGTCAATCAGATTGAGAGTCATTAACTTTTAATCGACTCAAATTACGATCGGGTTGCAAGTTGAATTGGTTGGGCATGTTACTCAGATTTTGTTATTACACCTACTTGGTCCCTTGGCATGCCCCATTTGCTATCTTAATGAAGTTAAACCCAGCAAGGTTGAGGCAGCTTGTAATCATGTATTTGCACATTTGAATTGGCTATATACGATTTGTTCTGCCTTATGGTGTTCTATTTTGTTTTTATAATTCCCGCTTGTTATAGGCTGGAGTGCTGGCGTGACGAAATCAAAATTTCAAAAACTCCGTAATAAAAGATAAAACATTAGCACGTATCCAATAATTGAATGGAACAAAGATGAATCAGTATTCAATAATCAAACTGCGTAACCAGTGCGGCTCGCGAGGGACCATAATTATGATAGGAGCCAGCCAGGAGATATAATTATAAACAGTTAATGCCGGCTGTGAGCGTGCTTTTAAAGCCAGGAGCCTGGTGGATCTCTACTCTAATCTAATCGGCCCTTTTAATATTCCCATCATTGCCTTGTTTTAATTGTAGGAATCAAATCAGTACCACATTTGGCAGCTCACCGCTTTCTGATTTATTTTCTAAATGTTATATTTAAATATTATAATGTTTTTTTTATTTTGTTTGAAATGTTATATTTTATTTAAACTTGCGACATGAACGACATGAACTAGCATATTCCGATTGTACCACTAATCAGACTATAGTTATTACCATTTGTGCAATCAACATAACTATATAAATCGAATTGATAACTTTGCTTACTTACTTTTATAAACAAACCAATGACCTAGAAAAATAAAGAAATAAGAATAAAAGACGAATGAGAGTATCAAACGAATATTTAAAAACTAACCTAAAAGAATGACAACGAAAAAAAGGAAAATTACAATAACACACCTCCGTGTTCCTACTTGGCTTCCGTGTGGGCAGCCCAGCCAGCACCCGCACTTTTCCACCTCTACCAAAAGCCGGGCGAAGAAAAGAGAGCAAAAAACATAATAAAAGAAGAAAGGAAATTGTCAAAGTCTTCCCTCGAGTTCTTCTTCGGCCTTCAAAACTCCAACTCACAGCGATTTTTTTTTTTCAAACCTATCGCCAGAAATTCTCGTCTCCTTCTCCGCCCATCGTTGATTTCGTTGCAGTCCTTTGTCCTGGCCGGCCACCCGTCTCCCCTAACCCTAATCGCCACCTCTCTCCGCCGCCGCCGCCGCATGACATCAGCAGCATGAGCTCCTTCCGCCGGCCCTTCACAGCCCGCCGTACTCACCTACGGTTTCTATTGAGCCGAATCGGATATCCCGTCCTTCTCCGGTTAGCTTGATTTTTCTTGCTTTGGTTTTTGGATAGAATCGTATTCATGAAGATTCTTTACCAGTCAATGCTTCTGGCGGTAGCCATTGCTGCTCTGTTTTATCTGCTTCGCGTGGCTCTGTTCAAGACTGGGCTGATTTACCTCCCCAAAAAATGGTGGAGAGTCGTGGAAGACCGCCTGCACGTTTATCAGTACTTCAAGGTGCCGGAATTCACCGGCGGCTTGCAGGAGAACGAGCTCTACCGGAGGGTGACTCTGTACTTGAATTCTCTGGAATCGATGGAGGATTCGGATTTCACGAACCTCTTCACCGGGAGGAGTTCCAACGAGATCGTCCTCCGCCTCGATCCTAACCAGAGAATCGAAGATTATTTTCTCGGAGCTCGGGTTTCTTGGATTAACGGCGACGATGGCGGCGGCGGAGGTAGCAGGACTTTGGTTCTGAAGGTCAGGAAAGGAGAAAAGAGGCGGATTCTCCGTCCTTACCTCCAGCACATCCACACCGTCTCTGACGAGCTGGAGGAGAGGAAGAAGGATTTGAAGCTCTACATGAACGCCGCGGCGGCCAGCCAACCGAACTCGAGGCGGTGGAGGTCGGTCCCGTTCGCTCATCCGTCGACTTTCGACACGATTGCGATGGAGCCGGATCTGAAGATTAAACTGAAATCAGATCTGGAGTCGTTCCTCCGAGCCAAGCAGTACTATCACCGCCTCGGCCGCGTCTGGAAGCGGAGCTACCTCCTGTACGGCCCGTCGGGGACGGGGAAATCGAGTTTCGTCGCCGCCATGGCCAATCTGTTGCGCTACGACGTCTACGAGATCGAGCTCTCAAGAGTCCGAGACGATTCAGATCTCAAATCGCTCTTGCTCCAGACGACGACCCGGTCCGTGATCGTGATCGAGGATCTCGACCGATTCGTGACGGAGAAATCGTCATCGTCATCGTCAACATCGGCGGCAGTGACGTTACCCGGGGTGCTGAATTTCATGGACGGGGTCCTCAACTCCTGCGCGGCGGAGGAGAGGATCCTCGTGTTCACGATGAGCAGCAAGGACCGGGTCGACCCGGCGGTGCTCCGACCGGGTCGGGTCGACGTCCACATCCACTTCCCGATGTGCGATTTCTCGGCGTTCAAGACGCTGGCGAGCAGCCACCTGGGGCTGAAGGATCACAAGCTGTTCGCCCAGGTGGCGGAGATTTTCCAGACGGGGGCGAGCCTGAGCTCGGCGGAGATCGGAGAGCTGATGATCGCGAACCGGAGCTCCCCTAGCCGGGCGCTGAAGCTGGTGATGAAGGCGCTGCAGACTGAAGGCGACCGTAGGGGATCGCTGGACATCGTCGGAGGAGGGCCGCGAAGCGGTGGGTACTGTGAGTCGCAGGAGGAGCATTCAGGGATCTTCGGGAGGGACGGGGGAGGGTCGGCGGCGATGTTGAATCCGATGAAGGACATCCGGAAACTGTACGGGATGCTGAAGCTGAAGAGCACCCGGAAATCGGAATCGTTCGAGGTGACTCCGGTGGGGACGGAGGCGGTATCGTCGACGGCGACGGAGATGGGTAATGGGCGGTGATTAATGAAGAACAAGGTCAGGTGGAAAGAAGGGGCAAAAAAGGTTGCCGCATGTCCATAGTAATACTTGTAAGTTTTTATCTATTTTAGTACACAGGATTACGAAAACCATAGATTAAACATAGAAGAATTGGTTTTAGAATTTGGATTGGAATTTGGAATGGAATTGGGGATTGAATGATCTGCACCCAGCTTGCCATTGCCTGGTTCTCTGTTTATTATTCTATTTTCCGGAATTCCTTATCAGAATACGATTCCTGCATTTTCATTTATCTTATTTGTGGGCAAGCAATGGTGGGTAGGGGTTGCACAGAGAGACAGTACTATCCCTCCCCTAATCAATCACTGGATTCCCTGGGGTTTCTCTTTACAATTTTGTTAATTAAATTTTTCAAAACATTATTATTTTGTTTAGAGGTCGAAAATTGGTTATGTTGATCATACCATAGATATTCCAATCGATTTAATAAAAAAAAAATTAGGGACGAACATTCGTCCTGTAGTGGGCGTCTATGTATGATTTTTGGTGGGCAGGAGAATCCAAGATTGGACGGACAGGAAAAATCGGAAGGGAAAAGAGGCTACTTGAGGTTTATTATATTTGGCGGTATTGTGCAGTGCTGCCACACTTTCTGCAAATCGACAACGCAAATTTGGGGCCAGCTTCAGCCTTCAGGGGACTAAAGCCTTTCAGAGGCTGCCGCTATCTTGTCTCATCATCATCATTGGCAACATCACAATTCACAAGGTTGGATGGTTGCATACTTGCATCGTTGGGATAGTTGGGTTTCTCTCATCATTTATTGTATAATTTTTTTTAAATGTCACATTTGGCGATTGAGATTATTAAATCGTGTCATGTTTAGTCACTAGAAAAATTTAATATCAATTTTACTCACTCGAATTACTGAAACATGTCACATTTGGTCACTTTCCTCTAGCCTCTATCCTACTTCGGTCACTCGAATTTTGATATTAAAATTTTCTAATGACTAAATATGACACGATTTAGTAATCTCTTTGACCAAATGTGACATTTACCCATTTTTTTATTATAGTGTTACAATGTTTTCTTCCTATAGGGAAACAACATACAAATTATATGTACAAATGACTTGCATACAAACTTACAAAACGGAAAGTAGAAAAAATGTTGTTCAATTGGAAGGCGATCCAATGTTACAAGGGCTTTTTTTTATTACGATATTTACAGTCATGTTATGCCTACGTGGAACGAGCAACATATCATCTGAACCTTAGACAAGAGAGTGTCACCCAGAGCATGCGATGAGTCCTTCCCCGTTGACCATCCGGAGGATCACACATGCTTCACCACAAAACAGAACATTAGTGTACGAATGAGATAAAAACAATCTAAGAGCGTACCAAAGGGTTAGGAGTTCAACAACAACCAGGTTGTAAACAACGTCATAAAATCAATCAAATGCGAATTCGACTTCTTGATTGGATGAAACCCCAACAAAATCCACACCACCCCCACCGAAACCTTGATTGCACCATCTAAGTCACTAGAAAGGAAGTAGATTATATGGGAGGGGCACCAGAGTTTCGAAAAGTAGCATGAGTCTAATGCGTCTAATTTTCAGAGCGCGACAAGCGAGTTGATTAAGATGATATCATTTGCATATTTTTAACTAATATCAACCATGCCAGGTTCTATTGATGCATCCCTCCCAAAGTTTTAATTTGGAGCTGATTTATCTCATAAAAATTAAAAAAAAAATCTCCCCGCTATACTACCAGTATACCTAAAATGTTAATATAACTAGTAGTAGAAAGTAAACTAAAAACATCCCCATTAATATATGGTAGAGTTTTGTGTAATTTTCTCCATTTCAAATTTTCTGTAACGAGAGTGAAAGTAGGAAGGACATTTTTGTCTTTACAATTATCTGTTTATTTCAAATAAAAAATATCAATATGAAGATTTGAACCCAGGTCTCCAAACACGGACAACAATCATAACCAACTACACTAAACGAATTTGTTGTTTCTATTTGATACAAAACATACACTAAACTCTGGAAAGTTAATGACTTTTACATCATGATCAACAAGCCCACTAAGTCTACCATATTTATTTTTATGGTGCTTAATACTTCAATTTCCATAGTAGAGTTTCATGTAATTTTATCCATTTTAAAATTCATGCTCTCCTTAATTTTTGCTTAGGTAAATTTGTAATTGGCTAACATGAAGAAACTATTTTTTCACTACATGTTGCGTCATTGTATTTTTCAATTTAAAATTAAATGTTTTCTTTTTGTATCTTTGTTCTTATCTCTTTATAACTTCCTCCAAAAGTCCCTCCATCGTGCAATAATTTGGCCATTTCACTTCCCAGTACAAGAACGCATTTGAAAATTAATCTTCTGGTTTCTCTTGGCATGACAGTTTTATTTTTGGGATTTAAACTAGGCAAATAGAAAATTTCAAATCCGATATCAATCCATGTCGAATAGAATGGAGTTCAATCAAGTAGTTATGAATTTAAACTTGGAGTAGAAGAGTTGGAATTGAGTTTGAGAATGGAAGTGGTGGAGGTGGGGGGGGGGGGGAGGAGGGGGGAAGAAATTGTGTTTGAATTTGGTAGCAGGTAAAGTTCCACTGCAACAAGTGAAGGCAGAGAAGAGGGAGTTGGAGAGGGTAGTGAATGAATTGAGGTGGGTGTTGAAAGACATGGAAGAGAAACTGGAGCAGTTAAAGAGAGAGAAGTGAGAGATGATGAGGATAATAATGAAAATGGAGAGGTTATGGAAGGACATGGAAGTGGACTAAAGCAGGTGAATGCAGTCAAAGGGGAGATGAACATATTGATGTAATTGGAGATGAGTGTTGGTTTTAGCGAACTTATTACAAGTGCCCCGAGGAAATGAAGTTGTTTGGTTGAAACATATTGCTCTTGAGATTAAAGATAAAGTGGATAAAAATTTGGTCGTTCAACTGAGAGTGGTGGCTATTTGCTCTTTAGGTTTATGGTTTTTGCAGCTACCACAACCTATTTATATGTTAAACGAGAAATCATTGATTTACTGAATTAGGTCGATTCTTTATTCAACCTACTGAAACTTATAGAAAAGAAGTGTCTAATTTTATGTATTATGACTTTGATCAAGTCTATTAGTATATTGGAGATAACCCTAATTTTGTCGTTTGCTCTCAAGTTTTGATGGTTCCTTCTTAGTTTAGTTTGTAGTATATAGTTGACTTGAACCAACAACTCTCAATTTCTTTTTTATTAGTGACATGTTGTTCCTAAAAGAAGAGCATTGAAGCCTTTATGTAGGATTGTGAGGTTTTAGATTCAGTTTCAAACTACATATGGGCCGTGTGGTAATTCCAGTGAGCTTTTATATTATATCTTTCTTGACAATTAACTAACCAATATAATATTATCATTATGAAATGAAAATGAAATCAATGATACATTTTTATATTTTATATTCTTAAAAGATGATGGTATTTCTTCGAGTGTTCAACCTATATATTATTTCTTTATGTATCATCTAATTCGAAAGATTATGAAAAATATTAAACAGGTTGATAAGACTTAAACTTAACATAAAGTTATAAATAATCAAATATGAACATTTCGGCCAACGGGCCGAGTTATAAGCTAGTTATATTTATGGAAAACTTGGTTGTATTCTATGGAAACAGAAGTGTTCCGGCCCACAAGATCAAAGAGCTTCAAGAGTTGGGTACAAGAAAGGCAGTGGGTACCTAGCCCAGTCACAACATACATTCCACGCCAGAGCCCAATGAACCAGAAAATGTGCCAACGGCGGCAGCATGACTCTTGATTCTTCCACCTTCCCACTAGTTCCCAAAGAAAGTCCAATTGGAGACTCTGATGAAGAACTTGGCCCAGATTGAGAAAAGTATTAGATAATCTGGTGAGTTGATATCGATCAAAATCAATGTTGTTGAGAAGATAATCATAAAATGATGCGTTCAGGGAGAAGTCGCACTCTGTAATTCAAAGTTCGCGCTCTGACAAAATATAATGCGCGAATTATACACATAATTTCCGTAAATTCGTGTTCTGGCTGTTAGAAAGAGGAGCGCCATCGCAAGAGTTACGAATTGGGTAACCTTGACTAATCATTCTTACATCAAACAATTATACAGTCTCTCAGCCCGAAAATGGGAACCTAACCATGAATGAATCTGTCTATCTCTATCTATCTATCTATCTATCTATCTATCTACTCTACTATACTTATAATACGCCGAAGGAAAAAATGGGAGCTCCATTTCAAATTTCCTGCAACGAGAGTGAAGGTAGGAAGGACATTTTGGTCTTCACAATTACTTTTTTTTATTCATTAAAAAGACACATATTGGGATTTGAACCATGACCATTTTAAAGAAAAGCACGAATAATAACCAATCACACTAAGCACATTTGTTGTATCTTTTTAAATTAAAAAGATATAATAGCAGTGAGGAAAAAACTCTTCCCCCATTTCAAATTTCCTGCTCCATGAGCGTTTGTAGGAAGGGTAGAATAGGGAGTGTCAATTTTTTTTCTTTTTCCTCTGTGGAACGGGCCAACTTACCGTACACATGCGAATTTAAACGGGTCCAGGAGTGTCAATTTTTTTTCTTTAAGCCCTTTTATTTCTCCGTGGTGATAAAATATATATGAAAAGGCAAAAATAATACTCCTTTTTATTGTTAAGAATAAAAAAATTTAACAATAAACTAATGCATGGTATCTAATGGGCTAAATATGTGCCACAATTATGGTTGTTTCAAAATATATCAAAGTGAATATCATTTTAAAGACCACGATCAAAGTGATTTTTCTGTCCAAATAAATTTGAATTCTCACTTAAACCGAAAGGGATATAGCCCGTTAAATTAAATTGGGGGAAAAGTTGGTTATCTTCCATGAATGGTTGATGAGGGTTACTGACGCTAATGCATATGTAAGTTATTGTTACGATCCGAACCCTCCAATTAGAGTACATTTATGAGGAAGCATATTGCACTTCATCGAGATCTAAGCAACAACTTCTATACATTTTGAATTTTTTTGCCTTGGTTTATTTGCTTGAAATTCTAATTAGTTATGTAATATTTTCTTTTTGTGTGCAAAATAGTTGCATTTATTTTAGTGTTGAGTTGTATTTACTTAAAAGTATAGTTTAGTTGATCCAACTCAATCATAAACAAAAATTAAGTTTTAATATTTTTGGGTGATTCTATGAAGCATATCAGAAACCTCATAAAAGATAGTACAAGTTTATGAAAGCAGATCACAAGTTTCTTAATCCAGATTAGAAACCTCATAAACTTTGACCTATTTGTAAATTTAAAAAGTTTAGGTATTAAAATGTAAGACATAAAACTTTCAGGTCCTAAAATTAAATTCTCCTTCAATTTTTTACAACTTATATTATATGCGCGAAAATTTTGTTTTTTATACTAAATTTTTGAATCCATTAAATTTAGGTATCAAACTGTAATTTGTATATGAAATCCAAATCAATGGAGCGAAGAGAGGGAAATGTAACTGCTATAAGTGAGTAATTACTATAATATTTTGATGAATGATATTAGCATGTTGCTAGTATTACAACCGGTTCCAAGTTTACCTATTAACTCACTCAACTATTGACAATTTTTGAATCAAATTAGAACTTAAGCCTGCTAATCACTGTTAATATAGAAAGAGTCTCTGCAGCACTGCTGTTACCAATACACTAACCGGGATAGAGAATTATTGAGAATGTGGGACCGGAAAATGAATGGAGTTTTTGAACCGAGAGAAAGTTGGTGGTTTGGTGAGCTTGGCAGGGCTCCATATGCTTCACGTTCCTTTCTGGCTGAAATTTGGTAGTTGAAACAATTAACCTCATTTCTCTTTTTTTCTTTTCTTTTCTACTACAACTCTATCTGCGGATTGTGAAGTGCGAACGCCCAACGATGCAAAAGTGTCAGCTTTTACAAAAGGAGAAAAGCCAATTATCTTTTCAAAACAACTTTTTTTTTTGGTGTGTAATCAAATTAAACAAAATTTCCGCAAGAAAGCATGGTTTTCTCTCTTTTCTATGGTGTATTTCTATTTTTCTTATTATAAATGAATGCTGCATGTTTAGTTTTCATTCACACGTTAATAATAAAAGACAATATTTGAAACAAAAAAACTATGAAAATCCAAAGATAAGTCATGATCGTGACTCGTGAGGTAATATGCCCTAACTACAGATGTGGGAAATCGACATGTTCTAGTTCTGGGTGTATAACTCTTGGAAATGATGTATGATTCTTGTATAGCGGTGATTCGCGAGAAGAAGCACTGCACAAATTCAATTCTAATACATGCCAACTGAAGGCATTCAATAGCTCCCCTCAATTTTGCTTGGGGTGATAGAACAAAAACTCAAGTTCAAAGCAAATGTTGCAATGTAGTACCATGTATGATCTCTAATCAAGCCAAAGCCACCCTCAACAGTAAGGCTTGATTATGGAAGGATAAAGCCGTCTAGATTGAGGGTAACCCACTCCAAAGAAGGTGACTTCCACGAGAGGATCCGGAATACTAGAAACCCATTCCAAAACTTTAAAAGAGTGATACTCAAGTGACAACCCCCAAATATGAACCAAAATTGGTAATGTTTCAACTGGAGACACAACTTGTTAGATTCCCGACTCCCACTTTCCAAAAAACACTTGATTACCCTGAAAATGCCACAACCTTGATTTGAACACACTTTCTCGTCGGCGCATGTAAGAGATTGGTAAACAAACAGCCACGACCCAAATTTTGAAATCCTAACTAATATGTCCCGTCCCCAAAGGTATTTTTCAACTATCGAAGAAGAGCGACCTTCATAGTATGACCGATGAACTACAATAAGAGGCATCATTTCCATCAATCATCGTCACTCTTCTTGACCTCCTGTGGAAGATGAAACCAGTCATTGAGCTTCACCGAAGGACGAAAGCCCATTCGATTCTTGGGCTCGACCTCAAACAACTTGGCTCATGAAATAACCTCCCCAACCAGACCTGATTCTGATTGTGAGGTCGCTATCGTGGCAAAAGGTTCGGTAAGTTTATCTAGCAAACGAGGAAAGATGAGAGAAAGGGGTTCAATGAGATTTTTTAGACTATTCCTCTTCATTGTAGAAAATTTTGTTATTTCCTATGAACAAGATTCAACTGTCACGTCTTTCTTTCAATGTTTTAGAAACTGTACATACAACCCGTCGAACTAGGAATGCTTGGCACGGGATCCCAAACCTGGAAGCAATTTTCACGGTATGTAATAATTAAACCACAGTTAAATATTAATTTTAGTACAACATAGCCGGTCATTCACTTTTCCGGTATAATCCACATTAGAGTTTCACAATCATTCATCTCTTTTCAAATGTACAGGTTGTTTCTTTTTTTTTTTTTTAGGACAAAATATATAGGTTGTTTCTTAATTTGAATTGGATCACACATATAGACCAAAGACATTTTGGGCTAAAATTTTCGCAAACATTAGAACACATTTGGGGAAAAAGAGCCCCTTTAAATATTTTGGACTGAGAGCATAAAAGTATTAAGTTAATAAAGAAAAAAAAAACAATCTCATTCTGGATGACAATGGGATTAGTTTTGTTTAGGGTCTTAATTTTGCCACACAAAGTTATTAAAGAAAGAATCTGATTCTGGGTGACAATGTGGAATTTAGTTTTATTTAAGGTCTTGATTTGTTCCATCTCGGAGTTGTTTAATGCACTCAATTAGTCAATTGTATCTCTGAACTGCTGTAGCCCTTCGTTTGGGTAGAATTAATGCAAGTTTTATTTAAAAAATAGTTTTTGTTTAATAATTTCCTTCCTATATATGGCCGGCTCTAGTGTCTGTCTGGGCTGCAGGTCGTCCTTTCTTTCTCGCTCTCGTCTCCAAAACTTCGCTCTCTGCCTTAAGCTATTTCTCATTCTCTCTCTGTAAGCCCCGCGCCCTTTCAATTATAATTCCAGTCAATGTCTACTGCCCTTAATTTCTCAGCTTAGTTGCATCTCTGGGTGACTGGATTCTCTAGTATGGTTCACTTCTGATAATGGGTTCCTGTTTTTTAGCTGAATTTCAGGGGTTGGAGCTTATTTATCAGCTATATCGTCGAAAATGGCTGCAAAACCAGCCAGAATCCATGAGTTTGATGATGTGGTTAACCACAAAAGCCGGGACGATTGCTGGCTCCTTATTCACGGCAAGGTCAGTTCTTTCCTTTCTTTCTGCCTGTTCCGTACATCCCCAATTTTACTGTTTGCTGTTCTTCCATGTTCTGCATTCGTCAATATATTGTTGGGATCTGTCTCGGATTCTACTGTGGTCTTGCTCTGCTCTGGATTCGTTTGAAAGTTGTTTTTTTTACTGTTTTGTGTTACTTAAGGGATTCGAAATTGCGATATCCAGATTCAAAATCAATGTTAATACCACTAGACCAAATCCTTGCAACGACGGATGCTACTGTCGTATTGTTCTAGTCTACTAAGGAGATTGTTTGATTTGTATGTGTTAATATCTAGCTAATGTTACTTGATAAAGCAGGTAGCTTGATTAAATTCTCTGTGTCATCTGTTGTTAGTGAAATTTAGGGGAATCGAGTATCCAACCTTTTTACTGTAACTGCAGGTATATAATGTGACAGAATTCCTGGAAGAACATCCTGGAGGGGACGAGGTGCTACTTGCAGCAACTGGTAAAATCAGAAACGCACACAAATTTTCCCGATTGCCGCTTCCTTCAAAAGTTGTTATGGTTTCAATTTGTTTGATTGATGATCGATGGTGAGAACGGGTTTGTTGCACAATGCAGAGAAAGATGCGACCGACGATTTCGAAGACGTGGGGCACGGGAAGGAAGCTCGGGAGCTGATGATGAAGTACTACATTGGCGACATCGATCCGGCCAGCGTTCCGTCGGGGAGGAAGTACAACCCGCCGGTGCACACGGCCAAGGATCCACAGTACAACGCCTACTTGATCAAGCTGCTCCAGCTGGTGCTGCCACTCTTGATTTTCGGCATCGCTTTCGCTGCCCGTACTGCTCTGAAGAAGGAGTAGTAAAAGGGATAGTGTGGTTTTCAGAGGGCCTCTGCTTATCTTCCATGGTTGTGTCTGTGGTTGAGTTTCATGAACAGTGTTATTTGGGTCGTTTTGATTTGGCGATTGGTCTCTTAATAATTGCAGTTAGCTTTTCTGTGGTTGGTGACTTGGTGTTGTTAGTTGTAACAATTTGCCCGGGGTACTATTTTGGCCTTGTTGTTGAACTTCTCTTTGGCAAGTTTGGCTGGTTGGATCATGGATAGTAAATTGGCCAGTCGAAGCAAACTACTAATCATCTTGCAGACAAAGGTTTAACAGAACGCATGCAAATGGAATAACGACATATGCAACGGACCACATCAAGCCAATTCGGCAAACAATATACTAGGGCTGCACAAGAGGCGAGTCGATTTTTTTCTTAACTTAATTCGATTTGTTTATACATTTTTTAGCTCGAACTCAAATTTTGATAATCCAGCTCGATTTCAACTCGATTAAAAATAATCTAGCTCGAGGGTGACTCGGTAGAGCTTGGTAAATGCTCATTAACACAGCTTGTCAACCTGAGTACAAGCTCGGTTCAAGATGAGTTCAATTTAAAATCATTCTTGCTGAAAAATATGTACGCATAAGAATTTAAATGATAAAAGAACACTAGAAACTAAAAATAACATCTAACTTCCATACACATCCGTATCAACAACATAATGTTCGTGTTCAGAAGAGTGATTAATCCTTCCACAAACTCTAAAGAAGCCAGCTTGCGAGTTTATCTCCCGAAATCTGTGATGGTGGTACCCCTTTGGAATCTGCCAAAAATTGACACGGAATAAATCCACCCAAATCGGTGCTTAAAAGGCTTAATCATTGTTGACGAATAGTCTCAGGCTGAATCTGTGATCTGTAACCTTCAAAATGAATGTAAAATGGCCTTACGAAAAAAATCGCCAAAAAATTACGATAATACTATCCGAAAACAAACTACGCCAAATTGTTGTTTAATGGACTTAGTCGTTAGTGGAGAATAGGATCCAAAGACTTCACCATCGGTGGTGAATAGCCTCGGGCCGAGTTCGTGATCCATAGCCTTCAAAATCGAAATAAAATGGCATTTCGGAAAAATCGTCCGAAATCTCTGATGGTACCCTTTTGGAATCTGCCAGAAATTGACCCGGAATAAATCCGCCCAAATCGGTGCTTAAGGATTTAATGATTATTGAAGAATAGTCTCAGGGTGAATCTGTGATCTATAGCCTTCAAAATACAAGTAAAATGGCCCTTCGAAAAAAAATCGTCAAAAAATTACGAAAATGCCATCCAAAAACAAATTGTCCTAAATTGTTGCTTAATGGACTTAATCGTCGGTGGAGAATAGGATACGTAGACTTCACCATCGGTGGAGAATAACCTCGAACCAAATCCGTGATCTATACCCTTCAAATCGAAAGAAAATGGCATTTAGGGAAATTGCCCGAAATCTGTGATGGTACTAGGGGTGGGCAAACGGTTCGGTAAACCCGAAACGAAACCGAATTGAACAGAACCGAAACCGAATTAATGCTATTCGGTTCGGAATTCGGAAGGAAAATATGGATTGTTTGGAAACCAGGGTTCTTTCAACTGAACCGAATTTCTGAATTTCGACCGAAAAACCGAAATACTATAATTGCAAGCTCCAAATGGTGGATTTTTATGTTTGTAGTTGTTTTTAGACTTAAATATTTGAAATGTTTTATGAATTATGTGTTGAAAAGTTTGATTTTATCATTGATGATGCATATAATTGATATTTATTGTTTATATTAGGGGTGAAAAATAATTTAAAAGTGAGAAAATACAAGTAGCTTCACAAATTCGGTTTTGGGTGAAAAACCGAACCGAATTATAATTCGGTTTAAACCGACCGAACCGAATTATAATTCGGTTAGAATTTGGTTTGAGGTTTGGGAGAATTCGGGGACCCGGTATTTATAATTTTGGTTCGTTCGAAACCGAACCGACAGAATGCCCACCCCTCTGCCAAAAATTGACCCAGAATAAATCCGCTCAAATCGGTGCTTAAGGGAATTAAGCATCATTGAATAATAGTCCCAGGCTAAATCTATGATTTGTAGCCTCCAAAATCGAAGAAAAATGGCCCTTCGAAAAAAAACCCGCAAAAAAATTATGAAAATGGCATCCGCAAACAAATTACCCCAAATTGATGCTTGATGGACTTAATCGTCGGTAGAGAATAGGATCCATAGACTTCACCATTTGCGGAGAATAGGCTTGGGTCGAATCCCTTATCCGTAGCCTTCAAAATTAAAAGAAAATGACATTTCGGGAAAATCGCCCAAAATCTGTGATAGTACTCCTTTGGAATCTGCCAAAACTTGATCCGGTATAAATCCGCCGAAATCGGTGCTTAAGAGACGTAAAAATTGTTGAAGAATAATCTTAGACCAAATCTGTGATCTGTAGCCTTCAAAATCCCAAGAAAATCCCCAAAGAATTACGAAAATGTCATCCGAAAATAAATTACCACAAATTGTTAATTAATGGACTTAATCGTCGATGAAGAATAGGATTCATAGACTTCTACATCGGTGGAGAATAGCCTCGGACCGAATCCATGATATGTAGCCTTCAAAATCCAAAGAAAATGGCTTTTCGTCCCCCAAAAATTTACGAAAATGCCTTTCGAAAATAAATTGGCCCAAATCGGGGCTTAATGGACTTATCATCCATCGAGAAAAGGATCAATAGACTTCATTATCGGTGGAGAATAGTCTTGGCCTGATTCGGTGATCGGTAGACTACAGAATCGAAAAAATGGCTGTTCGGAAAAATCGCCTGAAATATGTTATGGTACCCCTTTAGAATCTGCCAAAAATTGACTCGAAATAAATCCGTCCAAATCGATGCTTAATGGAATCAATCATCGTTAAAGAATAGTCTCAAGCCGAATCCGTGATCTGTAGCCTTCCATTTCCAATGAAAATGTCCTTTCGTCGCCCAAAAAATTACGAAAATGCCACCCGAAAATAAATTGGCCCAAATCGGTGCTTAATGGACTTATCATCCGTGGAGAATAGGATCAATAGACTTCATTATCGGTGGAGAATAGCCTCGGCCTGATTTCGTGATCTTTAGCCTCCAGAATCAAAAGAAAATGGTATCTCGGAAAAATTGCCTGAAATCTGTTATGGTACCCGTTTGGAATCTGCCAAAAATTGACCCGCAATAAATCCGCCCAAAAGGTGCTTAATGGACTCAATCATCGTTGAAGAATAGCCTAAGGCCAAATCCGTGATCTGTAGCCTTCAATATCCAAAGAAAATGGCCTTTCGCCGCCCATAAAATTATGAAAATGCAATCCGAAAATAAATTGGCCCAAATCGATGCTTAATGGACTTATCATCCGTAGAGAATAGGATCAATAGACTTAATTATCGGTGGAAAATAGCCTCGACCCGATTTCGTGATCTGTAGCCTCCAGAATTGAAAGAAAATGGCATTTTGAAAAATCGCCCGAAATCTGTGAGATAACCCTTTGGAATCTGCCAAAAATTGACCCGAAATAAATCTTCCCAAATCGGTGCTTAATGGACTCAATCATCGTTGAAGAATAGCCTCATGCCGAATCATTGATCTGTAGCCTTCAATATCCAATGAAAATGGCCTTTCGTCGCCCAAAAAATTACGAAAATGCCATCCGAAAATAAATTGGCCCAAATCGGTGGTTAATGGACTTATAATCCATGGAGAATAGGATCAATAAATTTCATTATCTGTGGAGAATAGCCTCTACCTAATTCGGTGATTTGTAGCCTCCAGAATAGAAAGAAAATGGCATTTCGGAAAAATCGTCCAAAATCTGTGATGGTACCTCTTTTTGGAATCTGCCAAAAATTCAGCCGGAATAAATACGCCCAAATCAGTGCTTAATGGACTCAATCATCGTTGAAGAATAGCCTCATGTCGATTCTGTGTTTTGTAGCCTTCAATATCCAATGAAAATGGACTTTACTCGGCCAAAAAATTAAGAAAATGTTATCCGAAAATAAATTGTCCAAATTGGTGCTTAATGGACTTATCATCCTAGGAGAATAAGATCAATAGACTTCATTATCAATGGAGAATAGCCTCGGCCTGATTCCGAGATCTGTAGCCTCCAGAATCAAAGACGATGATATCTCGGAAAAATTGCTTGAAATATGTGATGGTACCCTTTGGAATCTGCCAAAATTTGACCCGAAATAAATTCGCACAAATTGGTGCATAATGGATTCAATCATCGTTGAAGAATAGCCTCAGGCCGGATCCGTGATCTGTAGCCTTCAAAATCCAAAGAAAATGGCCTTTCGTCGCCCAAAAAATTACGAAAATGCGATCCGAAAATAAATTGGCCAAAATCGGTGCTTAAAGGACTTATCATCCGTGGAGAATAGGATCAATAGATTTCATTATCGGTGGAGAATAGTCTCGACCTGATTCGTTGAACTGTAGCCTCCAAAATCGAAAGAAACTGGCATTTCGGAAAAATCGCCCAAAATCTGTGATGGTACCCCTTTGGAATCTGCCAAAAATTGACCCGGACTAAATCCGCCCAAATCGGTGCTTAATGGACTCAATCTTCATTGAAGAATAGCCTCATGCCGATTCCGTGATCTGTAGCCTTCAATATCCAATGAAAATGGCCTTTCGTGGCCCAAAAAATTACGAAAATGCCATCCGAAAATAAATTGGCCCAAATCGGTGCTTAATGGACTTATCATCCGTGGAGAATAGGATCAATTGACTTCATTATCGGTGGAGAATATCCTCGGCCTGATTTCGTGATCTGTAGCCTCAAAATCGAAAGAAAATGGCATTTCGGATAAATTGCCCGAAATATGTGATGGAACCCCTTTGGAATCTACCAAAAACTGAGCCGGAATAAATCCGCCCAAATCGGTGCTTAATGGACTCAATCATCGTTGAAGAATAGTCTCAGGCCGAATCCGTGATCTGTCGCTTTCAATATCCAAAGAAAATGGCCTTTCGTCGCCAAAAAAATTACGAAAATGCCATCCGAAAATAAATTGGCCCAAATCAGTGCTTAATGGATTTATTATCCTTGGAGAATAGGATCAGTTACTTCATTATCGGTGGAGAATAGCCTCGTCTTGATTCGGTGATCTGTATCCTCCAGAATCGAAAGAAAATGGAATTCCGAAAAAGTCGCCCGAAATATGTGATGGTACCCCTTTAGAATCTGCCAAAAATTGACCCGAAATAAATCATCCCAAATCGATGCATAATGGACTCAATCATCGTTAAAGAATAGCCTCAGGCAGAGTCAGTGATCTATAGCCTTCAATATCAAAGAAAATGGCCTTTCGTCGCCCGAAAAATTACGTAAAAGCCATCCGAAAATAAATTGGCCCAAATCGATGCTTAATGGACTTATCATCCGTGGAGAATAGGACCAATAGACATCATTATCGGTGGAGAATAGGCTCGAACTAATTTCGTGATCTGTAGCCTCCAGAATCGAAAGAAAATGGCATTTTGGAAAAATCGCCCAAAATCTATGATGGTACACCTTTTGGAATTTGCCAAAAATTGACCCGAAATAAATCCGCCCAACTCGGTGCTTAATGGATTCAATCATCGTTGGAGAATAGGCTCAGGCCAAATCCGTGATCTGTAGCCTTCAATATCGAATGAAAATGGCCTTTCGTCGCCCAAAAAATTACGAAAATGTCATCAAAAAATAAATTGTCCTAAATTGGTGCTTAAATGACTTATCATCCGTGGAGAATAAGATCAATAGACTTCATTATCGGTGGAGAATAGCCTCGGCCTGTTTCCATGATCTGTAGCCTACAAAATCAAAAGAAAATGGCATCTCGGAAAAATTGCCCGAAATCTCTGATGGTACCCCTTTGGAATCAGCTAAAAATTGAACCAGAATAAATTCGCCCAAATGGTGCTTAATGGACTCAATCATCGTTGAAGAATAGCCTCAGGCCGAATCCGTGATCTGTAGCCTTCAATATGCAAAGAAAATGGCCTTTCATCGCCCAAAAAATTACGAAAATGCCATCCGAAAATAAATTAGCACAAATCGGTGCTTAATGTACTTATCATCTTTGGAGAATAGGATCAATAGACTTCCTTATCGGTAGAGAATAGCCTCGACCTAATTCCGTGATATGTATCCTCCAAAATCTAAAGAAAATGGCATTTCAGGAAAATAGCCCGAAATCTGTGATGGTACCCCTTTGGAATCTGCCAAAAATTTACCCGTAATAAATCCACATGAATCTGTGCATAATGGACTTAATCATAGATGAAGAATAGTCTCTAGTCGAATATGTGATCTGTAGTCTTCAAAATCCAAATAAATTGTCCTTTCATCGCACAAAAAATTACGAAAATGACATCCGAAAATAAATTGTCCAAATAGGTGCTTAATGGACTTATCATCCGTGGAGAATAGGATCAATAGACTTCATTATCGATGGAGAATAGCCTCGGTTTGATTAAGTAGTTTGTAGCATCCAGAATCGAAAGAAAATGGCATTTCAAAAAAATCTCATGAAATCTGCGAAGGTACCCCTTTGGAATCTGTTAAAAATTGACCCGTAATAAATCCACCCAAATCGGTGCTTAATGCACTCAATCATCGTTGAAGAATAGCCTCAGGTAGAATCCGCGATCTGTAACCTTTAATAACCAAAGAAAATGGTCTTTCGTCGCCTAAAAAATAACGAAAAATGTCATCTGAAAATAAATTGGCTCAAATCGGTCCTTAATGGACTTATCATCCGTGGACAATAGGATCAATATCCTTCATTATTGGTGGAGAACATTCTCGACATGATTCGGTGATCTGTAGCCTCCAAAATCGAAAGAAAATGGCATTTCGGAAAATTGCCCAAAATCTGTGATGGTACCCCTTTGGAATCTTCCAAAAATTGACCCAGAATAAATCCGTCCAAATCGGTGCTTAATGGACTCGATCATCTTTGAAGAATAGCCTCATGCCGAATCCGTGATCTGTAGCCTTCAATATACAATGAAAATGGCCTTTCGTCGCCCAAAAAATTAGGAAAATGACATCTGAAAGTAAATTGTCCCAAATCAGTGCTTAATGGACTTATCATCCTAGGAGAATAAGATCAATAGACTTCATTATCGGTGGAGAATAGCCTCAACCTGATTCTGTGATCTGTAGCCTCCAGAATCGAAAGAAAATGGCATTTAGGAAAAATCGCCCAAAATCTGTGATGGTACCCCTTTGGAATCTACCAAAAATTGACTCGGAATAAATCCGCCCAAATAGGTGCTTAATGGACTCAATAATCATAGAACAATAGCCTCAGGCCGAATCCATGATATGTAGCTTTCAAAATCCAAAGAAAATTTCCTTTCGTCGCCAAATAAATACGAAAATGCCATCCGAAAATAAATTGGCCCAAATCGGTGCTTAATGGACTTATCATCCTTGGAGAATAGGATCAATACATTTTATTATCGGTGGAGAATAGCCTCGGCCTTATTCGGTGACCTGTAGCCTCCAAAATCGAAAGAAAATGGCATTTCGGAAAAATCGCCAGAAATCTGTGGTGGTACGCCTTTTGAATCTGCCAAAAATTGACCCAAAATAAATCCGCACAAATCGGTGCTTAATAAACTCAATCATCGTTAAACAATAGCCTCACGCCGAATCCTCGATATGTATCCTTCAATATCCAATGAAAATGGTCTTTCATTGCCCAAAAAATTACGAAAATGGCATCCGAAAATAAATTGGCCCAAATCGGTGCTTAATTGTGCCGTGGAGAATAGGATCAATAGACTTCATTATCGGTGGAGAATAGCCTCGACCAGATTTCGTGATCTATAGCCTCCAGAATCGAAAGAAAATGGCATTTCTGATAAATCGCCCGAAATCTGGGATGGCACCCCTTTAGAATCTGCCAAAAATTGACCCGGAATAAATCCGCCCAAATCAATGCTTATTAGACTAAATCATCGTTGGAGAATAGCCTCAGGCCGAATCCGTGATTTGTAGCCTTCAATATCAAAAGAAAATGGCATTTCGTCGCCCAAAAAATTACTAAAATGCCATCCGAAAATAAATTGGCTCAAATTGGTGCTTAATGGACTTATCATCCGTGGAGAATAGGATCAATAGACTTCATTATCGGTGGAGAATATCCTCGGCCTGATTTCGTGATCTGTAGCCTTTAGAATAAAAAAAAATGGCATCTCGGATAAATCGGCCGAAATCTGGGAGGTTACCCCTTTGGAATCTGCCAAAAATAGACCCGAAATAAATCCTCCCAAATCGGTGCTTAATGGACTCAATCATCGTTGATGAATAGACTCATGCCAAATCCGTGATTTGTAGCCTCCAATATCTAATGAAAATGGCCTTTCGTCGCCCAAAAAATTACGAAAATGCCATCCGAAAATAAATGGTCCCAAATCGGTGCTTAATGGACTTATCATCCGTTGAGAATAGGTTCAATAGACTTTATTATTGGTGGAGAATAGTCTCAGCCAAATTCGCTCATCTGTAGCCTCCAGAATCGAAAGAAATTGGCATTTCTGAAAAATCGCATGACATCCGTGATGGTACCCCTTTGTAATATGCCAAAAATTAACCAAGAATAATCTGCCCAAATCGATGCTTAATAGACTCAATCATCGTTGAAGAATAGCCTCATGCCGAATCCGTGATCTATAGCCTTCAAATACGAAAATTCCATCCGAAAATAAATTGTACCAAATCGGTGCTTAATGGACTTATCATCCGTGGAGAATAGGATTAATAGACTTCATTATCATTGGAGAAAAGTCCCGGCCTGATTCGGTGATCTGTAGCCTCCAGAATCGAAAGAAAATGACATTTCGGAAAAATCGCCCAAAATCTGTGAAGGTATCCCTTTGGAATCTGCCAAAAATCGAACCAGAATAAATCCTCCCAAATTGGTGCTTAATGTACTAAATCATCGTTGAAGAATAGCCTCATGCCGTATCCGTGATCTGTAGCCTTCAATATCCAATGAAAATGGCCTTTCGTCGCCAGAAAAATTACGAAAATGCCATCCGAAAATAAATTGTCCCAAATCGGTGCTTAATTGACTTATCACCCGTGGAGAATAGGATCAATAGACTTCATTATCGGTGGAGAATAGCCTCGGCTTGATTCCGTGATCTGTAGCCCCAGAATCGAAAGAAAATGGCATCTCGGAAAAATCGCTCGAAATCTGTGATGGTACCCCTTTGGAATATGCCAAACATTGACCTGGAATAAATCCGCCCAAATCGGTGCTTAATGGATTCAATCATCGTTACACAATAGCCTTCAATATCCAATGAAAATGGCCTTTCGTCGCCCAAAAAATTATGAAAATGCCATCCGAAAATAAATTGGCCCAAATCGGTGCTTAATGGACTTATCATCCGTGGAGTATAGGAACAATAGACTTCATTATCGGTGGAGAATAGCCTCGGCTTGATTCCGTGATCTGTGGCCTCCAGAATCGAGAGAAAATGCCATTTCGGATAAATCGCGCGAAATTTGTGATGGTAATGGAATCTGCCAAAAATTGACCAGGAATAAA
Source organism: Linum trigynum (assembly GCA_964030455.1). Lineage (NCBI taxonomy): Eukaryota > Viridiplantae > Streptophyta > Magnoliopsida > Malpighiales > Linaceae > Linum > Linum trigynum. The sequence continues at coordinate 636,929 of OZ034820.1, forward strand.
TCCGCTCAAATCGGTGTTTAATGGACTCAATCATTGTTGGAGAATAGCCTCAGGGCGAATTCATGATATGTAGCCTTCAATATCTAAAGAAAATGGCCTTTCGTCGCCCAAAAAATTACGAAAATGCCATCCAAAAATAGATTGGCCCAAATCGGTGCTTAATGGACTTATCATTCGTGGAGAATAGGATCAATAGACTTCATTCTCGGTGGAGAATAACCTCGGTCTGATTGCGTGATATGTAGCCTCCAAAATCGAAAGAAAATGGCATTTCGGATAAATCGCCCGAAATCTGTGATGGTACCCCTTGGAATCTACCAAAAATTGACCCATAATAAATTCGCCCAAATCATGGTTTAATAGACTCTATCATAGTTGGAGAATGGCCTCAGGCCGAATCCGTGATCTGTAGCCTTCAATGTCCAAAGAAAATGGCTTTTCGTCGCATAGAAAATTAAGAAAAAGCCATCCGAAAATAGGTTGGGCCAAATTGGTGCTTAATGGACTTATCATTCGTGGAGAATTGGATCAATAGACTTCATTATCGGTGGAGAATAGCCTCGGCTTGATTCCGTGATATGTAGCCGCCTAAATCGAAAGAAAATGGCATTTCGGATAAATCGCCCGAAATCTGTGATGGTACCCCCTTTGGCCTTTGGAATCTGCCAAAAATTGACCCGAAATAAATCTCCCCAAATCGGTTCTTAATGGACTCAATCATCTTTGGAGAATAGCCTCATGCCGAATCCGTGATCTGTAGCCTTCAATATCCAATGAAAATGGCCTCTCATCGCCCAAAAAATTACGAAAATGCCATCCGTAAATAAATTGGACCAAATCGGTGCTTAATGGACTTATCATCCGTGGAGAATAGGATCAATAGACTTCATTATCGGTGGAGAATAGCCTCGACCTGATTTCGTGATCTATAGCCTCCAGAATCGAAAGAAAATGGCATTTCGGATAAATCGCCCGAAACCTGTGATGGTACCCCTTTGGAATCTGCCAAAAATTGACCCGAAATAAATCTGGCCAAATCAGTGCTTAATGGACTCAATCATCGTTGGAGAATAGCCTAAGGCCAAATCCGTGATCTGTAGCCTTCATTATCCAAATAAAATGGACTTTCGTCGACCAAAAAATTACGAAAACGCCATTCGAAAATAAATTGTCCCAAATCGGTGCTTAATGGACTTATCATCCGTGGAGAATAGGATCAATAGACTTCATTATCGGTGGAAAATATCCTCGGCTTGATTCCGTGTTCTGCAGCCTCCATAATCGAAAGAAAATGGCATTTCGGATAAATAGCCCGAAATCTGTGATAGCACACCTTTAGAATCTGCCAAAAATTGACCCGGAATAAATCCTCCCAAATCAATCGTTGGAGAATAGCCTCAGGCTGAATTCGTGATCTACAGCCTTCAAAATCCAAAGAAAATGGCCTTTCGTCGCCAACAAAATTACGAAAATGCCATCCGAAAATAAATTGGCCCAAATCGGTGCTTAATGGACTTATCATCCGTGGAGAATAGGATCAATACATTTCATTATCGGTGGAGAATAGCCTCGGCCTTATTCGGTGATCTGTAGCCTCCAAAATCGAAAGAAAATGGCATTTAGGAGAAATCGCCAGAAATTTGTGATGGTACTCCTTTTGAATCTGCCAAAAATTGACCCAAAATAAATCCGCGCAAATCGGTGCTTAATGGACTCAATCATCGTTAAACAATAGCCTCACGCCGAATCCGTGATATGTGTATCCTTCAATATCCAGCGAAAATGGTCTTTCATTGCCCAAAAAATTACGAAAATGGCATCCGAAAATAAATTGGCCCCAATCGGTGCTTAATTGTGCTGTGGAGAATAGGATCAATAGACTTCATTATTGGTGGAGAATAGCCTCGACCTGATTTCGTGATCTATAGCCTCCAGAATCGAAAGAAAATGGCATTTCGGATAAATCGCCCAAAATCTGTGATGGCACCCCTTTAGAATCTGCCAAAAATTGACCCGAAATAAATCCGCCCAAATCAATGCTTATTAGACTCAATCATCGTTGGAGAATAGCCTCAGACCGAATCCGTGATTTGTAACCTTCAATATCAAAAGAAAATGGCATTTCGTCGCCCAAAAAATTACTAAAATGCCATCCGAAAATAAAATTGGCTCAAATTGGTGCTTAATAGACTTATCATCCGTGGAGAATAGGATCAATAGACTTCATTATCGGTGGAGAATATCCTCCACCTGATTTCGTGATCTGTAGCCTTTAGAATAAAAAAAAATGGCATCTCGGATAAATCGCCCGAAATCTGTGAGGTTACTGATGCTCTAAAACACAACACCTAACAATGGCCAAGTGTAACCAATGAAAGGGATTGCAGTATAGTGGCTCAAGTGATAAATATCGAATCCACGGGTCTCTAGAGTTACTATTACTCAGCTTTAGTTTATTATCTAGCAAACTAGATTAAGGATTGATTAACTAAACTACTCTACTAACTAAACTAAGTAAAACTACTAATTACGGTTTGGGAACTCACTTAGGTATGATTCCCCCTAGCTCCTCAATTAGTTCCAAGTTGTAATTCCTTTTGGTTGTTTTACTGTTGATTAAACTGCGGAAGATCCGACAGTAGCTTGGAATCTCTTAAGCTGACCAAGCCCTCTCAGTCTAACTATCCGGCAGACGACTAGTCTTCACCGGGATAGAAAGCTGAAGCAATAAGCACAAAACCCCACTACTGGAATTGGATTCCAGTACAAAACAGTAAAATGGCTAACTCTCGTATAGCCAATCTCCTACTACCGAATGATGAGGCTCTAACAACCTAATCAGATTCTATCTATCTCAGGTTGCAGCAGAAATCAGGAAAAGTTGATCAGACTTCAATTGACTCAATAAACATGCATCATTCGATTATAATCAAACAATATAGCATCCAAAACTTCATACAAGAAAGATCCTAACTCATGGAACTAGGGTTCCTCAAAACCTAAGTGAGGGGAAGTTACTCCATAGAGAAGAGAGAGACTGCAGAAATCTGATCTAGATCTTCAATCTCCATCTCCAAGCTTGATTCCCGAGCTCCAATGGCGAAGAAATCCTCCAAAATAGCTCCAAGAATGTTCCCAAGTCGCTCTCTCTCTCTAGGGTTCGTCCCTTGGGTGTTTGGGATCCAAAACCCAGCTCTGCCCCTTTCCTTTTGCTGAAAATCGGGTTTTAAACAGCAATTCCCGACTCACACGGCCAGGCCACACGGCCGTGTGGCTTTCCCAGCTGCCCGTGTGAAGGCTCGGTGATTTCCACACGGCCACATGGCCAAGTCACACGGCCGTGTGGGTTGTGCCCGTGTGGCTTGCTCAGCCTCTGTTTAATGCTTCGTTTCTCCGTCGTCCGGACTCCGAATCAGTCGCTGTTTGATCCTAGACGCTCGTAGTCTCGTCCTCTTTCTTTTCATGACAAGCTTGCATGATTATTTGTCCATAAACTGAGGTAGAAATCCATTCTTCTTCAGGTCATACCTGAGTTTCTTCTCCCGAATCGTCAATTGATCTCTGATTGACTTGAAACTTGCGCCTATGCTTCACTTTATGTGCTAGGACCTGAAATGTGACAAAGGAACACAACCTAGCGTAAAATAGGCCAAAGACACGATAATTCAAGCTCAAACAATCAAGAAACAAAGGGGAAAACATGTGCAAATACCGAGTCATCAGTTACCCCTTTGGAATCTGCCAAAAATAGACTCGAAATAAATCCGCCCAAATCGGTGCTTAATGGACTCAATCATCATTGATGAATAGATTCATGCCAAATCCGTGATCTGTAGCCTTCAATATCCAATGAAAATGGCCTTTCGTCGCCCAAAAAATTAGGAAAATGCCATCCGAAAATAAATGGTCCCAAATCGGTGCTTAATGGACTTATCATCCGTTGAGAATAGGTTCAATAGACTTCATTATTGGTGGAGAATAGTCTCGGCCTAATTCGCTCATCTGTAGCTTCCAGAATCAAAAGAAATTGGCATTTCTGAAAAATGGCATGAAATCCGTGATGGTACCCCTTTGGAATCTGCCAAAAATTAACCAAGAATAAATCCGCCCAAATCGATGCTTAATAGACTCAATCATCGTTGAAGAATAGCCTCATGTAGAATCCGTGATCTATAGCCTTCAATATCCAATGAAAATGGCATTTCATCGCCCAAAAAAATACGAAAATTCCATCCGAAAATAAATTGTCCCAAATTGGTGCTTAATGGACTAATCATTCGTGGAGAATAGGATTAATAGACTTCATTATCACTGGAGAAATGTCTTGGCCTGATTTGGTGATCTGTAGCCTCCAGAATCGAAAGAAAATGACATTTCGGAAAAATCGCCCAAAATATGTGATGGTATCCCTTTGGAATCTGCCAAAAATTGAACCGGAATAAATCCTCCTAAATTGGTGCTTAATTTACTAAATCATCATTGAAGAATAGCCTCATGCCGTATCCATGATCTGTAGCCTTCAATATCCAATGAAAATGGCCTTTCGTCGCCCAAAAAATTACGAAAATGCCATCCGAAAAAAATTTGGCCCAAATCGATGCTTAACAGACTTATCATCCGTGGAGAATAGGATCAATAGACTTCATTATCGGTGGAGAATAGCCTCGGCCTGATTCCGTGATCTGTAGCCTTCAGAATCGAAAGAAAATGGCATTTCGGATAAATCGCCCGAAATCTGTGATGGTACACCTTTGGAATCTGCCAAAATTCACCCGGAATAAATCCGCCCAAATCGGTGCTTAATGGACTCAATCATCGTTGGAGAATAGCTGAGGCCGAATCCGTAATCTGTAGCCTTCAATATCCAAAGAAAATGGCCTTTCGTCGCCCAAGAAATTACGAAAATGCCATCCGAAAATAAATTGGCCCAAATCGATGCTTAACCGACTTATCAGTCGTGGAGAATAGGATCAATAGACTTCATTATCGGTAGAGAATATCCCAGGCCTGATTCTTTGATCCGTAGCCTCCAGAATCGAAAGAAAATGGCATTTCAGAAAAATCGCCCGAAATCTGTGATGGTACTCCTTTGGAATCTGCCAGAAATTGACCCGGAATAAATCCGCCCAAATCGATGCTTAATGGACTCAATGATCGTTACAGAATTACCTTCAATATCCAATTAAAATGGCCTTTCGTCGCTCAAAAAATTATGAAAATGCCATCCAAAATTAAATTGGTCCAAATCGGTGCTTAATGGACTTATCATCCGTGGAGAATAGGATAAATAGAATTCATTATCGGTGGAGAATAGCCTCGACCTGATTTCGTGATTTGTAGCATCCAGAATCGAAAGAAAATGGCATCTTGGATAAAACGCCCAAAATCTTTGATGGTAACCGTTTGGAATTTGCCAAAAATTGACCCGATATAAAACTGCACAAATCGGTGCTTAATGGACTCAATCATCGTTGAATAATAGCTTCATGCCTAATTCGTAATATGTAGCTTTCAATAAACAATGAAAATGACCTTTCGTCGCCCTAAAAATTACGAAAAATGCCATCCGAAAATAAATAGTCCCGAATCGGTGCTTAATGGACTTATCATCCGTTGAGAATAAGATCAATAGACTTCATTATCGGTGGAGAATAGCCTCGGCCTGATTTTGTGAGCTGTAGCATCCAGAATCGAAAAATGGTATTTCGGATAAATCGCCTGAAATCTGTGATGGTACCCCATTGGAATCTGGCAAAAATTATCCAAGAAAAATCCGCCCAAATTGGTGCTTAAAGGACTCAATCATCGTTGAAGAACATCCTCATGCCGAATCCGTGATCTGTAGCCTTCAATTTCCAATGAAAATGGACTTTCGTCACCTAAAAAATTTTGAAAATGCCATTCGAAAATAAATTGGCCCAAATCGATGCTTAACGAACTTGTCATCCGTGCAGAATAGGATCAATAGACTTCATTATCGTGGAGAATAGCCTCGGCCAGATTTCGTGATTTGTAGCCTCCAGAATCAAAAGAAAATGGCATTTCGGATAAATCGCCCGAAATCTGTGATGGTACCCCTTTAGAATCTGCCAAAAATTGACTCGTAATAAATCCTCCCTAATCGGTGCTTAATGGACTCAATCATCGTTGGAGAATAGCCTCAGGCTGAATCCGTGATCTGTAGCCTTCAATATCCAATGAAAATGGCCTTTCGTGGCCCAAGAAATTTTGAAAATGCCATCCGAAAATAAATTGACCCAAATCGATGCTTTACGGACTTATAATCTGTGGAGAATAGGATCAATAGACTTCATTATCGGTGGAGAATAGCCTCGGCATGATTCCGGGATCTGTAGCCTCCAGAATCGAAAGAAAATGGCATTTCGGATAAATCGCCCGAAATCTATGATGGTACCCCTTTGGAATCTGCCAAAAATTGACCCGGAATAAATTCGCCTAAATTGGTGCTTAATTGACTCAATCATCGTTGGAGAATAGCCTCAGGCCGAATCCGTGATCTGTAGCCTTCAATATCCTATGAAAATAGCCTTTCGTCGCCCAAGAAATTACGAAAATGCTATCCGAAAATAAATTGGCCCAAATCGATGCTTAACGGACTTATCATCCGTGGAGAATAGGATCAATTGACTTCAATATCGGTGGAGAATAGCCTCGGCCTGATTCCGTGATCTGTAGCCTCCAGAATCGAAAGAAAATGGCATTTCGTATAAATCGCTCGAAATCTGTGATGTTACCCCTTTGGAATCTGCCAAAAATTGACCAGGATTAAATCCTCCCAAATCGGTGCTTAATGGATTCAATCATCGTTGGAGAATAGCCTCAGGCCGAATCCGTGATCTGTAGCCTTCAATATCCAATGAAAATGGCCTTTCGTCGCCCAAGAAATTACGAAAATGCCATCCGAAAATAAATTGGCCCAAATCGATGCTTGACGGACTTATCATCCGTGGAGAATAGGATCAATAGACTTCATTATCGGTGGAGAATAGCCTCGGCCTGATTCCGTGATCTGTAGCGTCCAGAATCGAAAGTAAATGGCATGTCCGATAAATCGCCCGAAATCTGTGATGGTACCCCTTTCGAATCTACCAAAAATTGACCCGGAATAAATACGCCCAAATCGGTGCTTAATGGACTCAACCATCGTTGGAGAATAGCCTAAGGCCGAATCCGTGATTTGTAGCCTTCAATATCCAATGAAATTGGCCTTTCGTCGCCCAAGAAATTACGAAAATGCCATCCGAAAATAAATTGGCCCAAATTGATGCTTAACGGACTTATCATACGTGGAGAATAGGATCAATAGACTTCATTATCGGTGGAGAATAGCCTCGGCCTGATTCCGTGATCTGTAGCCTCCAGAATCAAAAGAAAATGGCATTTCGCATAAATCGCACGAAATCTGTGATGGTACCCCTTTGGAATCTGCCAAAAATTGACCCGGAATAAATACGCCCAAATCGGTGCTTAATGGACTCAACCATCGTTGGAGAATAGCCTCAGGCCGAATCCGTGATCTGTAGCCTTCAATATCCAATGAAAATGGCCTTTCGTCGCCCAAGAAATTACGAAAATGCCATCCGAAAATAAATTGGCCCAAATCGATGCTTAACGGACTTATTATCCGTCGAGAATAGGATCAATAGACTTCATTATCGGTGGAGAATAGCCTCGCCCCGATTCCGTGATCTGTAGCCTCCAGAATCGAAAGAAAATGGCATTTCTGATAAATCGCCCGAAATCTGTGATGGTACCCCTTTGGAATCTGCCAAAAATTGAAACGGAATATATCCGCCCAACTCGGTGGTTAATGGACTCAATCATCGTTGGAGAACAGCCTCCGGCCGAATCCGTGATCTGTAGCCTTCAATATCCAAAGAAAATGGCCTTTCATCGCCCAAGAAATTACGAAAATGCCATCCGAAAATAAATTGGCCCAAATCGATGCTTAACGGACTTAACATTCGTGTAGAATAGGATCAATAAACTTCATTATCGGTGGAGAATAGCCTCGGCATGATTCCGTGATCTGTAGCCTCCAGAATCGAAAGAAAATGGCATTTCGCAGAAATCGCCCGAAATCTGTGATGGTACCCCTTTGGAATCTGCCAAAAATTGACCCGGAATAAATACGCCCAAATCGGTGCTTAATGGACTCAACCATCGTTGGAGAATAGCCTCAGGCCGAATCCGTGATCTGTAGCCTTCAATATCCAATGAAAATGGCCTTTCGTCGCACAAGAAATTACGAAAATGCCATCCGAAAATAAATTGGCACAAATTGATAATTAACGGACTTATCATACGTGGAGAATAGGATCAATAGACTTCATTATCGGTGGAGAATAGCCTCGGCCTGATTCCGTGATCTGTAGCCTCCAGAATCAAAAGAAAATGGCATTTCGCATAAATCGCAGGAAATCTGTGATGGTACCCCTTTGGAATCTGCCAAAAATTGACCCGGAATAAATACGCCCAAATCGGTGCTTAATGGACTCAACCATCGTTGGAGAATAGCCTCAGGCCGAATCCGTGATCTGTAGCCTTCAATATCCAATGAAAATGGCCTTTCGTCGCCCAAGAAATTACGAAAATGCCATCCGAAAATAAATTGGCCCAAATCGATGCTTAACGGACTTATCATCCGTCGAGAATAGGATCAATAGGCTTCATTATCGGTGGAGAATAGCCTTGGCCCGATTCCGTGATCTGTAGCCTCCAGAATCGAAAGAAAATGCCATTTCGGATAAATTGCCCGAAATCCGTGATGGTACCCCTTTGGAATCTGCCAAAAATTGACCCGGAATAAATCCGCCCAAATCGGTGCTTAATGGACTCAATCATAGTTGGAGAATAGCCTCAGGCTGAATCCGTGATCGGTAGCCTTCAATATCAAATGAAAATGGCCTTTCGTCGCCCAAGAAATTACGAAAATGCCATCCGAAAATAAATTGGCCCAAATCGATGCTTAACGGACTTATCATCCGTGGAGAATAGGACCAATAGACTTCATTATCGGTGGAGAATAGCCTCGGCCTGATTCCGTGATCTGTAGCCTCCAGAATCGAAAGAAAATGGCATTTCGGATAAATCGCCAGAAATCTGTTATGGTACCCCTTTGGAATCTGCCAAAAATTGAACCGGAATAAATCTGCCCAAATCGGTGCTTAATGGACTCAATTATCGTTGGAGAACAGCCTCAGGCCGAATCCGTGATCTGTAGCCGTCAATATCCAAAGAAAATGGCCTTTCGTCGCCCAAGAAATTACGAAAATACCATACGAAAATAAATTGGCCCAAATCGAGGCTTAACGGACTTATCATCCGTGGAGAATAGGATCAATAGACTTCATTATTGGTGGAGAATAGCCTCGGCCTGATTCCGTGATCTGTAGCCACCAGAATCGAAAGAAAATGACATTTCGGATAAATCGCCCGAAATCTGTGATGGTACCCCTTTGGAATCTACAAAAAATTGACCCAGAATAAATCCGCCCAAATCGGTGCTTAATGGACTCAATCATCGTTGGAGAATAGCCTCAGACCGAATCCGTGATCTGTAGCCTTCAATATCCAAAGAAAATGGACTTTCGTCGCCCAAGAAATTACGAAAATGCCATCCGAAAATAAATTGGCCCAAATCGATACTTAACAGACTTATCATCCATGGAGAATAGGATCAATAGACTTCATTATCGGTGGAGAATAGTCTCGGCCTTATTCTGTGATCTGTAGCCTCCAGAATCGAAAGAATATGGCATTTCGGATAAATCCCCCGAAATCTGTGATGGTACCCCTTTGGAATCGGCCAAAAATTGACCCGGAATAAATATGCCCAAATTGGTGCTTAATGGACTCAATCATCGTTGGAGAATAGCCTCAGGCCGAATCCGTGATCTGTAGCCTTCAATATCTAATGAAATGGCCTTTCGTCGCCAAAGAAATTACGAAAATGCCATCATAAAATAAATTGGCCCAAATCGATGCTTAACCGACTTATCATCCATGGAGAATAGGATCAATAGACTTCATTATTGGTACAGAATAGCCTCGGCCTGATTCCGTGATCTGTAGCCTCCAGAATCGAAAGAAAATGGCATTTCGGATAAATCGCCCGAAATATGTGATGGTACCCCTTTGGAATCTGCCAAAAATTCAACCGGAATAAATCCGCCCAAATCGGTGCTTAATGGACTCAATCATCGTTGGAGAATAGCCTCAGGTCGAATCCGTGATCTGTAGCCTTCAATATCCAATGAAAATGGCCTTTCGTCGCCCAAGAAATTACGAAAATGCCATCCGAAAATAAATTGGTCCAAATGATGCTTAACGGAATTATCATCCGTGGAGAATAGGATCAATAGACTTCATTATCAGTGGAGAATAGCCTCAGCCTGATTACGTAATTTGTAGCCTCCAGAATCGTAAGAAAATGGCATGTCCGATAAATCGCCCGAAATCTGTGATGGTACCCCTTTGGAATCTACCAAAAATTGACCGGGAATAAATCCGCCCAAATCGGTGCTTAATGGACTCAATCATCGTTGGAGAATAGCCTCAGGCCAAATCCGTGATTTGTAGCCTTCAATATCCAATGAAAATGGCCTTTCGTCGCCCAAGAAATTACGAAAATACCATCTGAAAATAAATTGGCCCAAATTGATAATTAACGGACTTATCATCCGTGGAGAATAGGATCAATAGACTTTATTATCGGTGGAGAATAGCCTCGGCATGATTCCGTGATCTGTAGCCTCCAGAATCGAAAGAAAATGGCATTTCGGATAAATCACCCGAAATCTGTGATGGTACACCTTTGAAATCAGCCAAAAATTCACTCGGAATAAATCCGCCCAATTCGGTGCTTAATGGACTCAATCATCGTTGGAGAATAGCCTCAAGCCGAATCCGAAATCTGTAGCCTTCAATATCCAAAGAAAATGGCCTTTCGTCGCCCAAGAAATTACGAAAATGCCATCCGAAAATAAATTGGCCCAAATCGATGCTTAACGGACTTATCATCCGTGGAGAATAGGATCAATAGGCTTCATTATCGGTGGAGAATAGCCTTGGCCCGATTCCGTGATCTGTAGCCTCCAGAATCGAAAGAAAATGGCATTTCGGATAAATCGCCCAAAATCTATGATGGTACCCAATTGGAATCTGCCAAAAATTGAACCGGAATAAATCTGCCCAAATCGGTGCTTAATGGACTCAATCATCGTTGGAGAACAGCCTCAGGCCGAATCCGTGATCTGTAGCCTTCAATATCCAAAGAAAATGGCCTTTCGTCGCCCAAGAAATTACGAAAATTCCATCCGAAAATAAATTGGCCCAAATCGATGCTTAACGGACTTATCATCCGTGGAGAATAGGATCAATAGACTTCATTATCGGTGGAGAATAGCCTCGGCCTGATTCCGTAATCTGTAGCCTCCAGAATCGAAAGAAAATGGTATTTCGCATAAATCGCCCGAAATCTGTGATGGTACCTCTTTGGAATCTGCCAAAAATTGACCCGGAATAAATACGCCCAAATCGGTGCTTAATGGACTCTACCATTGTTGGAGAATAGCCTCAGGCCGAATCCGTGATCTGTAGCCATCAATATCCAATGAAAATGGCCTTTCGTCGCCCAAGAAATTACGAAAATGCCATCCGAAAATAAATTGGCCCAAATCGATGCTTAACGGACTTATCATCCGTCGAGAATAGGATCAATAGGCTTCATTATCGGTGGAGAATAGCCTTGGCCCAATTCCGTGATCTGTAGCCTCCAGAATCGAAAGAAAATGCCATTTCGGATAAATTGCCCGAAATCCGTGATGGTACCCCTTTGGAATCTGCCAAAAATTGACCCGGAATAAATCCGCCCCAATCGGTGCTTAATGGACTCAATCATAGTTGGAGAATAGCCTCAGGCTGAATCCGTGATCGGTAGCCTTCAATATCAAATGAAAATGGCCTTTCGTCGCCCAAGAAATTACGAAAATGCCATCCGAAAATAAATTGGCCCAAATCGATGCTTAACGGACTTATCATCCGTGGAGAATAGGACCAATAGACTTCATTATCGGTGGAGAATAGCCTCGGCCTGATTCCGTGATCTGTAGCCTCCAGAATCGAAAGAAAATGGCATTTCGGATAAATCGCCAGAAATCTGTTATGGTACCCCTTTGGAATCTGCCAAAAATTGAACCGGAATAAATCTGCCCAAATCGGTGCTTAATGGACTCAATTATCGTTGGAGAACAGCCTCAGGCCGAATCCGTGATCTGTAGCCGTCAATATCCAAAGAAAATGGCCTTTCGTCGCCCAAGAAATTACGAAAATACCATACGAAAATAAATTGGCCCAAATCGAGGCTTAACGGACTTATCATCCGTGGAGAATAGGATCAATAGACTTCATTATTGGTGGAGAATAGCCTCGGCCTGATTCCGTGATCTGTAGCCACCAGAATCGAAAGAAAATGACATTTCGGATAAATCGCCCGAAATCTGTGATGGTACCCCTTTGGAATCTACAAAAAATTGACCCAGAATAAATCCGCCCAAATCGGTGCTTAATGGACTCAATCATCGTTGGAGAATAGCCTCAGACCGAATCCGTGATCTGTAGCCTTCAATATCCAAAGAAAATGGACTTTCGTCGCCCAAGAAATTACGAAAATGCCATCCGAAAATAAATTGGCCCAAATCGATACTTAACAGACTTATCATCCATGGAGAATAGGATCAATAGACTTCATTATCGGTGGAGAATAGTCTCGGCCTTATTCTGTGATCTGTAGCCTCCAGAATCGAAAGAATATGGCATTTCGGATAAATCCCCCGAAATCTGTGATGGTACCCCTTTGGAATCGGCCAAAAATTGACCCGGAATAAATATGCCCAAATTGGTGCTTAATGGACTCAATCATCGTTGGAGAATAGCCTCAGGCCGAATCCGTGATCTGTAGCCTTCAATATCCAATGAAATGGCCTTTCGTCGCCAAAGAAATTACGAAAATGCCATCACAAAATAAATTGGCCCAAATCGATGCTTAACCGACTTATCATCCATGGAGAATAGGATCAATAGACTTCATTATTGGTACAGAATAGCCTCGGCCTGATTCCGTGATCTGTAGCCTCCAGAATCGAAAGAAAATGGCATTTCGGATAAATCGCCCGAAATATGTGATGGTACCCCTTTGGAATCTGCCAAAAATTCAACCGGAATAAATCCGCCCAAATCGGTGCTTAATGGACTCAATCATCGTTGGAGAATAGCCTCAGGTCGAATCCGTGATCTGTAGCCTTCAATATCCAATGAAAATGGCCTTTCGTCGCCCAAGAAATTACGAAAATGCCATCCGAAAATAAATTGGTCCAAATGATGCTTAACGGAATTATCATCCGTGGAGAATAGGATCAATAGACTTCATTATCAGTGGAGAATAGCCTCGGCCTGATTACGTAATTTGTAGCCTCCAGAATCGTAAGAAAATGGCATGTCCGATAAATCGCCCGAAATCTGTGATGGTACCCCTTTGGAATCTACCAAAAATTGACCGGGAATAAATCCGCCCAAATCGGTGCTTAATGGACTCAATCATCGTTGGAGAATAGCCTCAGGCCAAATCCGTGATTTGTAGCCTTCAATATCCAATGAAAATGGCCTTTCGTCGCCCAAGAAATTACGAAAATGCCATCTGAAAATAAATTGGCCCAAATTGATAATTAACGGACTTATCATCCGTGGAGAATAGGATCAATAGACTTTATTATCGGTGGAGAATAGCCTCGGCATGATTCCGTGATCTGTAGCCTCCAGAATCGAAAGAAAATGGCATTTCGGATAAATCACCCGAAATCTGTGATGGTACACCTTTGAAATCAGCCAAAAATTCACTCGGAATAAATCCGCCCAATTTGGTGCTTAATGGACTCAATCATCGTTGGAGAATAGCCTCAAGCCGAATCCGTAATCTGTAGCCTTCAATATCCAAAGAAAATGGCCTTTCGTCGCCCTAGAAATTACGAAAATGCCATCCGAAAATAAATTGGCCCAAATCGATGCTTAACGGACTTATCATCCGTGGAGAATAGGATCAATAGGCTTCATTATCGGTGGAGAATAGCCTTGGCCCGATTCAGTGATCTATAGCCTCCAGAATCGAAAGAAAATGGCAATTCGGATAAATCGCCCAAAATCTATGATGGTACCCCATTGGAATCTGCCAAAAATTGAACCGGAATAAATCTGCCCAAATCGGTGCTTAATGGACTCAATCATCGTTGGAGAACAGCCTCAGGCCGAATCCGTGATCTGTAGCCATCAATATCCAAAGAAAATGGCCTTTCGTCGCCAAAGAAATTATGAAAATTCCATCCGAAAATAAATTGGCCCAAATAGATGCTTAACGGACTTATCATCCGTGGAGAATAGGATCAATAGACTTCATTATCGGTGGAGAATAGCCTCGGCCTGATTCCGTGATCTATAGCCTCCAGAATCGAAAGAAAATGGTATTTCGCATAAATCGCCCGAAATCTGTGATGGTACCCCTTTGGAATCTGCCAAAAATTGACCCGGAATAAATACGCCCAAATCGCTGCTGAATGGACACAACCATTGTTGGAGAATAGCCTCAGGCCGAATCCGTGATCTGTAGCCTTCAATATCCAATGAAAATGGCCTTTCGTCGCCCAAGAAATTACGAAAATGCCATTCCGAAAAAAAATTGGCCCAAATCGATACTTAACGGACTTATCATCCATGGAGAATAGGATCAATAGACTTCATTATCGGTGGAGAATAGTCTCGGCCTTATTCTGTGATATGTAGCCTCCAGAATCGAAAGAATATGGCATTTCGGATAAATCCCCCGAAATCTGTGATGGTACCCCTTTGGAATCGGCAAAAAATTGACCCGGAATAAATATGCCCAAATTGGTGCTTACTGGACTCAATCATCGTTGGAGAATAGCCTCAGGCCGAATCCGTGATCTGTAGCCTTCAATATCCAATGAAATGGCCTTTCGTCGCCAAAGAAATTACGAAAATGCCATCCGAAAATAAATTGGCCCAAATCGATGATTAACGGACTTATCATCCATGGAGAATAGGATCAATAGACTTCATTATCGGTACAGATTAGCCTCGGCCTGATTCCGTGATCTGTAGCCTCCAGAATTGAAAGAAAATGGCATTTCGGATAAATCGCCCGAAATCTGTGATGGTACCCCTTTGGAATCTGCCAAAAATTCACCCCGAATAAATCCGCCCAAATCGGTGCTTAATCGACTCAATCATCGTTGGAGAATAGCCTCAGGCCGAATCCGTGATATGTAGCCTTCAATATCCAATGAAATGGCCTTTCGTCGCCAAAGAAATTACGAAAATGCCATCCGAAAATAAATTGGCCCAAATCGATGCTTAACGGACATATCATCCATGGAGAATAGGATCAATAGACTTCATTATCGGTACAGAATAGCCTCGGCCTGATTCTGTGATCTGTAGCCTCCAGAATCGAAAGAAAATGGCATTTCGGATAAATCGCCCGAAATATGTGATGGTACCCCTTTGGAATCTGCCAAAAATTGAACCGGAATAAATCTGCCCAAATCGGTGCTTAATGGACTCAATTATCGTTGGAGAACAGCCTCAGGCCGAATCCGTGATATGTAGCCGTCAATATCCAAAGAAAATGGCCTTTCGTCGCCCAAGAAATTACGAAAATGCCATACGAAAATAAATTGGCCCAAATCGAGGCTTAACGGACTTATCATCCGTGGAGAATAGGATAAATATACTTCATTATCGGTGGAGAATAGCCTCGGCCTGATTCCGTGATCTGTAGCCTCCAGAATCAAAAGAAAATGACATTTCGGATAAATCGCCCGAAATCTGTGATGGTACCCCTTTGGAATCTACAAAAAATTGACCCAGAATAAATCCGCCCAAATCGGTGCTTAATGGACTCAATCATCGTTGGAGAATAGCCTCAGACCGAATCCGTGATCTGTAGCCTTCAATATCCAAAGAAAATGGACTTTCGTCGCCCAAGAAATTACGAAAATGCCATCCGAAAATAAATTGGCCCGAATCGATACTTAACGGACTTATCATCCATGGAGAATAGGATCGATAGACTTCATTATCGGTGGAGAATAGTCTCGGCCTTATTCTGTGATCTGTAGCCTCCAGAATCGAAAGAATATGGCATTTCGGATAAATCCCCCGAAATCTGTGATGGTACCCCTTTGGAATCGGCCAAAAATTGACCCGGAATAAATATGCCCAAATTGGTGCTTAATGGACTCAATCATCGTTGGAGAATAGCCTCAAGCCGAATCCGTGATCTGTAGCCTTCAATATCCAATGAAATGGCCTTTCGTCGCCAAAGAAATTACGAAAATGCCATCCGAAAATAAATTGGCCCAAATCGATGCTTAACGGACTTATCATCCATGGATAATAGGATCAATAGACGTCATTATCGGTACAGAATAGCCTCGGCCTGATTCCGTGATCTGTAGCCTCCAGAATCGAAAGAAAATGGCATTTCGGATAAATCGCCCGAAATATGTGATGGTACTTCTTTGGAATCTGCCAAAAATTCACCCGGAATAAATCCGCCCAAATCGGTGCTTAATGGACTCAATCATCGTTGGAGAATAGCCTCAGGTCGAATCCGTGATCTGTAGCCTTCAATATCCAATGAAAATGGCCTTTCGTAGCCCAAGAAATTACGAAAATGCCATCCGAAAATAAATTGGTCCAAATCGATGCTTAACGGAATTATCATCCCTGGAGAATAGGATCAATAGACTTCATTATCAGTGGAGAATAGCCTCGGCCTGATTCCGTAATTTGTAGCCTCCAGAATCAAAAGAAAATGGCATGTCCGATAAATCGCCCGAAATCTGTGATGGTACCCCTTTGGAATCTACCAAAAATTGACCGAGAATAAATCCGCCCAAATCGGTGCTTAATGGACTCAATCATCGTTGGAGAATAGCCTCAGGCCAAATCCGTGATTTGTAGCCTTCAATATCCAATGAAAATGGCCTTTCGTCGCCCAAGAAATTACGAAAATGCCATCTGAAAATAAATTGGCCCAAATTGATAATTAACGGACTTATCATCCGTGGAGAATAGGATCAATAGACTTTATTATCGGTGGAGAATAGCCTCGGCATGATTCCGTGATCTGTAGCCTCCAGAATCGAAAGAAAATGGCATTTCGGATAAATCACCCGAAATATGTGATGGTACACCTTTGAAATCAGCCAAAAATTCACTCGGAATAAATCCGCCCAATTCGGTGCTTAATGGACTCAATCATCGTTGGAGAATAGCCTCAAGCCGAATCCGAAATCTGTAGCCTTCAATATCCAAAGAAAATGGCCTTTCGTCGCCCAAGAAATTACGAAAATGCCATCCGAAAATAAATTGGCCCAAATCGATGCTTAACGGACTTATCATCCGTGGAGAATAGGATCAATAGGCTTCATTATCGGTGGAGAATAGCCTTGGCCCTATTCCGTGATCTGTAGCCTCCAGAATCGAAAGAAAATGGCATTTCGGATAAATCGCCCAAAATCTATGATGGTACCCAATTGGAATCTGCCAAAAATTGAACCGGAATAAATCTGCCCAAATCGGTGCTTAATGGACTCAATCATCGTTGGAGAACAGCCTCAGGCCGAATCCGTGATCTGTAGCCTTCAATATCCAAAGAAAATGGCCTTTCGTCACCCAAGAAATTACGAAAATTCCATCCGAAAATAAATTGGCCCAAATCGATGCTTAACGGACTTATCATCCGTGGAGAATAGGATCAATAGACTTCATTATCGGTGGAGAATAGCCTCGGCCTGATTCCGTGATCTGTAGCCTCCAGAATCGAAAGAAAATGGTATTTCGCATAAATCGCCCGAAATCTGTGATGGTACCCCTTTGGAATCTGCCAAAAATTGACCCGGAATAAATACGCCCAAATCAGTGCTTAATGGACTCAACCATTGTTGGAGAATAGCCTCAGGGCGAATCCGTGATCTGTAGCCTTCAATATCCAATGAAAATGGCCTTTCGTCGCCCAAGAAATTACGAAAATGCCATCCGAAAATAAATTGGCCCAAATCGATGCTTAACGGACTTATCATCCGTGGAGAATAGGATCAATAGGCTTCATTATCGGTGGAGAATAGCCTTGGCCCGATTCCGTGATCTGTAGCCTCCAGAATCGAAAGAAAATGGCATTTCGGATAAATTGCCCGAAATCCGTGATGGTACCCCTTTGGAATCTGCCAAAAATTGATCCGGAATAAATCCGCCCAAATCTGTGCTTAATGGACTCAATCATAGTTGGAGAATAGCCTCAGGCTGAATCCGTGATCTGTAGCCTTCAATATCAAATGAAAATGGCCTTTCGTCGCCCAAGAAATTACGAAAATGCCATCCGAAAATAAATTGGCCCAAATCGATGCTTAACGGACTTATCATCCGTGGAGAATAGGACCAATAGACTTCATTATCGGTGGAGAATAGCCTCGGCCTAAATCCGTGATCTGTAGCCTCCAGAATCGAAAGAAAATGCCATTTTGGATAAATCGCCAGAAATCTGTTATGGTACCCCTTTGGAATCTGCCAAAAATTGAACCGGAATAAATCTGCCCAAATCGGTGCTTAATGGACTCAATTATCGTTGGAGAACAGCCTCAGGCCGAATCCGTGATCTGTAGCCGTCAATATCCAAAGAAAATGGCCTTTCGTCGCCCAAGAAATTACGAAAATGCCATACGAAAATAAATTGGCCCAAATCGAGGCTTAACGGACTTATCATCCGTGGAGAGTAGGATCA
Organism: Linum trigynum; assembly: GCA_964030455.1. Lineage (NCBI taxonomy): Eukaryota > Viridiplantae > Streptophyta > Magnoliopsida > Malpighiales > Linaceae > Linum > Linum trigynum. The sequence goes on from OZ034820.1 coordinate 655,806, forward strand.
ATAGACTTCATTATCGGTGGAGAATAGCCTCGGCCTAATTCCGTGATCTGTAGGCACCAGAATCGAAAGAAAATGACATTTCGGATAAATCGCCCGAAATCTGTGATGGTACCCCTTTGGAATCTACAAAAAATTGACCCAGAATAAATCCGCCCAAATCGGTGCTTAATGGACTCAATCATCGTTGGAGAATAGCCTCAGACCGAATCCGTGATCTGTAGCCTTCAATATCCAAAGAAAATGGACTTTCGTCGCCCAAGAAATTACGAAAATGCCATCCGAAAATAAATTGGCCCAAATCGATACTTAACGGACTTATCATCCATGGAGAATAGGATCAATAGACTTCATTATCGGTGGAGAATAGTCTCGGCCTTATTCTGTGATCTGTAGCCTCCAGAATCGAAAGAATATGGCATTTCGGATAAATCCCTCGAAATCTGTGATGGTACCCCTTTGGAATCTGCCAAAAATTGACCCGGAATAAATATCCCCAAATTGGTGCTTAATGGACTCAATCATCGTTGGAGAATAGCCTCAGGCCGAATCCGTGATCTGTAGCCTTCAATATCCAATGAAATGGCCTTTCGTCGCCAAAGAAATTACGAAAATGCCATCACAAAATAAATTGGCCCAAATCGATGCTTAACGGACTTATCATCCATGGAGAATAGGATCAATAGACTTCATTATCGGTACAGAATAGCCTCGGCCTGATTCCGTGATCTGTAGCCTCCAGAATCGAAAGAAAATGGCATTTCGGATAAATCGCCCGAAATATGTGATGGTACCCCTTTGGAATCTGCCAAAAATTCACCCGGAATAAATCCGCCCAAATCGGTGCTTAATGGACTCAATCATCGTTGGAGAATAGCCTCAGGTCGAATCCGTGATCTGTTGCCTTCAATATCCAATAAAAATGGCCTTTCGTCGCCCAAGAAATTACGAAAATGCCATTCGAAAATAAATTGGTCCAAATGATGCTTAACGGAATTATCATCCGTGGAGAATAGGATCAATAGACTTCATTATCAGTGGAGAATAGCCTCGGCCTGATTCCGTAATTTGTAGCCTCCAGAATCGAAAGAAAATGGCATGTCCGATAAATCGCCCGAAATCTGTGATGGTACCCCTTTGGAATCTACCAAAAATTGACCGGGAATAAATCCGCCCAAATCGGTGCTTAATGGACTCAATCATCGTTGGAGAATAGCCTCAAGCCAAATCCGTGATTTGTAGCCTTCAATATCCAATGAAAATGGCCTTTCGTCGCCCAAGAAATTACGATAATGCCATCTGAAAATAAATTGGCCCAAATTGATAATTAACGGACTTATCATCCGTGGAGAATAGGATCAATAGACTTTATTATCGGTGGAGAATAGCCTCGGCATGATTCCGTGATCTATAGCCTCCAGAATCGAAAGAAAATGGCATTTCGGATAAATCACCCGAAATCTGTGATGGTACACCTTTGAAATCAGCCAAAAATTCACTCGGAATAAATCCGCCCAATTTGGTGCTTAATGGACTCAATCATCGTTGGAGAATAGCCTCAAGCCGAATCCGTAATCATTAGCCTTCAATATCCAAAGAAAATGGCCTTTCGTCGCACTATAAATTACGAAAATGCCATCCGAAAATAAATTGGCCCAAATCGATGCTTAACGGACTTATCATCCGTGGAGAATAGGATCAATAGGCTTCATTATCGGTGGAGAATAGCCTTGGCCCAATTCAGTGATCTGTAGCCTCCAGAATCGAAAGAAAATGGCATTTCGGATAAATCGCCCAAAATCTATGATGGTACCCCATTGGAATCTGCCAAAAATTGAACCGGAATAAATCTGCCCAAATCGGTGCTTAATGGACTCAATCATCGTTGGAGAACAGCCTCAGGCCGAATCCGTGATCTGTAGCCTTCAATATCCAAAGAAAATGGCCTTTCGTCGCCCAAGAAATTATGAAAATTCCATCCGAAAATAAATTGGCCCAAATCAATGCTTAACGGACTTATCATCCGTGGAGAATAGGATCAATAGACTTCATTATCGGTGGAGAATAGCCTCGGCCTGATTCCGTGATCTGTAGCCTCCAGAATCGAAAGAAAATGGCATTTCGAATAAATCGCCCGAAATCTGTGATGGTACCCCTTTGGAATCTGCCAAAAATTGATCCAGAATAAATACGCCCAAATTGGTGCTTAATGGACTCAACCATCGTTGGAGAATAGCCTCAGACCGAATCCGTGATCTGTAGCCTTCAATATCCAATGAAAATGGCCTTTCGTCGCCCAAGAAATTGCGAAAATGCCATCCGAAAAAAAATTGGCCCAAATTGATAATTAACGGACTTATCATCCGTGGAGAATAGGATCAACAGACTTTATTATCGGTGGAGAATAGTCTCGGCATGATTCCGTGATCTGTAGCCTCGAGAATCGAAAGAAAATGGAATTTCGGATAAATCACCCGAAATCTGTGATGGTACACCTTTGAAATCAGGCAAAAATTCACTCCGAATAAATCCGCCAAAATCGGTGCTTAATGGACTCAATCATCGTTGGAGAATAGCCTCAAGCCGAATCCGTAATCTGTAGCCTTCAATATCCAAAGAAAATGGCCTTTCGTCGCCCAAGAAATTACAAAAATGCCATCCGAAAATAAATTGGCCCAAATCGATGCTTAACGGACTTATCATCCGTGGAGAATAGGATCAATAGACTTCATTATCGGTGGAGAATAGCCTCGGCCTGATTCCGTGATCTGTAGCCTCCAGAATCGAAAGAAAATGGCATTTCGGATAAATCGCCCGAAATCTGTGATGGTACACCTTTGGAATCTGCCAAAAATTCACCCAGAATAAATCCGCCCAAATCGTTGCTTAATGGACTCAATCATCGTTGGAGAATAGCCTCAGGCCGAATCCGTAATCTGTAGCCTTCAATATCCAAAGAAAATGGCCTTTCGTCGCCCAAGAAATTACGAAAATGCCTTCCAAAAATAAATTGGCCCAAATCGATGCTTAACAGACTTATCATCCGTGGAGAATAAGATCAATAGACTTCATTATCGGTGGAGAATAGCCTCGGCCTGATTCCGTGATCTGTAGCCTCCAGAATAGAAAGAAAATAGCATTTCGGATAAATCGCCCGAAATCTGTTATGGTACTCCTTTGGAATCTGCCAAAAATTGAACCGGAATAAATCTGCCCAAATCGGTGCTTAATTGACTCAATCATCGTTGGAGAACAGCCTCAGGCCGAATCCGTGGTCTGTAGCCTTCAATATCCAAAGAAAATGGCCTTTCGTCGTCCAAGAAATTACGAAAATGCCATCCGAAAATAAATTGGCCCAAATCGATGCTTAACGGACTTATCATCCGTGGAGAATAGGATCAATAGACTTCATTATCGGTGGAGAATACCCTCGGCCTGATTCAGTGATCTGTAGCCTCCAGAATCGAAAGAAAATGACATTTCGGATAAATCGTCCGAAATCTGTGATGGTACCCCTTTGGAATCTACCAAAAATTGACCCGGAATAAATCCGCCCAAATCGGTGCTTAATGGACTCAATCATCGTCGAGAATAGCCTCAGACCGAATCCGTGATCTGTAGCCTTCAATATCCAAAGAAAATGGCCTTTCGTCGCCCAAGAAATTACGAAAATGCCATCCGAAAATAAATTGGCCCAAATCGATACTTAACGGACTTATCATCCGTGGAGAATAGGATCAATAGACTTCATTATCGGTGGAGAATAATCTCGGCCTTATTCTGTGATCTGTAGCATCCAGAATCGAAAGAATATGGCATTTCGGATAAATCCCCCGAAATCTGTGATGGAACGCCTTTGGAATCGGCCAAAAATTGACCCGGAATAAATATGCCCTAATCGGTGCTTAATGGACTCAATCATCGTTGGAGAATAGGCTCAGGCCGAATCCGTGATCTGTAGCCTTCAATATCCAATGAAAATGGCCTTTCGTCGCCCAAGAAATTAGGAAAATGCCATCCGAAAATAAATTGGCCCAAATCGATGCTTAACGAACTTATCATCCGTGGAGAATAGGACCAATAGACTTCATTATCGGTGGAGAATAGCCTCGACCTGATTCAGTGATCTGTAGCCTCTAGAATCGAAAGAAAATGACATTTCGGATAAATCGCCCAAAATCTGTGATGGTACCCCTTTGGAATCTGCCAAAAATTGACCCGGAATAAATCCACCCAAATCGGTGCTTAATGGACTCAATCATCGTTGGAGAACAGCCTCAGGCCAAATCCGTGATCTGTAGCCTTTAATATCCAAAAAAAATGGCCTTTCGTCGCCCAAGAAATTACGAAAATGCCTTCCAAATATAAATTGGCCCAAATCGATGCTTAACGGACTTATCATCCGTGGAGAATAGGATCAATAGACTTCATTATCGCTGAAGAATAGTCTCGACCTTATTCCTTGATCTGTAGCCTCCAGAATCGAAAGGAAATGGCATTTCGGATAAATCGCCCGAAATCTGTGATGGTACCCCTTTGGAATCTGCCTAAAATTGACCCGGAATAAATCCTCCCAAATCGGTGCTTAATGGACTCAATCATCGTTGGAGAATAGGCTCAGGCCGAATCCGTGATCTGTAGCCTTCAATATCCAATGAAAATGGCCTTTCGTCGCCCAAGAAATTAGGAAAATGCCATCCGAAAATAAATTGGCCCAAATCGATGCTTAACGAACTTATCATCCGTGGAGAATAGGACCAATAGACTTCATTATCGGTGGAGAATAGCCTCGACCTGATTCAGTGATCTGTAGCCTCTAGAATCGAAAGAAAATGACATTTCGGATAAATCGCCCAAAATCTGTGATGGTACCCCTTTGGAATCTGCCAAAAATTGACCCGGAATAAATCCACCCAAATCGGTGCTTAATGGACTCAATCATCGTTGGAGAACAGCCTCAGGCCGAATCCGTGATCTGTAGCCTTTAATATCCAAAAAAAATGGCCTTTCGTCGCCCAAGAAATTACGAAAATGCCTTCCAAATATAAATTGGCCCAAATCGATGCTTAACGGACTTATCATCCGTGGAGAATAGGATCAATAGACTTCATTATCGCTGAAGAATAGTCTCGACCTTATTCCTTGATCTGTAGCCTCCAGAATCGAAAGGAAATGGCATTTCGGATAAATCGCCCGAAATCTGTGATGGTACCCCTTTGGAATCTGCCTAAAATTGACCCGGAATAAATCCTCCCAAATTGGTGCTTAATGGACTCAATCATCGTTGGAGAATAGCCTCAGACCGAATCCGTGATTTGTAGCCTTTAATATCCAAAGAAAATGGCTTTTTGTCGCCCAAGAAATTACAAAAATGCCATCCGAAAATAAATTGGCCCAAATCAATGCTTAACGGACTTATCATCCGTGGAGAATAGGATCAATAGACTTCATTATCGGTGGAGAATAGCCTCGGCCTGATTTCGTGATCTGTAGCCTCCAGAATCGAAAGAAAATGGCATTTCGGATAAATCGCCCGAAATCTGTGATGGTACCCCTTTGGAATCTGCCAAAAATTGACCCGGAATAAATCCGCCCAAATCGGTGCTTAATGGACTCAATCATCGTTGGAGAATAGCCTCAGGCCGAATCCGTGATCTGTAGCATTCAATATCCAATGAAAATGGCCTTCCGTCGCCCAAGAAATTACAAAAATGCCATCCGAAAATAAATTGGCCCAAATCGATGCTTAACGGACTTATCATCCGTGGAGAATAGAATCAATAGACTTCATTATCGGTGGAGAATAGTCTCGGCCCTATTCCGTGATCTATAGCCACCAGAATCGAAAGAAAATGGCCTTTCAGATAAATAGCCCGAAATCTGTGATGGTACCTCTTTGGAATCTGTCAAAAATAGACCCGGAATAAATCCGCCCAAATCGGTGCTAAATGGACTCAATCATCGTTGGAGAATAGCCTCAGGCCGAATCCATGATCTGTAGCCTTCAATATCCAATGAAAATGGCCTTCCGTCGCCCAAGAAATTACGAAAATGCCATTCAAAAATAAATTGGCCCAAATCGATGCTTAACGACTTATCATCCATGGAGAATAGGATCAATAGACTTCATTATCGGTGGAGAATAGCCTCAGCCTTATTCCGTGATCTGTAGCTTCCAGAATCGAAAGAAAATGGCATTTCGGATAAATCGCCCGAAATCTGTGATGGTACACCTTTGGAATCTGCCAAAAATTCATCCGGAATAAATCCGCCCAAATCGGTGCTTAATGGACTCAATCATCATTGGAGAATAGCCTCAGGCCGAATCCGTGATCTGTAGCCTTCAATATCCAATGAAAATGGCATTTCGTCGCACAAGAAATTACAAAAATGCCATCCGAAAATAAATTGGACCAAATCGATGCTTAACGGACTTATCATCCGTGGAGAATAGGATCAATAGACTTCATTATCGCTGAAGAATAGTCTTGGCCTTATTCCGTGATCTGTAGCCTCCAGAATCGAAAGAAAATGGCATTTCGGATAAATCGCCCGAAATCTGTGATGGTTCCCCTTTGGAATCTGCCTAAAATTGACCCGGAATAAATCCGCCCAAATCGGTGCTAAATGGACTCAATCATCGTTGGAGAATAGCCTCAGGCCGAATCCGTCATCTGTATCCTTCAATATCCAATGAAAATGGCCTTCCGTCGCCCAAGAAATTACGAAAATGCCATTCGAAAATAAATTGGCCCAAATCGATGCTTAACGACTTATCATCCATGGAGAATAGGATCAATAGACTTCATTATCGGTGGAGAATAGCCTCAGCCTTATTCCGTGATCTGTAGCTTCCAGAATCGAAAGAAAATAGCATTTCGGATAAATCGCCCGAAATCTGTGATGGTACACCTTTGGAATCTGCCAAAAATTCATCCGGAATAAATCCGCCCAAATCGGTGCTTAATGGACTCAATCATCATTGGAGAATAGCCTCAGGCCGAATCCGTGATCTGTAGCCTTCAATATCCAATGAAAATGGCCTTTCGTCGCACAAGAAATTACAAAAATGCCATCCGAAAATAAATTGGACCAAATCGATGCTTAACGGACTTATCATCCGTGGAGAATAGGATCAATAGACTTCATTATCGCTGAAGAATAGTTTCGGCCTTATTCCGTGATCTGTAGCCTCCAGAATCGAAAGAAAATGGCATTTCGGATAAATCGCCCGAAATCTGTGATGGTACCCCTTTGGAATCTGCCAAAAATTGACCCGGAATAAATACGCACAAATCGGCTCTTAATGGACTAAACCATCGTTGGAGAATAGCCTCAGGGCGAATCCGTGATCCGGAGCCTTCAATTTACAATGAAAATGGCCATGCGTCACCCAAGCAATTACGAAAATTCCATCCGAAAATAAATTGGACCAAATCGATGCTTAACGGACTTATCATCCGTGGAGAATAGGATCAATAGACTTCATTATCGCTGAAGAATAGTCTCG